>JAHRHZ010000038.1:9592011-9636120 GCA_024137785.1 Ginglymostoma cirratum | reverse complement strand
GAAGAAGGGTCCTGACCCGAAACGTCAACTTTCCTGCTCCTGTGATGCTGCCTGGTCTGCTGTGTTCCTCCAGCTCCACATGGAGTTATCTCTGACTCCGACATCTGCAGCTCTTACTATCTCTCAGAGATTTAAGCCTGCCAAGAAGAGGAACACTCAGCTAATTAGGAGCCAGAAAAACTTGAAATGACTGAAGTAATAAAATCCTTGCAAATAACTCGAATTTCTAGCTTAAGGCTGCATATATTCAGGAGCTATTTCACAATGTTGCTACATATAGTAGGTGCAACTGTAATGAACAGTGTAAATTGTTAAAATTCAATTCGGAACTGCAGTAAAAAAAAAAAAAAAATGAGCTAATTTTTGTAAATGTGTCATAAAAACACATTAGTTGTGACCACATCTGTTTTTAGGATTGGTGATAGATCCAAGTGTAAGCAAGTATCAGTTTTTTGACAAAATACTTTGTTGTCAAATTATGTCTATCGTCTTGTGCCAACTTAAATATTGCAGTCCTTGAAAAATTAATGCTATTTGTGTTGTCCCTTTATGTTTAAAAAAGGGTCTTTAATTGAATATATTGATACTTCCCTCTAATGCTGCTCTTGTGTGAATCCAAATATCACACACAAACACAAATACAAAAGAAAGTTACTGTGTGACTGTACTAGTAACAAAGGAGTTAGTAAGAATGAAAATGGAACCCCTGGGAACCAAAATGTAATCCCAAAAAACAAAGCAGCCCTTGAGGAAACTATCTTTTGCATCCTGCTGCAAGATTGCATGATATTTTAGGAAGACCTGCAACTTGTTCTTACAATGGCTTACTTTGGGCTCTTACCCTCTCAAAATCCATCACCACAGCAGCATAAATAGCACCAGCCTTATAACCAGAGGGAAATGCTAATACTATTCTTTCGACTCCCAACTTCAGTCCATCTTGAAATAAAAAGACAGTTTAAATGTATAAACATTTCCAAAACCTGATAAATCTAAAACTTTCCTGGAACTTTGGAAACTAACGGTCTATTTCTATCAGCACATTTTCTAAAAAGGCATGAAACACCTTCTTTGCATAAAAAAAAACTTAGGTCTCTTTTAAATCTTTAAAGCAGTAAGCCCTACCAACTGACTTCAGACCAGGCATTTTTGTATCATTCGTTCATGGCTGTGGACAATGCTGGCTGGACCAGCATGTATTACTCATCCCTAGATGCACATGAGAAGGTAGTCACGAGCTGCCCAACTGAACATGCAAATAAAATCAAAATACTGTGGGTGCTGCAACTCGGAAACAAAGAATGCTAGAGAAACTCAGCAGATCTGGCAGCATCTGTGGAAAAAGAACCAGCGTTAACATTTCAAATTACACTGCATTCAAAAACTTAACTCTTTCTCCCTCCACAGATGCTGCCTGACCTGCTGAGTTTCTCCAGCATTCTGTGTTTGCTGTCTTATTGAACCACTATAATCCATTTGGTTTAGGTAGGCCACAATGCAGTTAGGGAGGGAATTCCAAGATTTTGTCCCATTGAAGGAACAGTGATATGTTATCAGATCAGGATTCCGCATGGCTTGGAGGGGAACTTGTAGTTGGTGCTGTCCTCATCCTCCTAGATGGCAGTGGTTGAGAGAGATTCCCTCCATTTTACCGTATTTAAACAATCCCAGACCATAATTGTATAAAACCTTGAATTTCTTGCTGTGATTACCAAAAGCTCGCGTCCTCTCAATGCAGCCCCCATCAGCTGGCCTATCCATTCATACTTTGCAAATTCTTTGCAGGATGGATTAGGAACATACACATCTCGTGCTTCTCCAGTACTGTTACCCTAGGGAAAGGAGAACAAACAGCAATTAATTTTTTGTTTAGTCTCTATGATAGGTAATCCCCAGGATGCAGTAACTTAAATTTTATATAGCCAACATACCCATACCAATTTACGCAACAATTTTTAGTAGACTTTGTCTAAATACAACTACAGCAGAAAAATAATTTAATTGTGGCAGTATCTCCATTTATTTTGTATTTTGTGAATCTTTTGATGCAAATTTTGCCCTCAAGCCAAAGATTGAAACTGAAAGTTCACTCTTTCAGGGCCAAATACAGTAATAACTCAGTCAGTGAATTCTAAAGTGGAAGAGAAAAGTTATGCACAACAAGATGCCATGAACAGCAATGACATTACTAAACAGCCTTTTGTAGCATTGACAGAGATAAATATTGATCTAGGCAGAAAACATTTTCAGTATGACTTAACTAACAAGATATTTTATATTTACCTGAAGAGCTATGTTTCATGACCATTACTGGCACGAAAATATTGCAACATTTTAAGTTATGTTATAACTTATATAACGGACCCAATTGCTTTCAAAATGGCTCCTTCACATCATACGGCATTGGCACTATGATCTCCAGACAAACCTGCCACTTAGGCAGATGCCTAACTGACTGAAATATGGACAATCACAGCTATATGTGAAACTCACAAGCCCATTTATTGAAGATAAACCACCAACAAACAGGACTATGATATACCTATCCCACTGACCAATCCCTACTAGTCCTTACCTGCACTCACCTTTCACCACACCGCCTACCTTCCCCAGGCCCACCCCTCCTCTCCTCTCTCTCTCTCTTTATTTTCCAGCTCCCTTCCCCCTCCCCATTTCTGAAGAAGCATCCTGACCCAAAATGTCAGCTTTCCTGCTCCTCTGATGTTGCCTGACGTGTTGTGTTCCTCCAGCTCCACAGTGGTGTCTCACTCCAGCATCTGCAGCTCTTGCTATCTCTATGATATACAAGCTGGTTCATCTTCCTGCTTCATCACGAACAATAGGGATGTCATAATTCAATGAGTTTTTGATGAATATGAAATTAATCTCACTGCCTCTTTCTTGAATTGTGATAGTTCTACATCGAAAACACAAAGACATAACTTGAAAAGCCACAATTAGGATTCATATCAGCCTAATATCATCTCATTCAGAAAAGAACTTGGGACTTATAATAAGTTACATATGTAAGGCAGCCATGTTTTGCACCTGATTTTAGGAGTTTCAGCAGATGTTATGTAAAATTTGCTCATGGGATGCGGGGGTACTGGCTGGGCCAACATTTATTGCCTATCCTCAACTGTCAGAGGACAGTTGTGTCAAACAGATTGGTGTGGGTCTGGAGTCACACGTCGAACAGACCAGGTAAGGATGACAGATTTCTTTCCCTAAAAAGACCAGATGGGTTTTCATGACAATCCACAATGGTTACACAATAGCCCTTTGACTAGCATTTTATTTGATTCAAATTTCATTATCTGCTTTAGTGGTATTAGAACCCATGCCCCTTGCATATTAGTATGGTTCCGGGATTACTAGTTCAGTGAGATTGCTACTACGCCATCATCTCAAAAGGTTTCCTGCTGAAGGTTACTCAAGTTGGGACAAGCTACATGGAGCAACAGCAGGCACTAATCTCATACACAAATAGTTTGATTAAAGGCTTTGGAAAACAAAGTCTGTCCATAAAATATCTCATCTAAACAACAGCAAGTCCGAAAGGCAGGTATCTCCTTTGCATTACACTAAAGAATGAACCTTGATTAAAGCCTGAAGTCCTGGAATTGGATTTTAACCAAAATCTCTAACTCACCCACTAGTCAAACTGCCATATAATTCTCAGGAATGAAACATCCACTTTGAACTTTAGAGTCAGAATCACACTACCTTAGCCTCTGGCAAAACTGGAAGGTGGTTTCTGGGTTAGGAACATAATCCTCCAAATAGCATCTTTTTCGGCTGCTCTTTATCACTTACAAACCAATTAGGAACGTGCCACCAAGGTCCCCAGCCAATTAGCACTGATAGGACCAGATGTCAAAAGGAGTTATTCTGATTATAGGAACGATGGTAGGTTTCAGAAAAATCTTGCAACAGTTTTGTTTTTCAGACTGCAGAACCCATAGGGACGGTAAGGGGACCAGTAAAAACGGCCCTCCCCTCTGCCAGCTAGCAGGGTTAGTTAGTGGGGGATTCTGCTGTGTGACTGCAGAAAGTCAGCTTTCCTAAGGACAGGGGAAAAAAAAAAAAAAGAAACTTCACTTCTAAAACAGAGCAGGCAACACAAACTTTTCTTCTGTAGTCCTGCCTTCATGGCCCTGCACAAATGCAGTGTCCTTCCCTACTTTGCACACAAACTAATACAAGGATTCATCACTTCCGCTTCCTCTCCATACAGGAGGAAGGATAATATAACTTGACAAGAGCAACAGATACAGGGTTGGCAGGGAGGGAATCCGGTGACAAGCACCTTTTGAACTGTACTCCTCCTTATCCATTTTGCAGGATGACTTGTTCTGGGAATGAGAGGCACCCTGTTGAGAGATCCTGAGCTCCAGAGGCACTGATGCTCAGATATGTTGGCAGAGCTGAATCTCTGTGTTGATGGTCTCACCCCCTTCTATCTGGAATTTGGTAGCAAACACAATTAATGTGGGAAAATCCTTATGACTGAAAAGGTGGCAGAGCTAAGCTCCCATCCTTGAACCTCAGCAGAAGCGAGGGGTTGAGCAGCAAAGTTTGCTCAGCTACCCTTTAAAGCTGCTAGCAATATATGAAATATATTTCTCAATCTTTCCAATTCAGCTTATTCTTCAACCTCTTGAATGAAATTTTCACAAGAGAGATAGAAAAAAAATCAGTTGCTATAGATAAGGTAAGCAAGAGGTTTTTACAGAGAGTTGCTGTCCCATAAACCAGTATAAGTCAATGTCTTCAAGAAGGAAAAAGGCAGCTCCAATCATTTTCTTCAGTTAACTTTTAACGCACCTGATTAGATGTCCTTACAAAAAAGGGTAAAGGCACTGGACTGTCCCCAGAACTTGGGCATAGCTCTTCAGAGATATCAGAGAGGCTATCTCTGAATCCACCACCTATTGTTTTAAAAAAAAAATTGGACTAGTTAGAAAAAAAAAGTCTTTATAATGTTAAACAATTAACCTTGGATTAGATTAATTATCATCTATCAGAATTCAAACATAGTTCATAAGGACTCACTGATTTTTTCCAATATCAATTGCACATCACTACCCAGTGATTAGATCGCAACTGTTAGTCCTTCAGTGAGTGTGTTAAGATGCATTAGTTAGAGAATTGCTTACCAATTCTGTTACAAGGGCACAACACAATTCTGCCAGTTACAAGGGCACAACACAAAATAAAACTCTTAAAATTTTATACTGGCGTAGACAAACAAAAATTACATACAGAGACATGAATCACTTTAAAATTCACAGTATGTCATTGTCCAAACTGCTCCATTAGACTGCCTTCCAATCATTATTGGATATCCTATGCTCCTTATGCAGTTCGCTGTGACCCAACATTATCTCAGGCAGGTTTACAAAAGCAAGCATATAAAAATCTTTAGAGTAACATTAAACTAAACAGCAAGTGCTGAAAACCTAAAAAAAAAAAAAATGACTTGAAATACTCAGATTAACTGGCATCTATGCAGAGAATACGCACAGTAAACTTTAAGGTTGAGCAGTGCTTACCTTGATCAATGATCCCTTCAGAGATAAATTTACATTCCCACCACTGGTCATAGCGTGCAGGCCATCTTTGGGTTTAAAAAAAAACATTGTACAATTATACAGAGTATTCTTGTGTGGCGTTCTTAAATTTTAGTAACGGAAAGGGCATTATCTATATTAATGTTATTGAAACTAAAGAAATAAGTTACTGGGCCCAACTATAAGTTTTAATAGTTAAATTAAATATTTCTAAACAAATGTCAAGTGCAAGAGTTCATAACCAATGGCTCCAACTCTACATGCTCCAACATGCTTCTTGTTAACACCTTACTTCCATTATCCCCCTTTCCCACAACCAACCAACCAATGAAAGACAATGAACAATCAGAAACATTAGTTGAATGTCCTCTAAGGGTTAATTTTAAAAGGAAATGCTGTTGAATTTTATTAAATTAATGCAACGGTTGACTGCATACTTTGTGCACCTCATGTCCAAATTGCCTAATGGAAAGCTGTGAAGGAAACTGAGTATCATTTGTGGTGTTGAATAATCATCATGACATTAAAATGCAGAACAATAAAACCAACCATCTCATCTTCAAATGGAGAATCACATTTACAATACACAAAACCTGAAATCACAAACTAGCTTCAACAGAGATGCTGTTATTTACAACAGATGCCAATGGAGTTTTAAACAATCGAGTTGACAACTTGGGCTCAAAATCATTTCCAAATCAATTCCCGTGTTGTCATTAGCTTTCAATACAATGGTCCTTCTAAAATCTAAAAGTAAAATATAAATTTTAGCATGTTTCAGACCTAATTTCTGTTTCATTGATTATTCTGGTTTCCCTTATTTTATAAGTTATTTGAAGAAGGCCTTCTTCAAACTGGTTGGTCAGAGCTGTGCAATAATGCAAAGGGATGTATTTCCAAATTTAATACCCTCTCGTGCTTGGTTCAATTAATAATGCATAGATATTTAAATACAGTCCCAAAGCAAGTTGTGAAGACACAGCAAGGGTGGTCAAGTATCCGAATGCTTCATTCCACAATAACGCAATAATAAACTCGTTAGAATGCAGGCTATTAACAGCCTTCAGTTAAGAAATGGGCTTTAAAGCAGTAAATCAAAGTAATTTAGCCACATTATAAAGCAGAACTGAAAGCCAAATGACTTGCAGTACATCCAAGTTGGTCTGAACACAAAGAAATAAAAATGTGAGCCTATACAGTTTATTAAAAAAAAATTGAACTGTACTTTTGAGTTATGAGCCAAAGTGTGAACTGAAGTACAACAGATGATTTGTAATTCTGGTGTGCGCGTACACTGACCGATACACAACAAATATGACGGAGATAACCTGAAGTAAACACTGAAGAAATTCCCCTACCCCACATTTATACTTTGGGATCATACAAGACTTTATATACAGAACCCCTTGTCTCCCAAACAGTACCTGTAATCTAAGGGTTTCTCGCATTTGTCCGATGGCTTCAAACCTTCAAACATCTGTAAAACAAAAGCGTAAAACAATGCAATTTAATATGGTCTGAATAACCTGTACTCATTTTCACATGGACTTCATTATTGAAGAAAAACATCAAAATAAATCCCATTGTTGATGAATTTTACGTTGTTTGAATCAGACATTTTTCACAAAGTATAAAGTCTTTGCAATGTTGTTTGAATGACATAAAAATTTTTTTTTTCATTTAATATAAAGAATGGAATCTTTTCATTTTGTGGGGGTGGTTTTGGAAGTGGAAGAGAGTAGGGAAATTCAGGCAGTTGTGGATTGAGGTAGCTCAACATTGTCTCATTTTTGGTAACTGCTCTGATCTTGTTGGGAATCTGTTTCACACAGTAGGGAAACCACTTAGACCAAATGAGTAGCTTTCTGATCCTTCTAAAATTTTCTTGTACTGAGTCCAGATGCTAAGTGGAGGTGGGCTCCTGAGAGTAGGCTTGGGGCCTCCTTAGATGACCCCAAGAAAGAAGCCACATATCAAATGAAAAGGCCATAATTCCTCTATACTGATGGCCATGACAGTTGTGGATCATTACTTCTAAGTTCTCCATAGGCATCTGACACAGTCTACACTTTGACATACTCTCATGCTCTGTCTTAAAAACACAGGCCTGCATTAGAAAGCCTGATTGGCTGCCCTGGTCACTTCTCCATCTAGTATCCTTAACTGGATACAGAGGAGGCCTCTGAATTGGCTGCAGGTAAACATTAGACACCAACAAGATCTGGAAAAGATCCTAACATAGGATTCAACGTTAATGGAAAAATTTAGTACAAGATTACAATTTTGACCCCCCCTTTGTTCCTGCCCTTTTGTGAAAGGGTGACAGATGTGCACTTCCACCTTCCTGGGGTCATGCTTCTGAGTCCCATCTCATATTTTGTGGCACTGTAAGGTTCCAATGATTGCCTGTGATGATGTAGGATTTTAAATCATGCAACAGCTGAAAGGCAAAGCCAGCAATGAACTTAAAATGTTGGAAGGTCATCAGGAAGAGAGCATTAAGAAAGCAAAAGGTGAGCAGTGTTATCTAGCACTTGAGAAGGATGTATCTTATGAGAGCAAAAGAATGAAGGTGGTTGAAACAATGATGCTATCTTTCCACCGTGTTAGAAATACAAAACAGAGAATTACACAATTAACAAAATAAGTGAGCAACCTATAAAACTGAATTGCTCGTTTATCTGTTCCCCCGTGGGTACAATGACATTTTGTCATCAGTGGCCAGTTTAGACTTTGCAATTTATCCATGATCATTGTCCATTCTCACATTTATCTGTCCATTAATTCCTTTCTAGAGACTACCTAGCCATTTGTTACAGTACCATCTGAAACTTGCAGTGCCTGGCCTCTTTGTAATGAGCACACGTTTGCACACCAACAATTCAGTTATCTTTTGAATCACCAGTACCCCACTTGCATTAAAAGAACATTGCCACGTTTTTAAAAAAAAAGTGCACCTGGTGGCCCTGGTGACTTGTTGGCCCAGAGGTCTGCATACATGTTGCTGGAAAAATGACTTCATTATGCAAAGGAAGATACAGGCAATAAGGAAGCATTGCTCACGAAAGGTGTGCCCAGTAAGGCAACAGAGGCTTTGCTTCAAAAAGCGAGAAAGGGCGAGAGTGAGCAGCTGAAACAATATTGGCATAATTGCCCACAGCTAACAAGATTTGTGTATATTCAAGAAAGATGCTCTGGATCACTTTGTGCAGACATACCTGCGTGAACACAGCATTCTTACAAGAGGGATCAAGGGAGGGATTATTCCGGTGCTCCATGGCAACTCGCCGATTGATGTAGAGCTTTGGCATGAAGTTGGGTTTGTTAGTTTCTGAATCCTTGAGGCATTGTGTAATCAGAGCAGTGCGCCGTTTTGATAGCAGAAGGAACTGCTTGATATGCTGAAACACAAAATGCTGGTATCAATCGGTTATCTTTAACAAGTGCTAGCCAGCAGTTAGTTTGGTTACATTTTGCTTAGGCAGCAGGTAAATCCTAACCCCCAGGTTGAGAAGGGGATAAAAGAGCTTTGATTTGCTCCTCTTCAAAGTAACTCATTCTATGATGTATTCTACTTAATCATCAGTTCAAAGCTGGCTATACAGCACACAAAGACAGACAGTATCTGCAGGACTAAAAAAAGGTACAAGTATAAAACAAAAGTCAAGCACTGGGCATGATGGGAAACTTCAATGAAAGCAGAAAAATGTATCCAGTTTAAATGTTGATGCTTTTAAAAAATAGATAAACTTGCTACACTCAAAATAACAGAAGTTGATCAGATGATCCCATTTCCAGAAGCTTATGAACCACCTGCATTGCATAAACGTTCCATGTTAAAGCTGACAAACAAAGAGAGGAGATAAGGTGTGGGGCTGGATGAACACAGCAGGCCAAGCAGCATCATAGGAGCAGGAAAGTTTGACGTTTTGGGCCTAGACCCTTCATCATTGGCTGCAGCCAGACAGCTCTGGACAAAAAAAAGGGAAATATCACGACCCATCACGCTAAAATGCTTGTAAGTTACCTTACCACCACAGAATGGAAAACTTTAGTGAAGGATTTAAATTCTATACTGTTATCAATGTTGTTAACACTTAATTACCCTCAGGGCAGTTAAAGATGATCAAAAAAATGCTGGCTAGCCAGTGCGATCCAAATCCTGTGAATGAATTTTTAAAAATTTCCTTGCGGTTACTCCAGTATGTCAGCCACACATTTAAAAAAGGTCCCAATATCTCACCACATAATGTGACAGTAAATTAAGTAGACACACTGGAGTGAAACATCCAAACGTCCAGATTTAATGAGAAAAAGTGCTTCTGGTGTCCTGATTCCCATTCCATCTCTTTCATAAACTACAAAAAAGGTTGCCCTTTGTATTATCTGGCCTTTCTTTCCATGTGTTATTTTTGCAATCTTGGTTCCAATAAATTAGTTACATGTTTGCCCATAAAACAGTAATTACAGCTCAGAAATAACCCATTGCCTCCAAAAAACATGAGTGCTTAGGTGATGGGATAAAGCTTAAATAAGTGCCAACCCTTTCTTCAAAAAGGTAAATAAAGATCAGTGCGGCAAGCAGGTCCAACTTACATACTTAGGGTCACATACAACCTCTGAACCTGGAAACCAACCACACCAACTGTGGCCTAATGGCATATAAATTTTACACTTGCCAGTTTGTCCTGTTTGAATGTTGCAGGCCTGGAGGTTTGAAAAGGGTTGTTCTTAGCAATCACTATTTATGTAGTGGATAAATTCTAGATCAAATCAAGAAACATTTGCTTATGCACGCAGCATGAGATAAGAGGGATGTGTGGAAATTAACTGGAACATCCATGTAGACTTTCTACGTGGCACTGGAGAAAGCAATAGCTATTAACTATTCATTTGCTAACACCTCATGCATTGCAAACATCAGTACTGCATTCCGGCATACAAGATAATTGCCAGCTGGAATAATGTTTGCTTTCAAGCACCAAACACTGGAAAGGAACAGCAGTCTTGGAAAGCATATAATTCTGGAAAAAAATCAAGCAGAATGATTAAAAAAAGATATAGATTGCAAAAACACGACTTGTATGCTCTTCAGGGACTCACCTTTAACTGACCGAATGAACCAACTGTGTGATCCCAGGCTGGCACAAGATAATGAAGAAGACTGTCCAGGAGTTTAAGGAATCTGGAGAACAATCATGCAACACATGAACATAATAGGTTGTTATGTTATTATACTTGTAACTTATTTCCGATTATGATCAAGCCTTTAAATTTAAAAAGAAGTTCATCAGTCTTTTGTTTTTATTGTTTTACCCAATCTGCATATACCAACTTATTCCTATTCAATCCTATGCTGTTGTTCCACTTCACTCAAATTTTACCCGAGCATGCCTACATTAATCTCGGCCAAGAATAATTGATTCTCGTTAAATCGTATTTAAATTTTTCCTTCATTACAACCTCTTCTAAATTGTAACGATTCTTCCTAATTTAATTTTCTATAGCCTCTTAATTTGAAAGTTGATTTTCAAAGACAAAGAGTTGCATTGCAGTGGTGTTTGCTTCCAGGACGAAAGGCTTGTCAGTACACTTGGAGTGTTGATTTTGAAATCATATGAATTTTCTTGGAAAAAAAAGAGCCACCTGATCAGGCACTTGAATCATCAGTTTAATGGCTTGTTTAAAAGACTACGCATCCAACAATACATTGGAGAAGTACACCCCACACCTTTGAGGTATAATTTCTTTTGCAAGTGCTCTACACACACTTTCAGTTATACAGATCTTAAACACTCCTAAAAGAGTACAAGTTGAAACTTTTCATCTTGCACTCACAGGACCCAGTTCTTCATAGCCAAAAGGAATTTATTCATCACTGCACTTTTTCATTGGGGAAAATGGGCTACGGAGATTACCATCATGCTGCAACGCCCGTAAAAATGCTCTGACTAATCAGCATCTACCCGCTTGGTTTAAAGTTTAATCAATTAAAGATAGACAGTTAACAATTCCGGCTTCATCTCCATACCAACAAATCAATACCTTCTGCTCATACAGTATAAATTGGTGCTCCTTTTCTAAACTTGATTTCTTACATTCTAGTCTTGAAGTATGCAAAATGAAAAGCTTCAACTTTGTATCCTTTCAACAATTATTAAGTTCTGTACTAATAAGCAAATATTAATTCAAGAGATAACATATTCTTGTCAAAATTATTATTTTTATTAGTTTTTCTTTATTCATTCACGGGATGAGGGTGTCACTGGCCAATCAGCATTTATTGCCTATCCCTAACTGCCTAGAGGGTGGTTAACAGTCAATAATGTTGCTGTGGGTCTGCAGTCACATATAGGCCAGAGCAGGTAAGGATGGCGGTTTCCTTCCCCCAAGAACGTTAGTGAACCAGATGGGTTTTTCCTGACAATCGATGATGGTTTCACGAACATCATTAGACTCTTAATTCCAGACTTTTATTGAATTCATATTCCATCATCTGCCTTGGCAGGATTCGAAACCAGGTCCCCAGAATGTTAAATAAAAATTGAAAGAACTGTGGATGTTGTAGATCAGGAACAAAAAACAAAGTTGCTGAAAAAGCTCAGCTGGTCTGGCAGCATTTGTGAAGGAAAAAAAAACAGAGTTAACGTTTCGGGTCCAGTGATCCTTCCTCAGAACATTATCTGGGTCTCTGGATTAACAGTCCAGTGATAATATCACTAGGCCATTGCCTCCCTGTAATTCTAAGACAAATAAAGGATTAATACTGTCACAATAAATAAAGATCCACCAGAGGTTAGCACTTACCATTTATCAATGCCACTTTTGAACTATCTGCTAGATTTAGCAGATTAAAATTGAGGGAAAGAAGGGAAAGCAGATTTTTCTGTTAAGTGAACCGATATGTAAAGATATCTTCACCTCAATCAGTTATTTACTGTGACTTGCATTTAAGTTTTATTTAAGGCAAAGTCTCATTATTATTTGAGTGATTTATGCTGTTAAGTATAATAGTATTGTGTATACACCCTGCATTACGTTTCCATTACTTAGCATGAGTTTTTACTTGATTATGAGGACCTCTCAATCAACCAAAATATCTGATCAACTGACACACTTCTGGTCCCATAGATGCCGGTTAATAAAAGAATTGCTGTAAAGCCACATGAAGGATACACTTTTAACCAGAAGTATCCAACTACGCTCATCACATATTATTTCGTCCTACTTCACTTTACTCTCTGACCAAGGTGATAATGAGGTGACCTGGTTTGGAGTCTCTTAATTCTGCCTTTACATAATTCTTTAAAAATCTTTCAGTCAGTTGACAATGGGAAAAATGAAGACTTTCATACATTGTAAAACACAGTCAAAAACCATCCGTTCAAAAACTCTTTTTTCTAAATAACATATAACTTATCAAAATACATTAACTGTAAGGAAAGCTACATGCCAGCATGCATTCATACTTCAAGTCCAAACAGAGATATATACCTGTGGATTACTACAGCTCGTCTATAAAGCATGTCAGGGTTATGTCCCTCAAGGCGTGGATAACGGACTAGGTTTGCAGCTTGAAACATATCAATGTTTAATCCTAGGTCTCTTTCCCTTGAAGATCTGATCTTAAGGCCATGTAGTCGGACATCTATTCCTCCATCTGTTGGGAAATGTTAAAGAAAGACTTAACATTGTTGTGAAAGTACAGTTCACTGACATCTGCTTCACATTGAAAGAATACTTTGATGGACAGTTTTATTTTGTAGTAATTTGCTCAACAGAAGCAGGAAACAGTTGTTTAGTAAGAAATTGCTGCACTGTTGCCTGCGCAATTGATCTTTATTTAATGCCCAGATGAATAAATACTAAATGTAGGGAAGAGCAGGTAAGGGAAGCACAATTGCTCAGAGCCGAGAATTATCTTTTCCTTTTTCACTCTTAGTGAAGGCCGATGATGGGTTGGGAAGAATGATACTGACCGGTAGTATCTTGGTGTTATGGAATCATACAGCATGGAAACAGAGCCATTGGTCCAACTAGTTCATGCTGACCATGTCCTGAACTAAACTAGTCCCACTTGCTTGTGTTTGGCCCATATCCCTCTAAACCCTTCCTATTCACGTACTTATCCAAATGTCTTTTGGGTGTTGTAACAGAAATGTAAAAACTCTCTCTTAGAGTGCTCTAATAATTCAGATAATGAAGTGTTTGCTCATACCATTCAATCCTATAAGCTATCCACATTTAAACACATGGTCTTCAAAGCCTCATATTTTTGGGAATGCCAATTTAGTCAGCATATCTCACCAATGAAATGAGACATTTGTCAATGTGATGAACATTACATAAATAAGTTGCTGCTGTTATGGTGAATCTGTCAACTAATTTACAGTGGTATTACTTATTACGCTTGTGACAAGAAGAAAATCTCATACTTCAAATGTATACAGGTGACTTCCAACCTTGTGACTTTTCATTTTTCAATCATAAATCTATCAAGAGCAACAAAGTCATTGGTACCAAAGCCTCAGTCAACTTCAGACTAGTTGCTAGACAAGATAAGAGTGTCTTGTGTTATATTTGTTATTCTCCTGCTTCTTTGGCAGTCCCCAGGGTTGAGTGGGACTTGCTTCCACTCTGCGAGGGGGTGGGTTCTGAGGTGGATGAATAATCCAATCCTGGAGTCACTAACTCTACCTCAGGTGAGGCAGATGGTGTTTGAGAAGGCAGGTAGATGGGACACTCCGGATTCTGTGTACCATTTCTGATGCCTGCATTTGGCCTCAATTTCACTCAGTGACGCGCAAAATGGTTGGTGTCTTCGCGGATGTATCTTTTCCAGTCTGTGCACACCCTAGGGCAAGCAATCCCCACACATTGGTGGCAATGTTGCATTTTTTTTTTAGGCAGGCTTTCGGGCTGTTCTTGTGGTGTTGTTGTTTCCTGTGTCCTCCTACCAATTTCATACCATTGCAGAGCTTGGAGCAGAGTACTCGTTTAGGGAGTATTGTGCGGACAACATGGCCTGCTTATTACAGCTGGTCATACATGACCACTGGCCCAAAACAGGGGATATTGGCCTGGGAGAGATGCTCATGTTGGTATGTCTACCCTGCCGGTGGACTTGCAGGATATTGCGAAGGTAGTGCTGGTGATAACTGTTCTGCGATTTGAGGTGACTACTGTACATGGTCCATGTTTCTGATGTATGGGGCGGGGGTGAAGAGGTACCACAACTGGTCTATAAACTGAGAGTGAGTTTGTTGCTGGTTTGAGGTTTCAGACTTTGAACACCGGAGTCAATGTTGGATTTCATCAATGTCTGCTTACATCGAGAGGAGCCTCACAAGGTTCAGGAAATGATCCACATTGTCCAGGGACTGCAATACTGTGGCAGGACTGAGCTGGTGGAGACTTTTTTTTTGTGCTGGATGTTTACTCCGAGGTCCATTCTCTCATTTGCCTCAGTGAATGGGATGATGATGGTTTCTAGTTCAGTCTCAGTATGCATATGTGCAGGTATCACCTGCTTACTGCGGGTCGATGACAGATGTTGGGGTGGTCTTGGCTCTGGCCTGGAGGTGAAGGTTGAACAATTTCCCACTCATCTTGTCGGTTGGCTCCACTCCAGTGGGGAGATTCATGGAGAGGAGGTGGAGCATTGTGGTGAGGAAGACGGAGGACAGCGTTGGTGTAAGGATGTAAGTCCTGCTTGACCCCAGTTTACACTCATATTGGGCATATGGTGGACATATTGGTGAGGGTCACAGCTTGCATGTCATTGTGAAGCAGCCAGACAATGGTAACAAATTTCTGTGGGCAGCCAAATGTGAGGAATGTGTTTCACAATCCCTTATGACTGAGTGAGTTTGAGAGACTGAAGAATTCCATATACAGAGGCTTGCTCTGGTCCCTGCACTTTTCTTGGATTTGTTGCACACTGAAAATCATGTCCATTGTGCCTCTTGATGAATGGAAGGCACGTTGAGACTCAGCCACTGGGAGCAGGTGATTGAGGAGGATTGTAGCGATGATCTTTCCCTTGGTGGAGAATAGGGAAATTTGTCTAATTTTCAGAGTCAGACTTGTCTCCTTTCTTGAAGATGGTCAGAATTCGTGTCCTTGAGATCTTCTATAGCATGCTTTCTTCCTTCCAGACAAGGCAGATGAGGTTGTGGACACGTACCAAGAGTCTTTCTCTGCTGTATTTTAGTTATCCATTGGGGAATCCATCCGTATCGGCAGCCTGGTTTTTCAGCTGTCAGATAGATTTTTCAAACTAAGGGCTGGTGATGGGTATTATGACGAGAGATGCTGTCAAGAGCATTTGGATTGAAGGCTGCATCTTGGTGGAGGAGGTCCTCAAAGTGCACTCTCCAGTGGATGTCGTCAACTGTTTCTTGGTCTTTGATTGGCAACTCTCCATTTGTAGCTGTCAGTGGAGTAGGTCCCAGGGTATTTCGACAATAAATGACTTTGATCGTGCTGAACAAGCCCTGCATGCCATGACTGTCAGAGAATTGCTGAGTCTCTTGCGCTGTTTACATCCACCGTCTTTTCTTTAGGTCATGGGTTCTTCATCATATCTTGGCCTTCAGGTGCCTGTAGGTTTGTATCCTATCGTTTGGGTTTTGGTAGAGCTGCCACTTCAGGAATATGCTGTATTTGTGATCTAAGACATCCTGGATCTCCTAAACATGCTCAAACCAGTCTTGGTGTTTCCTGGTCAAAAGGCTGAGCGCGTCCATGCAGATGCTGATTATAGCGGCTTCTCAGGTAGACCAGGTGCTGTCGGCATTCTGCAGCTCTGGCACATCTGTTGTCGCCAGGTTGATTGTGAGGTGCTACCTCACTAGTTCTTTCTCCTCAGGGTCTTGGAGTCCAGCAGCATTGAGTCTCCTGTGGCAGATCATTTCTGCCTCTATTGTTTTGGGGCTAGGTTGGAGATGGGAGAGTGGATTAGTTGGTGGTTGCTCCAATAGTCATTGGCTCCAGTCTTGGAGTGGACAATAAAGACATCTTTGCAGTTCCTTATTCAAACTTTAATTGTCACTGCTTGGAGCAGAGATGTTGCTATGAGGTCTTGTGCTTGTCCTGTTAGCAGAACAACGTTTTTGTTTTGACAAGGTCATGTTCTAGGCACAAAAACAGAAGTTGCTGGAAAAGCTCAGCAGGTCTGGCAGCATCTGTGAAGAAAAAAATTAGAGTTAACGTTTCGGGTCCGGTGACCCTTCCTCAGAGGGTTCTGAGGAAGAGAGTCACCGGACCCAAAACGTTAACTCTAATTTTTTTCTTCACAGATGCTGCCAGACCTGCTGAGCTTTTCCAGCAACTTCTGTTTTTGTTCCTGATATACAGCATCCGGGGTCCTTTCAGTTTTGTCATTTTCTAGGCAGTTTATTAGGAGGAGATTCAATTGAAGTTTGCATTCCCTATGCATTCTCTGTCTAATACGCCTTTACAAAAGATTTGCGTCTGTCCCGACTCGAGGATTGAAGTCACTGAGGAGAACCAATCTGTTTCCCTTAGGGATGTGGGGCAGCATTTGTTATATAGCCTTCATGTCTCAGCTACCATGCATGCAGGTGGTGGTGGTGGGAATCCAGTAAACATATAGCTCATGAACTCAGTGTGGGAACAAATCCACACTTTGTTTGCCTTGAGCAATATTAAAAATACACAACTCACTTTTAAAATGTTTTCTCATTGCTTTTGAGCACTTGGTTTTGGTATTGCTCAAAGAAAAGATATATGTGTGCAAAACAAGAAGTTTCAACTACATTAGGAGAGATTCAAGAATACTAAATTGCAAAAGGTAGTAACAATTTATAGCGCATAGGAAAAGGGTGTTGATCGGTTGACAAGTATACTGAATGGCCAAGGTGTTGCCATGGTTAATGCATGAGGAAACAATGTCCTCCAGGGTTTTGTTTAGTTTTTAAAAATGTGCATTTCCTGGATGTTTTCTTTTCCTGCTGGGGAAGGTTGTTGCATGGGGGAAAACAACGATTCCCTTATAAATTCGCCACAGCAAAGCTCTGACTTTGCCAATGAAAAGGATTAAATAATGTCAGTTAGAACTTTTTTTTTTTTAAGTAAAACCCCATGAGCAGAGCTGAAGAATAGTAGGTATATACAGACAAGTAAGAATGAAACTAGAGCAGAGGGCCAGGTCTGGAAGCGTGTGATAAAAAAAAAAAAAAAAAAAAAAAAATGCAGGCTAGACTGCACAATTAGCGAGATAAGGACAGCCTTGGAGGGATAAAGAATGACGTCTGACATATGTATGGATTTGATTATGGGCTAGACAGATGAGCCAGGAGCCCATAATCGCAGGTCTGACCTGCACAAAATGATATAACCAAGGACCTTTGCAACCCTAAACTCACTATCTGGCCAGTATCACTGGCAGCTATCCTCAGACCCTTCCTCAATAGGTAGCAGTGAGTAAGGAGAAAGGGTAATATCTCTAGTAAGTGGGCTACTTTGAGTTAGGACAAGGACCAAAGGCAGAGATTGAAAGAGTTAAATAATCCTAGTTAGAACAAGCAGAGTCGAAGAATAGAGTATATTTGGAGACACGATTAGTGATCCGACTTGGGTGAGGGGCCAGATCAGGGAATGAATACAGTAATATGGTGATAGCCTAGACTGCACAATCGTTCTGCATAAGGGTGGGCCGTGGATAGATAAGGAACAATGCCTGATTTACGTATCTCAGGAACTAAGCGAAAGGACATCAGAACTGCTGTTTAGCTCTCAAAACCAAGTTGAGTTGAGTCAGAGTATGTATACATGATTTAACGTCTACGTGAAGACTGAGTATCACCCACTAAGGGTGGCTCTTCCATGTCCACTTGGATAAATGACTGTAACCTGTACCAGAGTCTCCTGCTGGTTTGTCAAGTCACACCACAATGCAACCGAAGAGCACCCCTTTCTCATGCAACATAAATTGTGATCCTACTTGAAATTTGGTATTCTTCCATCTGTCCTCATAAGCCCGAGATGAAATGCTTCTTTTCAGCAATACACAAGATTTGAACTAACAAAAAAAAACCAAAGAACTGGGGATGCCGTAAATCTTGTCAAAAACAGAAGTTACAGTTCTGAGGAAGGGTCCCTCGACCTAAAATGTTAACTCTGATTTCTCTTCACAGCTGCTGCCAGACCTGCTGAGCTTTTCCAGCAATTTCTGTTTTTGACAAGATTTGAACTACCAATTGACTTTGTTTTGGCTTCTTAAAAAATGTAGCTAATTATGTAACTCTATCATAATATAGATTAGTTGGTTTTATGAACTGTCCTCGAGTTTCTTTTGCACTAACCTTTCCTCTTCAATATTGCTGCCATTCAAGGAAACACTACATCCATAACTTTAAAGCAAATCAAATAATTAAACAAAAAGTGTCCACAATTTTCTTTTATTCTCTTCTCCACTGTGTTACGTATTTAAAGATTTGACAGGAATTATGTTGACTGGGTCTTACAGATTCCAGATATGTCATTTGAATCCTACTACCCCTGCCATCCTGACACCCTAAAGGGTTCAAGGGAAAACAACGTAGCAATCTATTAACTAAGAGCCCAAATTTATATTTTAGCCGAACAGGACCGCTGTTCGTTTAATCTTCACAACCCTGATGGTATTTGATTATCGCCTTTTGGTTGGCTATCAATGTTACTCGTCTGTCTCCAACAAACCAGAAGACTTACCTACACATTCTATAATCCGGATTTCAATTATAGGAAGGTGAACCATCATATCTTCCAGGATACACAGATCACCAACTAAAGTTCTGCAAAAGAAGTGAAACACTTAATTGTTTAAAAAGGTTCAAATATCATATGTGTTGCGAGTTTACTTACAGCACCTTCAGACAATGAGCTAGAAAACTGAAAGGTATTAATATGAAAGTTACATTTTTAAAATTGAAAGGTTAGCCACTTTTCGTAGAAATCGGATAGAAATTGCCCACTTCCACCTTCTTTATTTAAAATCCATTCCTATACATTAAAAAAAACAAATTGATGAATGCCTAGACCAAATTTTTGTCCTTCATATTGCTTGACTCCGTTTGCGGCAAACTTATGACTGGACAATTCCTTCAAGCACACCTCTGCGGGCAAAGATGTGGGAGGGGTAGAGAAGAGATGAAGAACGAAGCTGGCAATGAGCTCAGGCACTTCATGCCTGGAAAAAAAAATTAAAAGAAAGGGAAAGGAAGGGGAACAGGAAAGTACAATAATAAACAGACATTTATGTGGAGTCAACCAGGTAAAAGGAACATCAACAGCACACAAGCATTTGTGATGAAACCAGTATAACACTCCAAACACTATTGTAAACATTACTGCAACAGACTTGAAACACAAAATAAAAAATGCTCATATTATAGCTGGGATTTGCAGGCAATACAAGTATGTTAATTGTAGCACATTTTAAAATATTTTACATATTTGATAGGTAAATACCATCTGTCTCTGTAGTTTTCTATACTTACTCATCAACTGTGAGATCGTTCAACTTTTTTAAATTATCTCGATCTCCACCAAACACATGAATTGTTTTTGGCATGTAGTTATCATCTGTTGCATCTACAGAGATGAACAGCTTTCTACAAAAAAAAAAAAAGATGTATTCAATTAATTATAGCAAAATAATCCCTTGGTACTTTATCCATGTACCAGCTGTTCATGATAATTGAATTTCACAAGTGTATATTTTGTAATTAATCTCATCTGCATATTCAAATAGGGCCTAATTTGCTTACATGAACAGTATCTGATAAAGTAATTTGATTTTGCTGATTTCCTTTCCTTACTAAAGTCTTTCCATGATACACATTTTCTCCAGCTCAAAGATACTGAGGAGAGCAACTTGAATAAGAATCTGTTAGTACACTCCTTCCCCTTCAGTTAAACGATAGGAGAATCCACAGTAAGGCTGAGGTGAACAAAAAGATTATCACTTTGATTACCGTTTCCAATCACTTATAGTGAAATGCAATGGAGCAAGAATACATCGTGCTGCCATGGATTCCCTCTATCAATGCACAATCCCTTTCAACATAGAGTGAAGAAAGTCTGTAAGGATCAAGTGAGTTGGGGAAAGAGTGAGAGAGAAGACAGTGTGCAAGAGCGAGTACACAGTTTAGAAAGAAAATGAGAGGATCAAAAGGTACTGTATAATAGATTAAAACAAAAAGTTGTAGCATGTGGAGTCAACAGGCAAGTATCAGAATGGATAGCTGGATAACTGCAAGACAGAAAACAGAAAGCGAGCTAAGTGGTAGCTACTTACAGTGACAAAAGTTATGAAGTTTTGTCTGACAAGATTCTGTGCTGGGAGCAAAGTTGCTTATTTTTACGTTGGGAAAACAGGCAGATCATAGATGTACAAATCACTAGATTGTGACACAAGGCAACAAGGTGATTAACAAAAAGCAAATTAAGTACAAAGGTTTATTTCAAGAGGGATATAATCCAAAAGTAGAGACGTTATGGCAAATCTCTAATGAACTTTGGTTAGATTACACCTCTGTGCAAAGTATTTATTGCAATATTATAACAAGAATAGACATGTGAAGGAAAGCAACACCCAGCACATTCTCTCTTCTCTTGAAAACAGGAGGTACGAATGGCCTATCAGAGGTTATTAAAATTAGATATGCTTTCATTGGGCAGATACAGACAGAATGCATCTTCTTTTTGTAGTTGGGTGGGGGTGGTGGGAGCAAAATTAAGGACCATTAATACAAGATAGTCTTAAAGAAATCAAATAGGCATCTCAAAAAAAAAAAAAAAAAAAAAAAAAAGACATTTTGTCTAGGGAGTGGAATTCCAGCACAGGGAATAGTTGAAGTACAGGAACACCTTGCATTTATAAAATGGAAATTAGTTAAGGATGGCAGGGTGGGGGAGGGCAAAGTTACAATTGAGGAAGATGGGAAATGTTTTGAATAGAGCATAAACAAGGTCATGAACAGCTTCGACCAAAAGGCCTGTTTTGTTTCTGTAAATAAAAAGAAACAACCAAAGAAAAGTTACAAAAAAAATAGAAAAGAAAAGGAGAACAAAAAAGGTTTTGTTTGAGAAAAGCAGATAGAGAGATCTGGGAAGACCAAACTTGCCCTTCCTCTCAACTTGGGTGCAGTGTGAGAATAATTGCAAACAGAAACAAAGTAATTAAAAAATAAAAAACTCTTGAAATTATATACATTCAAATTCACTTTAGCTCTAATCTTACTGTTGAATGTACACTTCAGTCATAGACTAAAGAAGTGGAATGAATTTAAGATTTCAGCATTCTTTTCCTCAGGCTACAAATTAGCCCTAAGTGGATGAAATATAAAGCACTATCTTTTCTCTTTCATGGAGTAGGCACTGTGGGCAAAGCCAGCATTTGTTGCTCATCCCCAATTGCACTAGAATGGAGTAGCTTGCTAGGCTATGAGAGAGAACAATCAAAAATTAACTACATTACTTTAGGTCTGCTGTCAGGTGTACACCCAACTGGGTAAAGATGGCATATTTCCTTCCCTAAAGGATATTAGTAAAGCAGGTGGATTTTTACAGCAAAAACAAAATGATACTTTCAGAGTTACCATTACTGAGACCAGCTTTTAAATTACAGATGCAGAGAAGTATGGTGGAAATCAATTTAGGATTATTAACTGGGCTCATTAGTGTGGTGCATTTGTGTGTACTGGAAGCTACAAACCGGAACTCTGTTCTTTGCAGTCAGAGAGAAAAAATGTCCAGGCACTGCACCTGTTCCAACTCAACAAAATAGGTGACTGCTATTTGCTGATTCATTTCTCAGGGAAATGTCTTGACCAGAGTCAGCCTGCCTGATTTAAATTGCAAACAAAGCCTGGCAATCAATCGACAGTTCACTAACTGATGAGTTCTCTATACTAATGCCTTGACCAGAGTCTATTTGCCAATCAATCAGCAATCTCCTCATGCAATATGATTGCAGTTTTTTCTTTAAATTGACATTTTTATGAATTGCCCTGATGACAGCAAGATGAAAAGCTTTAACAAAATGTGTCTTTTTACAATCACTCAAAATTCGAGATTTTATTGTTGAACTTAAATTTCACCAGCCCCTATGGTGAGATTTAAACCAATGCCACAGAACATTACCATAGGCCTCTAGACTACCTGTCCAGTGACTTTACCATAGTGCTACCATCTCCCCAGAGGATTAAATAATAACATTTTGTCTTCTTACTTTATTATAGTGCCTTTCTTCATGTAAAGTCGAATCCAGTGATGGCCCTGATTCCCCTCACTCTCCCAGAAAGTGTCATTGTCGCCATCAGTCAAACACCACACATTAGCTTCATCCTGTTAAAAATAAAATGGATGGACACAAAGATCATAGTTGGGAGACAAGGATGAGGTGCTCATGTTCCGTCAAAACACGAAAACTTTTCAGTTATCTACTGGCTCAAAAAATGCTGCTTTCAAATCAAGAAACACATTTGTTTTTAAACTTGATTCGTATTTTAAATAGTTCTCTATAACCTTTTCACATTTCACACTGGATGCTATATTGCACTTAATGCTTAAACAGTACTTTTGCGGCAAAAGCCTTCTTCAAAAGGAAGAACTTTGAATAAAAGTTACCGAGAAAGAAGAAGCATCTATGCTGTCAACTAGATGTTTGACACTGCCTAAGTTTTCATCTTCTTTTCCTATGCGATCGTAGAGGTAATGCACCAAATCTTCGTCACACTCAAACGTCCAAGTCGGAGGAACATACCTGTATCCAGTAATACACAATTAGAACTTCAGGATAATCACTTTGCATTATAAAAAAAAAAAATCTCTGAACAAAGATTAATGCCAGTATATGTGTATAGACTTCACATAATGAGCTCCAAATCTCATCACTGCAGTTGTAGGTGGATAGCAAAACAACGGCAGCCACTTACTGCAAAAAGAAAAAAAAAATTTTGAAAACAATATGACACACTAAGCTGCTCTCATGAGTCTTACAAGGAGAACAGCAAAGATAGTGAAACGAAGCCACTCTTCTGCTCTGAGGTGGCATAATGACAATAGCAGAGATTTAAGAAAAAGGGAAAAAAAAATTAAATATCACAGGCATATTTTACTAAACAAAAAGAACCTTGGATTTTCTATGGCCAATCTTTTGCCATCCAATATATAAGACTATAACATGGAGCCTTTTTGAAGGACAGCCATGAGCCAGCTCATTTTGTAAAAGGAAATAATATGGCAATTGATTATATCACAAGTAGTCTTGTGTGCAATGAAATAAATTAATGGTCTATAGAGAAAGTTTAATTGTTACTGTGCACATTCGCATTGTTTTTGAAATTAGGCTGTTTTGTTCACAGTGTGGTACTTTGTCATCCTTTTCATGAGTCATCTCAGCTATTAGAGCCTGTGTGTTACAGCAGTCAGAATATGGAGATACTTTCTTCCCTGTAGGCAGCGTTACAGGCAATTCTCATTCTACCACAATGCACCAAAATAACAAGCAAAAAAAAAATTAAATAATGGGACTCAAATAAACAGAAAAATTACATTGTTACCTCAGCCTTTGCATCGCAGCATCATCCCAGTCTGCGATCTTGGGTTTTGCACCCAGATAGAATGAATATTGTGCATCAACCACCTTTTCCCATCTGAAAGGAGGAAATAAAAACCTCTAGTCAGAATAAAAACTTTAAATAGTTGTGATAACATAAAAGAAATTCTTGTACCATATATTAAGAATTAGACAGGTTTAATTTTGTTTTAAAAATACAAACTTCACATTCATTGTTGCCATTAGATCCAATTTGTTTGTTAAATTGGTTAAAAAACAATTAATTCTTCAAAGTGAATAAGTTCTGAACTTCCTTCACAGACAATTTAAATAAGCAGCACAAAGCAAAACCACTGGAGATTTCAGTGCACAGAAATACACCAAATGTGGTGGACTTGACAAGGAGAGAAGCAGCGAACAACACCACAGCTGCAAATTTGAGCAGCGTACATTCAAACAATAACTTGCAGTTATACAGCACCTTTAACCTAGCAAAAACATCCCAAAAAGGTACTTAACACCCAAATCCCCTAACATTGCAATAGAATTGCTTTACCTTTGAATTTCACAAAACGAGCTTGCCTTTATACAAGGAATATTGCAATAACTGCTTTGAATGCAAACATACAAATTAGGAGCAAGAGTAGGCCATTGAGCCACTTGAGCCTGCTTTTCCATTTGATGATGAATCCTCAAAAAATTGAATCATATGACAGACTGAAGGCTGGGATAGCACTAATCCTAATCAAATCACTAAGCACTAAACAAAAAACATTTATTACCAAGGATAGTAGATAAGACATGAAGTCTACAGGGCTCATAAGGATGTCTTATGGGACATACAAAGATGCTCTGTCTTAATAGGATTTGTATGCAAAATCATTTCAAAGCAAATGCCTGAGAAGCTAGACAGTAAATGTGTACTTCTATGACCAGTTTCTAGGGTTTTAATGGGTCAGCAGGTGTATTAACATGACCTGCAAGTGACTGACAACAAAGGGTTGAACATTTATAACATGTGCCACTCAGATCGGTCATTAGAATCAGATGGGTTTACATTAAAAATGACGTATAAGCTATTGCTCCTTATATTAAAATCTTCATTGCTTAGCTGAGTCAGTCTTGGAGCACGCTTGGAAAACCATGCAGGAATTCCTCATCCAGTACACACCAGTAGGACATTTCTAAAATCTCGAGTGTAACTTAAAATTATAGGTTTTCGTTAAACTCAATATTAAATATATGCCAAAGAACCAAACATATATTTGAAGCCTTCAATTTAACAGTTCATTAAAGAGAACCTTTTGGGGTTTGGGGGGTCACTAAACTGACCTACATTAGCACAGTTTGGACTGAATCGGTTAACTTCTAAACAGGATATCTAAAAAAGTGGGCAAGTGAAGTAATTGTTTGTTGTCAATTTATCAAAGAAAAAACATAATTCACACACCAATTGTTTAACCAACACCATATTGTTCATGTAAACCGCACCTTCCCAATGGTGTTGAAGGAGCTCACTAACTTCTGTCGCTGAATTTAAGATCAACCATTCAGGTGCTGAGTGCATTCCTGCCTCGCTTCCTTCCTATAGGCCATTGATCTGGTCCTCCAAGGATCGCCCTTCCCCTCGCTAGTTTCTCTTATCTCCTCTGCTCACGCCTCCTAATCTTATCTTGACCTTACTACTCAACCAAAATGTGGCCAATCCAATCAAGTAAACTATTTCTCATCCATCTTCACTTCTGGGTTCCCACACTAGATAGTGCCAGAATAGAACATACCCTTTACAGCATTATCCCAAACCTTTTCAAGTCATTCAACTAAAATACAGCAAACAAAAAAAATCCTTTGCCTCTCAATCTTTGCAAATTTGTATTTTGCAAGAGTAAAGGGATTGAGAACTGTTTAAGAAGCATCGGGTTTTGAAACGGAGAGGGACAGTGCCATCACAGATTGTGAGCTCCAAGCAATTGGTAGCAGAGCATCAATTGATCATTGAAGAAAAAAAATCAGAGTTAATGTTTCGGGTTCGGTGACCCTTTCTCAGAACCAGACCCAAAACATTAACTCAGACTTTTTCTTCACATATGCTGCCAGACCTGCTGAGCTTTTCCAGCAATTTCTGTTTTCGTTCCTGATTTACAGCATCCGCATTTTTCGATTTTTTTTTAATCAATTGATCATTGTTCCCTTCAGCATGTGAGAATGGGCTTTTGCTAATTTTCTATAATTAAAGTACATTGAAAACATTTTCTACCTAAAGAGGGGGTGTCACAAAATTGAGTCACATTGATCAGATTAATTAAGTTATAGGGTTGTACAGCACAGAAGTTACACAACACATTAACTCTGCACTGACTCTTTTGACAAAACACCCTGTTAGTCTCAGTCCCTGCTTGGTCCTTATATTCAAGTACTTTTTCTTCTTCAAGGATTAAATCAAATTCCCTGAAGAAGGTTACTACTGAATCTGTTCCACTGTTCTATCAAGACAATGCATTCGAAACCCTGACTGCCTAAAGTGTAGCAACGTACTTCATGTTGCCTCTGGCTCTTTTGCTAATCAGAATGTGTCCTCTGGTTGTGAAACCTTCAGCCATTGCCACAGTTTCTTTTATTATCCCAGAGCAGTGTTTTTGAGCAGCAAGACTATTCCTACACTGCATTTTTGATGAAAGTGTAGTGTGTTTGTTTTTAGGTAATTTCTGGGTCTGCAGATTGTTAAATGGGCAGAAGTGCTTTTAGTTAGTACGGCGATGTGTTGTTCCTGTCAGATGTAGGAGATCAGGAAGAATCTGAATTTTTGGAGACTATGTCTGCAGGAAGCGAATTTGGATGCAAATCCTATCGGACCACATGGATCAGATGGAGTGGCAGTTAGAGGTAATGAGGAGTTTACAACAGCCAGGGGTTGTGATGGATAGCAGTTTCAGGAAGGCGGAGATACCACAGATACAATCAGGTAGACAGTTGACCATGAGGAGTGGTAGGAGAGGTAGCCAGGTAGCAGACCAAAGCAACAGTGAGAGAAGAGAAAAGGCTGAGACTGGTAGAGTAGATAAAGGGGAGCAAGTCTAATAGTTAAGGCAGAGAACAAAGCAAAATTGATAAACTAAACTGCATTTACTTTAATGCAAGAAGCCTGACAGGTAAGGCAGATGAGCTTAGGGTATGATTACGAACAACGGACTGGGATATCATAGCTATTACAAAAATATGGCTCAGGGATGGACAGGTCTGGCAACTTAATGTCCTGGGGTATGGATGCTATAGGAAAATTAAAAAGGACGCAAGAGAGGGGAAGTGGCATTTTTGGTTTGGGATAACATTATGGCTGTGCTTAGGGAGGCTATTTCTGGGAAACCATCCAATGAAGTTGCACTGACAAATAAGAAAGGGATGATCACCCTGTATTATAGGCTCCCCCAACAGTCAGTGGGAAATTAAGGAGCAAATATGTTATGAGAGCTCAGATATCTGTAAGGATAACAGGGTATCTTAATTTTCCAAATACAGACTGGATGGTGAAGAAGGCATTTGGCACAATTCTCTTCTTTGGTTAGAACACTGAGTATAGGAGTTGAGATGTCATGGTGGGGCTGTACAGGACATTAGTGAGGCCACTTTTAGAATACGGCGTACAATTCTTGTCAACCTCTACAGGAAGGATGTTGCAGAAAAGATTTACAAGGATGTTGCCGGAGTTGAATTACAGGGAGAGGCTGAACAGGCTTGGCTTTTTCCCTGAAGCATCAAAGGCTAAGCTTTATAGAGGTTTATAAGGCCATTAGGGGCATGGATAGGGTGAATTGCCAAGATCTTTTTCCCAGGGTGGAGTAGTCCAAAACTAGAGGATATAGGTTTAAGGTGAAAGGGGAAAGATTTAAAAATGACCCGAGGAGTAACTTTTTCACGCATCATGGTATGTATGGTTTTACCACTGGCCCACTGTATCCAGGTAGGTCACGCCAAAAAAATTGGTCAGTGGCTCCGTTTCAAAAGAATTATTCAGGGAACTATGATGTATGAGTGAAAGACAGAATTGGATTCAGCTGTCAAGTTTGTGCTGGAGTTCAAACAGCCTTACTCAATATGTAGGCTCACATAGAAAAACTTAGATGAGATGCTGGGTGTATTTTTGGAACCGCATCCCAGAAAATAAGATAATTAGAACATAAGATCTTGCGTGTGAGTAACAAAAGAACAATAATGAAAGTCTTAGCTTGGCTTATTCACCTCTCAATCCTAACGTTATGGGATTCAGTGCCTCACGATCATGGTATTTATTCAACCCAGAGCTAAGCTTTGAACCCCATATTTCCCCAGCTCAAAGAGACCAGCTTCTCTACTTCTATAATAATAAAAGTCCCGAGCACAACCAATCTTTCGTTGGAACCATATTCATTCCATTATTACCTTCAGATTGAGGATTTCTTGTCCAACAAGTAAATGTCACGTTCTCTATAATCTACAGCTGTCCACATCCGACTTACTAGTAGTCCCTATGCTCAATGACCTACTTGGTCTCCAGAAATCATCCTCTCCCTAAAAAATAAGCAAACCATTGCCTTAAATTTAAAATAATCAAAATCAACTCATTGCCCCTTCCTCCTCCAGCCCAATAACAGAAAACCTCTCTCCAAATAAAGCTGCCATTCCTTTCGAGCAGGGGACATAGAACTAGGGTAAGCAATAGGCTTATGGAGATTTGAGGAAAAAACATTTTCACCCAAAACGTCGTGGGAATTTGGAACTCACTACCGAACGATGATAGAGGCAGAAACCCTCATAATATTTATAAAGTATTTAAAATGTACGCTTGTGATGCCAAGGCATGTAAGATAAGTGCTGGAAATTGGGATTAGAGTAGTTAGCTGTTACTAGTTGACCATTGCAGACTCAATAGGCTAAAGCACCTTTCTCAGTGCTGTGACTTTAACGATTTTCTGTGCATCTACAAGCGGCAAATATGCCTTCAACCAAAGGTTGATGATCTGAAATTCCTTTCCCAAATTCATCTAGTCCAACTACCTCTGTGTTTACAACACCTTCCTTAAAATTCACTCTTCGACCTAAGCCTTAAGTTACCAGGGCGAATATCTTCTCCTCCGAACTATCATTCACCAATGTTTAGTTGTATCGCTGTCAATGTTTGGGATGATTTTCTATATTATAGGCGCCTTTTATGTGCAAGTTCTTGTTCCTACATATCCATACATATGTACACACATCATACACATCACTGTTATATTAATTGAATATTGTACTGTAGCATATTTGAAATTTACCTGTTACATGGCCTGTAATCGTAACCAAAAAGCTGCTGCTGTTTCTGAAGCCTTTCGGGTGTTTCCACTGGCACAAGTCGCTCACCACCTTCAGGCTGCTTACACAGAAGAATCCAGCCTTCTGTTTCCTGACAATTGCTATTGTACTCTTGTAATTCCTCCTATAGTATTATTGGAACAACGACAAATCATATAATTGATCTATTATATGAAACCATAACATTACAATTCCAATAACGGAGGACGGTAATCAATACAGTGAATACATCTGCCACACCGTGTCCACTCAATGTTATTATAATTATGCAGCTCTTGCTCAAGGCTTTTCCCTGAAACTTATTTATCTCTTAAGATCTTTTATCTTACAGAGAAGGTTTCAGCTCATCCACGTCCAATAGCCTGTTCTGAAAACACTGGTTATGTTTTGACAGCTATAACAAATTGCATCATTACAGCTGAGAAAATCTGTAACATTGTAAAATGAAACAACATTGTAAAATAAAACAACCTACACAGCATTCTAAACAAGAAAGTCAATTTGCTCCATCACCTAAAGTCAACAGATTCTTTAAGTAATTTCCAGGATTTAAACCTTCACCAAATACTAATCAGATCTTCCCTGAGCCATAACTCAATCTTGTCACTCAAATCTCTACATTGGATTTGCGACATACAAACATACGAAATATGAATAGAAGTAGATCATATGGCCCTCAAGCCTGCTTTGCTACTTAATAAGACCACAGCTGTTCTACTTGCCCGAGCAAAACTTGAATCAATGGCTATCACAGGGCAAACTCTCTGGTGGTCAGAGTCATACTTGACACATAGGAAGATGGTTGTGATTGTTGGAGGTCAGTCATCTCAGCTCCAGGACATCTTTGCAGGAATTCCTCAGGGTAGTGTCCTAGGTCCAACCAATGTCAGCTGCTTCATCAATGACCTTCCCTCCATCATCATAAAGTCAGAAGTGGGGATGTTCGCTGATGATTGCACGATGTTCAGCACCATTTGTGACTCCTCAGACACTGAAGCATTCCATGTCCAAGCGCAACAAGAACTGGACAATATCCTGGCTTGGGCTGACAAGTGCCAAGTAACATTTGCACCACATAAATGCCAGGTTATGACCATCACTAATGAGGCAATCTGACCACCACCCCTTGAAATTCAATGGTGTTACCATCACTGAATCCCCCACTATCAAAATCCTTGCTGTCATCATTGGTCAGAAACTCAACTAGACTCACCACATAAACACAGTGGCTACAAGAGCAGGTCAGAAGCTACGAGTACTGTGGCCAGTAACACACCTCTTGACTCTCCAAAGCCTGTTCATTACAAGGCACAAGTCAGCAGTGTGATGGAGGACACCCCACTTGCCTGGATGAGTGCAGTCCCAACAACGCTCAAGAAGCTTGACACCATCCAGGACAAAGGAGCCCACTCGATTGGCACTACATCCACAAACATCAACTCCCTCCAACACTGATGCTCAGTAGCAGCAGTGTTTACTATGCACAAGATGCACTACAGAAATTCAAAAGATCCCAAACAGCACCTTCCAAACCCACGGCCACTTCCATCTTGAAGGACAAGGCCAGCAGATATATGGACTGTTAGCACATTCAAGTTTCTCTCCAAGCCACTCACCATCCTGAATCGGAAATACAGTCGGCGTTCCTTCACTAATCGCTGGGTCAAAGCTCTGGAATTCCCTTCCCAATGGCATTGTGGGTCAACCACAGCAGATGGACTGCAGCGGTTCAAGAAGACAGCTCACCACCAACTTCTCAAGGGCAACTAGGGGTGGACAATAAATGCTAGCCAGCCAGCGATGCCCATATCCCACAGAAATGAAGTTTAAAAATTTTGGAACTCCACATTCCCACTTACCACTGATAATTTTGATTCCTCGTCTAATAAGAATCCATATTTTGAAGAATCATATCTGACTCAAAAATGTTAACTCTAATCCTCTCTCCATAGATGCGGCCAGACATGCTGAGTTTCTCCAGCATTTTCACTTTATAGTTCTAGTTTCCAGCAACTGTAGTACTTTGCTTTTATATAAATTAAACAACTTTTTAACATTCCTGCTGTAATACAGCTCTGTACTGTTGGCATTTGACTGTGTAGTTTCTTGCTCAATTCCTTAAATCCACTTATTAAAAGATATGTGGCTCACTCTAGAAGTTCATCACTATCCTATCATCTTAATACTATAAATGCAATGACCACACTAACCATTACTTGCTTTGTATACAATTCATTTTGGACATGACTCAGAACTATGAAAAAGATTTCATGAGAGGTGCTGATATCATCATTATGCTTTACAAAATCTGTCATATGTCAGTGGCCTTAATGAGCCAAGACAACAGAAATGTTTTTACCTCACTCACTGATTTACTGTTCAAACAAAGTCTAGCACACTGTTAAAGCCATTAACAAATGAAACAATGATAAAACCCAGATGAAGCAACTCTATGAAATGTACAGTAGTAGAAAAATTTCCTGATGCAATTGCAAGATTATTCTACCAGAACAATTAAAAACAAAAATTAGCAAATGGTTCCCAGGAAACATACCTGATTCAGCTTCACCCACAGGCCGTGGCTGTTGCAGTATTCCTCTCCAGTCGCTTTGATGCAGGTCCCTCTCTTTAATTCAATGTCAAAGAGTTTCTTGCGCTGAGGCTGGGAGGCTAACTGCCATATTGAAACAATGTACTGAGATCGCCCCACTATGGTAGTAGACAAGGTGGAGTCTTTCCAGAACTTATACAAGACCTCTCTGGGGACATAACACAAAGCTTCTGGCAAAGGTTTACTGTTCCTGAAGCAATCAATGCACTCAATCAGAAACCTGATTCTTCCTAGAATCTGATGTGGATTGTCAGGATTCATTGTAATCTAAAATTAACACAATAATTTGAATGTTGATATCACTGCTAATGTGAATAGTATTCTTACCACAACTGCATTACATTCAAGAAAAGTAATTTTGCAGACAGGTTCTTTTACAGTGTAGCTCCCTGGTTAAATACCCAATCTGTAGACTCATAGAATCTCTACAGTGTTGAAGCAGGCTATTCACCCAGAGTCCACACCAGCCCTTCAAAAAGAATCCCACTCAGACCCACACCCTACCGTAGCCCTGCATTTCCCACAGCTAAACCACTTAGCCTGCACATCCTTGGACACAATGGGACAATTTAGCATGGACAATCCACTTAACCTGCACATCTTTGGACTGTGGGAGGAAACCCACGCAGAAACGGGGAGAACATGCAAACCCCACAAGGACAGTCACCTGAGAATGGAATCGAACTTGGGTCCCTGGCGCTGTGAGGCAGCAGTGCTAACCACTGAGCCATCATGCCTGATCTCTTTCACTTTACACAGCTCTATTACGGTATCTCATTGATTTTCCTCATTTATTCTATTTAAAACATGCATGGAAAAATGTGCAAAGTTATACGAGAAATGAGATGAGTGAATCACTTCATTTTTAATCTAAGAATAGTACTGGAAACAGCCAACTGCAAGAGCGAATAGCAGAAAATGATGGAATGAAAGAGTGCATAACCTCAGAGACGGTAACAGAGAAAAAGCACTGGAGAAACTTCGCAGGGCTGGCAGCACCTGAGTAGAGAAAACAGCTAACATTTCGAGTCCCATGACCCTTCATCAGAATATTAGGAAGATCCCCAGTATGGAGGGATTGTCTTATGAGCAAAGATTGAGCTGGTTGGGGCTCATTGACCTCATTTGTCTCAATTCCAATGAGACATATAGGATTCTTAAGGAGCTTGTCGGGGGAAATGTCCTCTCCACATTTCCACTGCCAAGTCACTTAAGAAATCTATGTGTCTCAATGACCTCAAGGGAGAGTCTATGACTAGAGGATATAATCTCAGAATTAAGGGTTGCCAATTTAAGACAGGGAGGAGGAGCAACTGCTTCTCTCAAAGGGTTGTGTGTCTTTGGAACTCCCTGCAAAACCAAGTTGTGGGAGCAGAATCCTTGCATATACTTGAGGCTGGGACAGATAGGTTCTAGGTCAGTACTAGAATCAAGGGTTATGAGGAAAGGCAGGAGAGCAGACGTGGGGAGTGTCAGATTGGCAAAAATCCTATTGAACTGGCTGAGCAATCAAAGGGCCAAATGGCCTACTCCTGTTTCTATTTCTTATGGTCTTGTGGATGGTGATATATGCACAAATAATATTTACAATCAGCTCACAAAAATATTCACTTCCAGAAATGCAACACATTCCACAAAAATATGAACTGAAGCATTTTGTTTTAAAACCATATAAATCCTAAAAGGTGGAAAGAAGGAGAGTGCTTCACGTGATATGGCAAAATCTCAGGTTTTAGACTTAACTGTTGACATCAAACCGCTCATTGTCTTGCTGTCACATAACAAACTCACAATCACAGATAATTTAAAGAAACAAACTAGGCAGTAAAACATTAACAATACTAGGTTGTCATGAAAGCAACACAGGAGAAAAACAAAACATGGGGCACTTAAATAAAGTTTTTTTTTTAGAAGAACAATTTTCTTCAAAAACATTACTAAAAGACTGGGTGGGCCAGTTGGAGGAGAAAATTAAATCATGCAGTTGAACATTCAGGAACACATCCAACCAGACTTGGGAAACATAACTGAATATGAAATTGCAAGAGTTTGAATCAGGAAACGTCAAAGTCCACTGTAAACAGTTCAAGCTGTAATGACTGTAAATTCCAAATTTGAAAATTCAAGTTTCAGCAGATTTAAAACATGGATGATCTTCAAAATCACTTGGCACTCAAAGCAGATAGCTACAAAATTATGGGCTCCCCTCAGCTGTTCCTACAACTTCCTCAGCATCTATTTGAAGGCTCACCAACTTTCCTCCCCCTCCTACCAATCCTGACAGTTACCTTTCTACCTTTCTACCTTTCTACCTTACACGTCCTCCTCATCTATCTCTCCCATTTCAATTATCTACCCATCCGATGACTACACTTACTTTGGTCGATCTCCCTCTGCTTCCTGATAACAGGCACGGCACGACCCCCTTCGCCTTGAGGGCCTTCCGTGAGGTCATGTGACCCCCAGCACGCACCCTTCCACCGGTGGGGCCGGCGCTAATTGGCTGGTGGAATCACGTGGGATCTGTCAACATGGCGCCGCCCTGGGCCTGGAGGGAAGGAGTAGTAGCTACAGCGGTGGTTGTTTAGGAATCCGAACGACATGGGGGACGGCGATTTCTCCGAGTAAGTAAAAGCGGGCGTTAAACAACAGGAGCGGTGTAGGCTATAAATCCGGCGGCGAAGTTTCACTCCCAACAGTGAGGCCGCTGTAAACCGTCCCGCAGAGAAACTCCGGTCAGTGACTAAAGTGGCTTCAGCCTCCAGATAGCAAGAGAGTTTAACACAGCTACCCGACCATCAATAAAAACGTTATTCATTCCGGTCTGACTCTCTCAACGATATAACTCTCAAGGTGCTGATGACCATTCGGGGAAAATCCCATAAATCAGCTTTGGGCTGTATTGACACTAAAGCTGCCAACTATCCCCTTCACAGTGAAGTTGTGTAACTGCAAAAGGCCGTGATTCACCACTCCTGGCCTTAGCCCTGTCAGTCGTGTCGTATAAATGTAACCTGAATGGGTTTGTCAGTTCATGTTTATAGTCTGAAGGGTAATGTTTATAAACTGCAGGAATTAGCAGACTTTATTTCAATAGGCATGTTTTGATGTGCTTCAGTTACTTTAAACGCAGCGTTGAGTAAGTCCTTCCTGATATACATTTGCTGTATTGGAAGAATCCCTATGTATTTTATTGTGTTGTGTATGTAATGCTGTGCTGCATTCAAAGGCTGTGGCATTTGCATGAAGATGGAACTTGACTGGCATACTTTTGCCAAATATGGTCTTGTCAATTGATTTTCTGGTCTTTCAGTGCACAAAATGCTATCTTCTAATTTGAAGGAACATTCTAATCACATTTTGAATTCCTTTTGGTGTAAGGATGATGGCTATTAAGGAGTGATTAGAAATTTGACAAGATAGTACTTTATTTCATAATTTATCTCTGATAATGGGGATGTGATTATAGTTTCTGAACAGTTTGCAGCTTTTTATACTGTCTTCTATAAGCTTTATCTGCAGCTTTGATTTAGTATTGCACTTTTTGTGCCAATTAGAGCTAGCATTAGTGATAACTAGCTGACAAAATCCATCATTTTGATGGATGACAACATTTTTATGTGATTTTATTAATGTAAGTTTATTTAGCAAGTTTGATTACTGGGGAATTTCTATATGTTTCAATTCTTTTTGGTTGGTGTAATACCAGTAGCTGCCCACCACCTTCTGCTTCCCAGGATAAATGACTCTGCAGTTAGCTGATTTGCAATGCGCTCTTATCTGAAACAAAAGATATCCTCCTTTTCTATCATCAGCATTCCAGTCAACTGTTTTAGTAGACAAGATCAATTTGTTGTAGGCTAGATGCTTCGGAGAAATGCTCTGATGCAGTTTAAGTGCGCAAACAAATTCTTGGTGCCATTCAAAACAGGGGACCATACCTTAATGGCAAAACGCTAGCAATGTAACAGAAAAAGGTTGCTGCATATTTTAGCCTTTAGGTTCACTAGTGCATTCTCACATTCACTTCAAACGTGTTCTGAAAGTATTAGTTGGAATTAAAAGAGAAATGTCATGAGCGTGTTTTAATTTGGCAGCCTCCCAGCTTGTGAGCTGATGGCTTGTGCCTTGAAGGTCAGCTCGGTGTTGATCAGCAGCCCGACCCTGGGTAGTCTCTTTTTCTCCCCCCCCCCCCCCCCCCCCCCCCCCACCTCTGCACCCCTCCATTGCCAGCACATCATTTCTTTAATGAGGCAACCAGAACTGCATATTGTACTTCACCTGTGCCCTAGCCAAAGTCCTGTACATATTCATGGATAATCACAATTACTTGCTGTTTTCTGAGGAGGTGACGAAGATGCTTGAGGGAAAAGTGGTTGATGTTGCTTACGTGGACTTCAGTAAAGCCTTTGTGAAGGTCCATCGTGGCAGACTGGTACAAAAGGTGAAGTCACATGGTATCGGGGTGAACTGGCAAGATGGATACAGAACTGGCTTAGTCAAAGGAGACAGTGGGTAGCGGTGGAAGGATGCTTTTCAGAATGGAGGGCTGTGACTAGTGGTGTTCCACAGGGATCAGTGCTGAGACCCCTGCTGTTTGTAATCTAAATAAATGATTTGGAGGAAAACGTAGCTGACCTAATTGGTAAGTTTGCGAGTGATACAAAAACTGGTGGAGTTGCAGATAGTGAGGAGGATTGTCGGAGGATACAGCAGGATATAGATCAGTTAGAGGCATGGGCAGGTAAATGGTTTACGGAGTTTAATCTGGACAAATGTGAGCTGATGTATTTTGGAAGATCAAGTACGGGTGGAAATTATACAGTGAATGGCAGAACCCTTAGGAGTGTTGATATGCGGAGGGATTTTGGTGTGCAGATCCACAGGTAGATAAGGTAGTAAAGAAGGCCTATGGCATGTTTTCCCTTCATTGGAAGGGGCATTGAGTACAAGGGTAGACAAGTTATGCTGTAGCTTTATAGAACTTTAGTCAGGCCACACTTGGAATATTGCATACAGTTCTGGTCACCAGACTACTGGAAGGATGTGGATGCTTTGGAGAGGATACAGAAAAAGTTTGCCAGGATGTTGCCTGGTATGGGGGATTTTCGCTACACAGGTAGGTTGGATAGACTGAGTTTGTTTTCACTGGAACACAGGAGGTTGAGGGGCAACCTAATAAAGGTTTATAAGATTGTGAATGCCTTGGATAGAGTGGAAAGTATGACGCTTTTTCCCCAGGGTGGAGGGGTCAATTACTAGGGGACACTGGTTCACGGTGAGGGGGAGGGGACAGGAGTTCAGAGATGTGCGAGGCAGATTTTTCACAAAAGGGGTGGTGAGTGCTTGAAACACGTTGCCAGAAGAGGTGGTGGAAGCAGACACAATAACATTCAAGAAGCACCTGCATGAACATGAATAGGAAGGGAATAGAGGGATACAGATCCTCTAAGTGAAGACAGTTTTAGTATGGAAGGGCAAAACGTGTCAGTGCGGGCTTGGAGGGCTGAAGGGCCTATACCTGAGCTGTATTGTTCTTTTGAGGGGGTGGGATGGGGAGATGTGTAGTTAGGGCCAACATGATCAAGAGGAATGGTAAATTTTGGACACCTGCTACGAGGGAGCACTTACTTTAGCATTCGCTTTTGAAATCTAAAATTTATCAATTTTGCTTAACTGTTTAGGATGACCTATAATGATCTCACTAACCCCAATAAGCTATTATAATTGAAGCTTAGATCAACCAACTTGTCTTCTCTTGCCAGCAAATCTATAAGCTTGTGTCTATATAAGCTTTTGTCTGGAGGAGATCATCCAGTGTTGATGAGCAAAATTGACAATCTTTACTTTTCAGAGTCTGACATAATTATCTTAAATGAGAACAGACTGAAAATAGTTGACTGAAAAGTATTCTCTGAATACGTTTCTGTGCTAATTTTTATTGTTTTCCAACTGCATTGATCTGAATGCTGTAATGTTACCTCCAAGTAAAGAAAATGAGAGCATGACGCACGTTTTACAATGAAACGTGAGAGACCGGTGAGCAAATGTGGTCGAGAATGTGTTTTACTGGAAATCTACGTAGTATACAAAAATATTGTCAGTGTTGATAACAAGTTATTAATTATTAGAATTTGTTTATGTCCATGCATAAGTTAACGTCTATCGCAATTGTTTATTGTTTAACTTTCAGCTCAGAAAAGTTTCCTCCCCTGAAAAATGACACATTCCTCAGAGCAGCATGGGGAAAGGTAACCGACTATGTTCCTGTTTGGTGTATGAGACAGGCAGGAAGATATCTCCCTGGTAAGGATCAGAAGCATGAATCAAAATTGATATCTCTCGCTCAGAATAATGCGCAGATTTCTTGATGATTACTATTGTTCGGTTTGACCTGGTAACTGCAGTTAAAATTAAATCTAATTCAACTGGATTTGATGTCTTTTGTGAAGAGTTCATAGTGTCCCATAAAACCCAATACGAACATTACTGTAATGAGTGCTCTGTGATGTTCTGACAACAATTTTGGTTTCACTTGGGATCTTTTAATGAGGATGGAGCAACATGTAACAGATCCAGCAAATGTCAAGATTTTGTGAATTGAGCTGTGCCATTTGAGAGAGAAATGGAATGAAGACATTATACAGAATATGGCAGAATATCATTTTCTTGATCTTCCGGGTCCTGTTGGATCACACCTATTAGTTCTTCACATCCCTTAGCAGCTGCTTCACGATATCCTGAAACAGACACAAAGTAGGCAACGCCCACTTTTGGCTACTCGGTCTCCTATTAAGGATACTGCAACCCCCTAAATTATTAAATTTTTTATAATGATAATCCCTCTGCTCTCCTCGTCCCTTTGGACTGCCTGCCTCCTGTTCCAGCATGCTCTTTTCAGCATTTTGGTTGCCTTACCATGGTTCCCAGATGTCAGCCAATCTTGTTTTGTGATTAATTGACCATGAGGTGGTGCATAGGAAGAATCAGCATTTCCTGCTGACTACATAATCAATAGTAGGTCCTATCCATTTAGGAAATTGTAGACACAAAGTCAGCTCCTACTGCTTCTCCCACATTTCTTGAAATAATGATATTAATCGAGAAGTGACGTTATGAGGTGTGATAGCAGTGACCCTGAAGATATTTTCATTATTTCTTGGTGACTGAATTCCTCTGTGGATGCTGCTCTGGTAGATAAACTAATTTCTGTCCCTTTCCACAGAATTCCGAGAGACACGAGCAGCTCAGGATTTCTTCACAGCTTGTCGCACCCCGGCAATCTGCTGTGAACTAACATTACAGGTAAGTTGTTCAAACATTTTAATGGTCTTTAGACTATTTCTGGAGTTGAATTAAGAAATTGGACAATTAAGCTCCAATTATCTGAAAACAATTGGAAAAACAGGCTGTTGAATTGGATTGGATTGAAGGGAAGGGAAAACTGACTTTCCCATCCTTGGCTCTTAAATCTTTAGCATTACTGCAACAAATGGGGAAGATGAGTTGAAACACATTGCTTCAGCCAGGTTTTTAACTAAGTAAATCTGAAGTGTTTTGTATCATTGTACTTCGCAGCATCATTGAATTGCTACAGTGCAGAATGAGGGCTTTCAGCCCATTTATGACTGCACTAGCTCTGAGCATTTTAGCTTGTGAATCTCCTGCATTTTTCCTATAACCCTGCATATTATTTCCATTTAAATGATCAACAATGCCCTCTTGAAAGCCTCAATTGAACTTTGCCCTGACCACCCTTCCAGTCAGTGCATTCCAGCCCTCAACCACTCTGTCTGAAAAAGTGTTGCTCATCTTGCAATTGCTATTTTTGCAAAATAGTTTAGAACTGCGCCGGTTAGTGCTTGATCGTTTTATGAATGGTCATAATTTTTCCCTATCAACTCCATACAGACCCTTCAATAGTTTTGAAAACTTCTGACAAATCTTCTTTCGCCCTGTCCTCTCCGAGCACAACAGTCTAACTTGTACCACCCAGGATGGTACACAGTCCTCCAGCTGAGCTCTAACTAGTAACTCAAATAGGTCGTCATAACATCCCTGCTCTTGTGTTGTATTTCCCTGTTAATGAAGCCTAGAATGCTGAATGCTTTATTAACAGCTCTCTCTACCTTTCCTGGTGGACAGTTAGTACATGCTGTTAAACAAACGAGAAAGTAACATCCATGACTCAGTGGAAGCATGATTATCTCTTAAATCAATTGTTCTTTCAAATCTGACTGACGGAGTGCTGCACTTTTGAAGGTGTCCACTTTCTAGTGAGATGTAAAACTGAGACTGTGCCTGCCCCTTCAGGTCGACATAAAAGATCCGTTGGTACTCTTTGAAGAAGATGTTCTCTTGATGTCCTAATCAATACTTATTGCTCAGTCAATATTGCTAAAACCGACGAGTTGGTCATTATTTCAACTGTACTTGTATCAGCTTGCTGTGTAAAAGGAGAAAGTGACTGCACTTCCTACATTCTAAGAATGCCCTTTTGGAAGTCCCTTTACTGGCTGTAAGGTGTTTCGGGATGTCTCGGTTGCACACTCTTATTTTAAACTTAGATCACCTTGTTGCTCAAATGAGGTGTTACTATTCATGCATAGGGTGGGAAAAGAGGAGGATACTAAATAACTATGCCACTCATCTCTTTTGGCTTCTTAGGTTTACATTGGTTTATCATCAGATTTTGTAGGAACAGATAAAATTAACTAGTTATTGTTTACAAATAGTCATTTGGTAGTACAGAACTTGAGTACTGCTGAAGACGACATCATTTTGTTGAGGCTTTTTGCCTTGTTCATCAAGACAATTTGCTGGAATAACAATTCAAGGAAAAACCAACATGTATACTGCAAAAGACCAGAGTGCTAGCTGATTGGCAAACAGACTCTGGTCGGGCTGTTATCATAGAAATGCACGTTAGCACAGTTTTACAGTTAACAGTTTGTTTGCAATTTGCTCATATCAATCACAGAAACAGACTGGTAGGTTACTCATCTTGCTGTGAATGCAAAATCTCAATCTGCTAAGTTCTGTGACCATTTCTGAATTTTAAGTTGTGCACACGATTAAACTATCTAACAAAAATCTCTTGCCTATTTACTGTTTCAGCCTCTCAGAAGGTTCCCGCTGGATGCTGCTATCATTTTCTCTGACATTTTAGTGATACCTCAGGTAGGGCACATAGGTACATATTTCTGTATAGAACTGACTTTTTTTTTCATTGCATAAATATGCATTTGTTGAAAGTAACCATGAAGCATTAAGATTTTTCGATTGAGCTAGTTTTTTCTTGTCTTCCTTTTTTCTGATTGAGTGCAGTGTAAATAATCTGATTCTACCTCAGTTTAGACCCACCCCTTAGTTGAAGCATGGCAGTTTCCACCCAGGCGATAATCGCTATTGCATTATACAATCCCGCGTGTGCATCATTTATCTCCTAGCTATCTGTAACTCAGTACATTGCTGACCCAAAAGCAATATCATAAATTTGATGAGATTTTATTTCTGTTAATTGTATTGCTACCCATGTCGCTGGGGTTCAGACAAGGATTAAAAAGCAATTTTAACTATGCCAGAGAGTATGGTTTAACAATGCTACCATTTGCTGATGGTAAATGCTTCTGCAAGTTTACAGAGCAGCCATATCATCTGTCTTTAGCAACTACTTAAAGACTACAACTGAGTGATTTGGTAGGGTCCCTTCCTCTGGGCCAAGAGGCCTGGCTTCACGTTTTGCCTGCTTCAGGTACGTAGAATAATTACTCTGAACAGGTTAATTAGAAAACATCTGAACATGAGTTCAGGTATATTGAAGAGAGTGAACTATTGTTGACTTCTTTTGTCATTAGATGAGATTTGAGTAATAGCTGAGCTACTGGAGAAAAAAAGAGAGGTTTGGCTGCTGAGCACTCCAGTGTTGCAAAGCTAAAATGTGACTACATCTGTTTATTATAATAAATGTAGGTAAAGCTTTTATTTTCAAATGTGGTATTTTTCAAATAATGAAACGCTTGGAAAATATCTTTTTAAGGCATTGGGGATGGAGGTTACCATGGTTCCAGGAAAAGGACCAATGTTTCCAAACCCGTTGATGGAGCCTGGGGATCTTGTCAAGTTGCAGGAGAATGTAGATGTGTCACAGGAGCTGGCATATGTGTTCCAGGCTATAAAATTAACCCGCAATGAACTGAAGGGAAAGGTCCCTCTTATCGGCTTCTCTGGAGCCCCGGTATGTTGGGAAAAGTTTCTGATATTAATGATATTTTAATTATACCAAGCTCGCATAGTGAAGAGTACAACCATGCAGTTAAACCAACTAAAATAGATTTGATGTTTCTGTTGGTGTGGCGTGTAGAATTTGCAAACTTTTTTTGTAAGCAGTAGTCCAATTGGAAATGTATTGGAACCACATAGCAGTTCAATTTGTGAATTATAAGTTCCTTATTGTTTTATGAAATATCATCTCTGCTCCCTGTATGTGTGTTTTGCTGTGAGTTCAATCAATTACAATTGAAATATTAACCAGCGCCATATGATTTGATCTTAAAGCTGATTTTTCTGAGTTGCTGTCCAATTGCCTATTGCTAGATCGTTTAATGAAAATTCAAATGGAATACATGACACCTACACTTTCCCAGTCCTGCCCTTGTTGTTGAGGAAGGCTACTGTTAGTATGTGTAGCTCTGCAACCATTTTTAAGTGCATGTAAGCCCTTGGCCTTTTCCTAATTGTTCCTTTCACTAATGATGACAATCACCAATGTTTGTTTTTCTTCTTTTAGTGGACATTGATGACTTACATGATTGAAGGAGGTGGCTCAAATACAATGGCTAAAGCAAAACGTTGGCTGTACCAGTTTCCAGAGGCCAGTCATAAGCTGCTGAAAATTCTAACTAATGTGTTAGTTGACTATCTCGTGGGGCAAGTTACAGCAGGTGCTCAGGTAACAGGTGGTCGTAGTATTTCCACAAAATCTGTAAGCTTCAGTTGCTTTTTCTCCTGTAATTCTCCTGTGAAGATCCTTCTCTCATTCTGGATGTAGGGACCTCCGGGGTATCTGTTGTTTTTGTTTAGAAATTGATCTAAAAAAAGTCAGAGATAAAAGGTACTGCAGATGCTGGAGAATCCGAGATAACAAGCATGAGCATTTCTGATGAAGGGTTTAGGCCCGAAACGTCAAGTTTTCCTGCTCCTATGATGCTGCTTGACTTGCTGTGTTCATCCAGCCCCATGCTTGTTATCTCTAAAAAAAGTCATGTTCCTTTTGTGATAAAAGGTGCTGCAGATGCTGGAGAATCCGAGATAACAAGCATGGGGCTGGATGAACACAGCAGGTCAAGCAGCATCGTAGGAGCAGGGGATGCTGCTTGACCTCATGTTCCTTTTGACTTGTTTTTAAAAAAAAGTAATTTTAGCTTCAATCAGGCAGGACCAACAATACCACAAAACTACCACTGGATGGCAGCATTTCACACACTCATGACAATCCTTGGCTCTTCCAGCAGTTAAGCGATAGCGGCGCTGGTACACCTTTGGGAGGTTGTGGACAGCTTGATCCCTGATCAGTCGACCACTTAAGAGCCTTATTGTTTCCTCCTGGGAAGAAGTTGATGTTGAAGTCCTAACTATTGCCATGTATTACTCATGCTTAATCTTAAAAATTAAAATTGTTGCAAACGGTATGCAATGCAACATAATTGTACACCTTTGCAACTGTAGTACCCATAATCTAAATAACTGAAGAACTGGGGGTGTTTGATCTCAGCAACGCTGTGCTGGTTTTGATTTATTTTATTATTCTCTGAAGTGGAGTTTATGCATCAAAAGATTAAGACAAAGATACTGCAGTCATTAATTGTATCAGAGATAAAAGGTACTGCAGGTGCTGGAGAATCCGAGATAACAAGCATGGGGCTGGATGAACACAGCAGGTCAAGCAGCATCATAGGAGCAGGAAAACTTGACGTTTCGGGCCTCAACCCTTCATCAGGTTTAGGCCCGAAACGTCAAGTTTTCCTGCTCCT
>JAHRHZ010000038.1:9454834-9568364 GCA_024137785.1 Ginglymostoma cirratum | reverse complement strand
TGCTGCTTGGCCTGCTGTGTTCATCCAGCTCCACACCTTGTTATCACGGATTCTCCAGCATCTGCAGTTCCTATTATCTCTTTTTGTTAAAGTTAATTTTGGAAGCTTCCAATTCTCCTTTCTCTGCCACCCCACCCACCAAATGCTCACCTCACCCACAGGATTGTTTGCCGTTCACTTGTTTATACAAGACAGAAGGAGGAATCACCCATGAACCAACTTCATATACTTCCTAGTCCAGATTATCATTATCCGAGGCCTGGAGTGCAGGCACCATCCTAAATTCTGTACATAAATGGCTCAGGGGAGTAAGTATGAGGAGGAATGAGGGGAGATCTTATAGAAACATATAAGATTATGAAGGGAATAGATAAGGTGGAGGCACGGAGGTTGTTTCCGCTAGCAGGTGAAACTAGGACTAGAGGGCATCGCCTCAAAATAAAGGGAAGCAGATGTAGGACTGGGGTCAGGAGGAACTTCTTCACCCAAAGGGTTGTGAATCTGTGGAATTCACTGCCCAGTGAAGCTGTTGAAGCTACCTCACTGAATGTTTTTAAGGCAAGGCTAGATACATTTTTGAACAGTAAAGGAATTAAGGGTTATGGTGAGTGGGTGGGTAATGTGGAGCTGAGTCTCAAAAAGATCAGCCATGATCTTATTAAATGGTGGGGCAGGCTCGAGGGGCCAGATGGCCTATTCCTGCTCCTAGTTCTTATGTTCTTTCGTTCTTGAGTATGAAGAGGAATTGAAAAATGTGGAAGAAAATAAAAGATTAAACAGGATAAAAATAGAGAATAAAGGGTCTTTGTTGAAATAGCTTTATTGTTGAAGCACAGTAAATATTTTAATTACTCCATTCAACAAGAATACTAAAGATTAGTGAACATCAAGGGGTCCTTTTGAGTGATAGGCCCTGTATATATTTTGGGGGGAAAAAAAACTTGAATTACAACAGAATGGACTCTTTCTGCTTTTGTTAGATAAGTGCTTTGTGTTCAGAAAACAATAATGATGAGATAAGACGTCTGTGTAGGAAACACTGAAATAATTATTCAACATTTTAACCCATTCTGGACTTGAATTTTGAGAACAGGTATTAGCCAGTCAAATAACCATTAACGTGGGAGTTAAAACAGACATGTCCATTTATTGGTTGCAAATCAATTCTGATTACATCCTTCATTGGCAATAATCATTAGCCCCTAATATAACAGGCAGCATGGAGACAGCCATTCCATGAAGCAGAGCCAACCTTTTTCCCTCATCATAAAATTGAAACCATGTAGACTATTTAGAAAACCCAATGAGCAACATTCCTTATTTATTCCTGCATGAGGAAGAGGGATGAAATTATCAAATGCAGTTACAAGTGGGATCTGCTGCAATATGAAACACTCAATTAGGTCACTTAATTACAACCTGGAATTATTAGAATGCATGAAACGTTGTTGCATCTCTGTTTCAAAAGTACATCATGCTATTCACGATCACTGACCATATATTAATCCTTTCCCATGAGGTTGTGAAGCTCCCATCTCCTTCAGCATGTGAAGTAGTGGCTCTGCAGGTAGTCTGACAGCCCTAGTAGCAGCAATTAGCAGTAGATTCAAAAAGCAGCTTGTACTTTGTAACAGCTTTAAAGTAGACGTCTCAAGACATTTCACAGGAAAAGCTGGTGCAGAATGGGAGAAGAAGAGTCGATGATGATGTGGAATTTGATGATGGAAGCTGCGCTCTGAGCCAGCAGCCACAAAGGTGGAGTAGAGTTGGGTGGAATCTGGGAGATCCTGATGGTGGATATGCAATTGATTGTGGAGTTGGAGGTAAAGGTGCAGAGATCAAAACTTGTGTAAAAATTTCAAAGTATAGTGGAGCTGTTCTGGCCAACATTTATCCACGTGCATCAACCTTAAATACTCGTGGTTCATCTTGTCTCTGTGATCTAATTGCATGCAAACAGACATGTTTTCCTGCAAAATAATAGGGCCTTCAGACAAGTTTTCAATGTTAAACGTGCAAATTGTTACTGATTTTTGGCCTGCACTTCAAATAGTAATTCATTGGCTTTGAAGCCTTTTGCAATGTCCAATACATGAAAGAAACAATGAAAACACAAGTCAGTCTGTCTTGTTCCCCTTAACTGGAACATTCAAAGGGCATCTCCGTACTGTGCTATTGAATGTTTCTGTTTCTGAACAAATAATTCTTGTGGACTGTCTCTGAAAAGCTAACTAAAGCCACCTTGTAATGAATTGTAGTTTAATTTTATTGTGGATACTAGGAACTTGCTTCTGCCTGCTCAAACCTCTTTTGCTTATACTTCTGCAATGAAAGAGCATTTCATTGTGTTATTATGGGTTGGATTTAAATCAAGCTGCATTTTGCAGTTTTCCAACTATAATGCTAGGCCCCTCCTGCAAATTATTGGTTGTTACAATGAAATATCGCTCTTCAGAGAAAGCAACAATTTCCGGATGAGCAAGAAGTGGGGATTTAAAGGTGCATTGCATCAAGCTGTGCTGCTTGAGCATCCTGTATGATTCACTTCACATTCTGATTTGTGTTTTTTGAGTCTGATTGGTTCTCTGCCCTTCTTGCTTGCCTTTTGAAGATCATATTTAGACTGTGATCATAGGTCCCAGCTGTATAATTAGTCAGTGAGGCACAACTGTAAATATGTGTCACTGTTTGGTTACTTAATGGCCTCTCAACATTTCTGGGAGCCATTACCAAGCGAATTGAGAAGTTTTCTAAATAAACACAACTGCTGCCAAATGCAGTATTGTGAAGGTGTGTGCACCTGTAAAACAGCCGTCCTGTACAGCTGTTGTTTTTTAATAGAGCAGATTCAGGAAATGTGGTGTGTAGTGGGCGCGGTCATAGGAGAGGTGAATGATAGGAATGATTCACAAAAAGGAGACCTGTGGCAATGTCTAAGTACAAAATCAACAGCTTGTACCTGTTTTTCTTTGAATGTCCAAAGCTCCATATGATTTTTAAAGTAAATTTAATCTTTAACTGTAAACACTTGAAGGAAGAAACAGGGTCTGAAATTTTTTCTGATGAAGGGTCTAGGCCCGAAACGTCAAGCTTTCCTGCTCCTGTGATGCTGCTTGGCCTGCTGTGTTCATCCAGCCCCACGCCTTGTTATCTCGGATTCTCCAGCATCTGCAGTACCTTTTATCTCTGAAATTAATCACTGTTTACGTGATGCACCCCTTCTGCAAAACTCTGAAATGACAGTAAATCTCACTTAGAGTTGAAATTGTGTTTCTGAAAATCACAACTTATCTGAAACAGTTTCAAATCACATTTTCCCATTAAAACCAGTGTAAAACCTGCACTTAGGTTCTGTAGGACTTTTCTCATCTGAAAAAGAATTATGACATTATCACCTGTAATGTGAAGTATTTCAACTTACTAAGTTCCTACTAAAATAGCTCAAATATGAAAGAAGTATTATAACCTTCTACTTGCCATTCAATCACTGCCAATGTTACTCACCACTGATCCTATGTCCTGGACCTCCCACACTTTGGGAAGGGATTGGGCTAGTGGTGTTATCACTAGACTATCGATCCAGACACCCCAGTAATGTGCTGGAGACCCAGGTCTAATCCTGCCACAGTATATGTTGGAATTTGAATTGAATAAATATCTGTAATTAAGAGTCTAATGATGACCGTGAAACAGCCATCAATTGTTAGAAAAACCCATCTGGTTCACAAATGCCCTTTAGGGAAGGAAGCCAGACCAGGTAAGGATGGCAGTTTGTGATTCCAGACCTACAGCAATGTGGTTGACTCTTAACTGCCCTCTGGGTAGTTAGAGATGCATAATAACTGCTGACTTAGGCAGTGAGGCCCACATAGCATGAATGAATAGGACAAATCCTGCTCGCTGCCCCTCCTGCTTCCGACAAACAATTTCTCTCTTTGACTTTCTGAACTGCAGCCTCTGTAATTCCAAAACCAACTCTCCTATCTGTCCAATTTATGACTTCTGCAGCTTCCTAACCCACTCTTTTGCTGATCCATCCTTTTTTCCCTCTCCTGCAGGCTCTGGTGATGAAAGGCAAGTGGCAGGAGGCACGTTCTCTGAGTGGATTTGTGATCAGCTTCAGTCCTTTTTTTAACCAATTTACTCAACAAGGAACTTAAATATGTTTGGGATGTTAAACCAGGACATGGGGAGCAGTGAGCTAGACAATCAGGATTGGGAAATTCAGAGAGAGGGCGCTAACGATAGAGGGGTGGAATGTTGAGGATTGACAGGAAAAGAGATGGGTGAGGAATCAGAAGAGATCATTGTAAAATGTGCCACTGTCGATTAATTTGGGGAGGTGTGATGGACAGACTTGGCCTCAGATCGGAAGTGGGAAGCGAAGATTGAATGGATGAATGTTATGAATGATTTAAGAATTGGAAACCAAGCAGGAAGTTAGATATTGAGGCTGGGGGGAGTGGAGCTTGTGGTTGTAGAGGGATTCCAAGCTAAGGGTGATACTTTTAAATTTTGCTGGCATATGATAGCTCTCAGCAAGACTGTTACAGGGTTGATGTATGGATGGACCGTCATACAGATTAGGATAGGACAGCAGAGTTTTGCTTAAGCCCCGCTACGTAGATGTTGGTAGATGCAAAGCTCGTGAAGAGAGTACTGGGATATTCAACATGGAATGTCTACCCTGTCAACTTGGGGGAAATAGTGCTTTACTCCATATTGCTGAGCCATTTCAGGCTTAAACTAGTAAAGGTAAGGAAGGCACTAATGTAGTGGTAATATCATTGAACTCCAGAGATCCAGGTTAATGTTCTGGAGACCATGGATTGGAATCCCACCGTGGCAGATGGGGAATTTTGAGCTCAATTTTAAAAAAAATTGGAATTTAAAAGCTAGTCCAATAGTGAACATGTAACCCTTGTCAAGAAGAAAAACACGTTTGGCTCACAAATGTCCTTGAGGGAGAGAAGTCTGCTGTGTTAATCTGCTCTGGCCTACGTGTAACTCCAGATCCACAGCAATGTAGTTGACTTTGAAATAGCCCTTAGAGCCAGAGAGCAGTTAAATCAGTTCAAGGGCAACTAGGGATGGGCAACAAATACAGCCCTGCCAGCAATACCTACGTCCCATACAAGAATCTCTTTTAAAATTTCTATAATTTTATAGAAACAGAATGCCAAAGCAAGAGTTGATTGTGGAAAACAAAGACTGAATTCAGAGCACAAGTAGTTAAAATGTCTTCCAAAAAATATTTTTCATAGTAACCAATAAGCCGCACAGTTTATTTTGAGGAAACAGTTTCCTTTGACTTCCTGACATGATATTTGTATGTGGTTGAGGTGGTAATCTTGTTTACCACATACAGTCCATGCCAATTTCAGAACTGAGCTGTAAACTCAGTAAACTTAGTAATGCTGAACAAAATCAGCAGTAAAAGACCTCTGAATAACAATATGCATCATATCAGTCTTTTATGATGCAATCTTTTTTGTGGGCAAATTCACCACCACAATTGGGAATAAATATATTGCCAAATTATGGGTACGATCAGCCATCTCATGCCTCATTACAGTCTCTTCACCTGTGCCAATACTTTAGAATCATAGAATCTCTACAGTGTGGAAGCAGGCCACTTGGTCCATCAAGTCCACACCAACCCTCTGAAGAGCATCCCACCTGGACCCACTCTATCCTCGTAACCCTGCATTTCCCGTCACTAATTCACCTAGCCTGCATATCATTGGACACTATGGGCAATTTAGTATGACCAATCCAACTAACGTGCACATCTTTGTACTGGGAAGAAATCGGACTACCAGGAAGAAACCCACGCAAACACGGAGAATGTGCAAACACCACATAGACAGTCCCCTGAGGGTGAAATTAAACCTGGGTCCCTGGTGCTGTGAGACAGCAGTGCTAACCACTGAGCCACCGTGCCGTCCTCGACTCAGCCACTGTTTTATGCACACCTTATTGCATCCGTAAAATATAACTTCTTCCTTTGCTTCATTGAAACTTAAAAACATAGAAAATAGGATCCTGCACCACCATTTATCTCCTGACCAAATCTAGATGTAGCTTCTGGGGTAGGCAGAATTGAGGTCTCCAAATTCCTCTAGTAGAGAAATCAAAATAAATTTACATCTTTACTTAAAGGGTTGGTCCAAAACCAAAGCAGTTTTCCTTGCTTTATTTTACAAAGTACATTAAGCAGCCAATCAGAATGAGATATGTTCCATTGTATCTTGGAGTAGCTGTGAGCCTCCAGGTTCTTGGAGAGCAGTTCCAGATCCCAACTTTATTATTTCGTCAATGGTAGCATTGTGATTCTATTGCTGAATGAGTAATCATTTGCCCTGAACCAAAGATATGGGGATATAAGTTCATCTATTGTCATCATAGAATCCCTACAGTGTGGAAGCAGGCCATTCGGCCCATTAAAGTCTGCACTGACCCTCCAAACAGCATCCCGCTCAAACCCAACCTCCCTACCTTATTCCCGTAACCCTGCATTTCCCACGGCTAATCCATTTTGCCTGCACGTCCCTGGACACAATGGGCAACTTAGCATAGCCAGTCCACCTAACCTGCACATCTTTGGACTATGGGAGGAAACCATAGCACCAGAAGAAACCCATGCAGACACGGAGTGAATGTGCAAACTCCACACAGACAGTCAGCGATATACAGCGTGGAAACAGACCCTTCGCTCCAACTTGTCCACGCCAATCAGATGACCTATATAAATCTAGTCCCATTTGCCAGCATTTGGCCTATATCCGTCTAAACCCTTCCTATTCATATACCCATCCAGATGTTTTTTAAATGTTGTAATCCTACCAGCCTCCACCACTTCCTCTGGCAGCTCATTCCATACATGCACCACCCTCTGCAAAAAAAAAATTGGCCCTTAGGTCCCTTTTAAATATTTCCCCTTTCACTTTAAACCTATGCCCTCTAGTTTAGGACTCCCCTACCCCAGGAAAAAGACCTTGCCTGTTTACTCTATCCATGTCCCTCATGAATTTTATCAACCTCTAATAAGGTCACCCTTCAGCCTCCAACAGTCCAGGAAAAATAGTCCCAGCCTGTTTAGCATCTCCCTCTAGCTCAAACCCTCCAACACCTCTCAAATCTTTTCTGAACCCTTTCTAGTTTCTGACAGGAGGGAGACTAGAATTGCATGCAATACTCCAAAAGTGGCCAAACCAATGTCCTGTACAGCCGCGACACACTGACCAATGAAGGCAAGCATACCAAACACCACCTTCACTGTCCTATCTACCTGCCACTCCACTTTCAAGGAACCATGAACCTGCACTCCAAAGTCTCTTGGAGTCTCAGTCGTCCAAAGGTGAAATTAAACCTGGGTTCCTGGTGCTGTGTGACAGCAGTGCTAGCCACTGAGCCACCGTGCCTGCAAAGCAGCTCAAAATTTAAAGTCAATGAAGGAAATAAATCTGGAATTTAACAATAACTGATATCAGTAATTGTGGCCATTTTACAAGCACTGAATTGTTGCCAATTTACTAGTCTTGTTCAGAGAAGGAAATCTGCTGCTATCTTTACCTGATTTGGGATATTTGTAACTTCAAACCCACAGCAATGTGGTCAACTCTTAACTGCTTTCTGAAAGGAACTAGCAAGCCACTGAGACTTCAAAAAGGGAGCAGCCAGGGAGGGGTGACAAGTCCCAGCATTGGTAGCGATTCCCACATCCTATGAATGAACATAAACTTATTTTATCCCCTTTATCCAAAAGAACACATCTCGCTCAAATCACCAATGCTTGTAGATTGACCTTCCTAAAGTGCTATCATTGTGAGTGTCTTTGAAACTGTTTTCCCCACTACCAAATGTTTAGCCTGAAGGAGAAATGGATGGAAATTTGCTAATGTTTGGACTTGTTCCTTCTCCTGCAGTGAAAGAACAGGAAAGAAAGTAACCCTTCAAGGTAATATGGATCCTTGTGCACTCTATGCATCTAAGGTAATTAGCAGTAGAAGCAAAAAAGTTCTGCATTTAAGTCACAATTGAAGATGAATTTTGAATGTAATTATTTTGCCTTATATTTAAACTTAGGATAAAATAAGCGAAACAGTGAAGAAGATGATTGATGAGTTTGGTACACAGCGCTACATTGCAAATCTGGGGCATGGCATGTATCCTGATATGGATCCTGAACATGTGGCAACATTTGTGGATGCTGTCCATACACACTCACGACAGATATGCAAGAACAAATAATACTGTCAGTGCTGTATACCATTCTGTAGAAAGGATTCAACTAAGATACACACCAGCTTCAAGGAACAATGTGTTGAACTAGAAGAGTTGCACTGATAATCAATAGAAGAATATGTTTTATATGAAATAAAGATTTTATTTCAACTGAACCTGTGTCATTTTGGTTCGGGAAAGACAGCAGTTAATCTCTGGAGTTACCGAGGCATGAATACACATGTGGCAGAAAGGTAGCCAGTTTGATCTATCTATGTAGGTCACACCACTGTTTTTTTAAATCAACCTGTTCAGGGATGTTCTTACACACCTCTAGAGCAGGTGGGACTTCAACACAGGCCTCCTGGCTTAGAAGTAGGACTACCATTGTGTCACAAGAACCCTAAAAGAAGCAATTGCAAGTCAGTCTGGTATTTGTACAGAGTGATTTTCTGATCACCTAGTTCATGCAATGTTATTCCATGTCTCTGGAACAGGTGGGACCTCCCAGCTCAGAGGTAGGGACACTATTGTTAATATGCCATTAACAGCCAACAAACCAATTTTGTATCTCCCTCTGCACTCTGCCGTTTCTTACATAGAGACTGGAATAGAACACTTGGAAAGGGGGTTGACATACGAACTGAAATACTGGCATGTTGTGACTTATTGATTATTTAACGTTTCTCCTGTCCTTTCCATCACATGTACCATAAGATTCTTTTGTCCACAGCTATTAATGCTATTCTGCAAAAAAAACCAGAACTTCATTCAGAAAATGAAGAAGGGTCCCAACCCAAAACATCAGCTTTCCTGCTCCTCTGATGCTGCCTGGCCTGCTGTGTTCGTCCAGCTCTACACTATGTTGTGGATGTGTCTAAATTATGTTTATAAGCTGGCAGATATGTGAAATCTAGGAATTCCATTTGGCTTTACTATGCTTGAGTCATTCCTGGGGGGGAGAAAAGAATACCGACAACTAGAGCCGGATATTGCATACCCGGTTGAGTGTGATTTTAGTTGAGGGGCGTGGCATATAATTTGGTCAAGTGGCTAATCCACCACCTCCTTGCCACACCTGAGCTCACGCCCAGAATAGAGGCTAGGCAGGTACCACAAATGGCAGCCTGTCCACCAAATACAAATAAATATTTAAAGGTTAATTTAGCACGTTCAGATGTTTTTTGTGTTTAAAACAACAGGAAGGAAGGTGTTAGACTTGGTGGGGGGGGGGGTGCGGGTGAGGGGTGCCATTTGTCATTGATGGCAACAGTGTAAGAATGAACCTCTCCCCAGAGTCTGCTGACTGACTTTGGAACCCATCATCTGTACTTCATGGGCCTGCCTGCAAAGCCATGAGTGCCTACTAGGGAGCACTGTTGGGATGATTGGAACTGCCCGAGCAACTTCAAAAGCTGGGAATTTCTCCCACTGAAAGGTGGAAGTCTCACTCTGCTTCAATTTCACCTGCTCTCTGTCTTATGCTTACAGGGCTGGCTTGTTGGCAGGGGGAGGGAGGGGGTTACATGCTGTGTAATTTCCTGGCCAAGGTTTTACAAGTGCATTTTAAATTCAAATTCCAAAAAAACCTCAAACCAAACCAAAAAAGAAACATGAAAAATCCCTTGCCAGTGCAGATTAAAACCACCCAACAATTAACTAACAATCAAGCAATAACTGATAACCTAGTGTTATGAAGTTGTGTAGAACTTGTTTCTTAAAAAAAAGGGAGAAGAGTGTGTGGTTCCTTTAAAAGGTAAAGTGCTTTTCTAAGCTTAGAGATTTATAACAAAAAATGTGTTTTGCGTATAGCTGAAGATATACAGCCAGTTCTGAAATTGGAACATTTATCAATTGGCTGTGTGATTGGAAACCTTAAGCTTGTTTTGATGTTTTGGCAACTAGCTGGAATCAGCCAATTAATTTAAACCAAGCACTTAGCAATTGAAAGCCAATTGAACTTAAATCTGATGGTTTTGATGACCTCTGACCAATGCTATTGTAAGAAAATTGATATGTCATCCAAGGTATATAAGGAGAGGGTTTTTGAAAATTAGTGTGAAAGCAAACCACCATCTGAGAAATAAGCATCTAGCTCTCACAAGAAATTGCTAAACTCTCTAAGAAAGCACCCTCCCAGAGGGCAAACATCCCTGACTGTCAGATCAGTGGAAGAAGGGCATGTAGACTTTGAGAGAGTAAGTTTTAATTTATTTTCTTATTACTTGGGTTTATATAACTAGGACTTTGTTTATTGGAACAGTATACCAGTAAAATTTAGTTCAATTAGGGAATAATTAGTAGTAAAGGGGAATTGATTGGTTTGTTAGTAATTCTGTTAATTTGTTCACTGTTAGGGTTAAATAAATAAATTGTTATTTATAAAGTGAACATCAAGGATTTTCTTTTATTTAAGCAATCTTTTTAACAGATTATGAAGGCAAGCTTCTCTGTGCATTTCAGGTTTTATTACTAGAAGGGAACCTCCTCTCCTACCATGACAGATTGGTAGCTTGTGTTTTGGTTTAATTATCAGAAAAGTTTGACCAACTCCTCTCCATTTTTCTAACTTGAGGTCAATGAACATTTCATGATGCTCATTTTAAAAATACACGTTGTCAGCAGCAGAGGAAGAAATAACTTCCAGTACCCCTTGTTTAGAAAATGAAATCAACAGAGCAAAATAAGCCAGCTGAGATTCACAGAAATGGATAGACCATTGACAAAAAAATGCAGTAGGGCTGGTTGGGGATTGTTGGGGCCACACAGTGTCAGTGGGTTTATTACAGATGTCTGTGGGAAAATCCATCATTAAAGCTGAAGAAAGGCACACCACAAAGTGAAGCAGAATGTGAGGAATGGATGGAATTAGCACCATAGTAAATTCAATTTCCGGTGAAATAACTGCAACTTGTTTGCACCTGAACAACTTCCCTTATCTGGAGGGAAAGCTACAAAGATTCCAGCCTTTGAGATAGGTGCAACATTCTGTTTCAACCCTCAAACGTGCTTTTTCTCTTTGTAACCTATTATTTACCCAGCTGAAATGCCTGAATTATTCTTTTTAATATTGTTTATTGAGTCATCTATTATATCATGTGGTCTTCATTAAGAGACTGTGACCTATACAGCTGTGATACTCTTTTGATTGTCCACATGGGTTCTGCTATCCTGGAAGTGATTTGTTCAATCCATAAATAGCCTAAAACTAATAAGAGTTTCTCCTTTAAGTTGGTCTGTTAAGTCTGCTATTGAAAAATTGGGCTTGCCTCTACTTTTAACTAATGGAGCATTTTTTTTTTTAAGTGCCTCAGATACATTTTAGTAATGTGTAATAGATCACTTACAAAATAACAGATGGGGGTAAAGTTCCACTGGACATCCAATTTCTGAAAGGATATATTGTAATCAACCACAACAAACCAGGAAGAAAAATAAAGAATGCAAAGGAAATGTCCATGTACCAAAACAAAACTTGTTTGAAGATATTTACTACATCCATTAAATATACTTGATGCATAACATACACAGAGCCAAGCACTCTGCATCAAAAATCTTAAATGAAATAAAAAGACACCAGGGAGTGGGAATAGGTGGCTGGTGTTTCAGCTCTGAGACCTTGGTTCAAATGCAGTTAAGATAAATGAAATAAAATCTCTCTTTGCTGACTGTAAATGTTTAATGTAAAATGTTTTAATGAGTTTCAGATTTCTGAGTTCAGTTATTAGTAAGCTTGATCTGAAAGCAAAAAAAAAACCTGTCATTTGGCATTTACCGTCAACCACTCACTAAGATGACTAATGATCAGTTATGTGGGAATTAAAAGAATTAAATGTCATACCTTTACTGGTGGTAAATTGGCTGGTGCTTTGGGGATTGGGATTGAGGCATGTTGGGGTAGTTGAGATGGCGCTGTGCTTTGGATCCGACTGTGCTGTACTTAACACGCTGCTTAAATTAGAGTTTAGTTTCCTTAATTCCTTCAGCAAGAAGACAGTGAGTAATCTAGGTGAAAGGACAAGATTGAAGTTTCTCTTATTTCAACTCTTCTAAATAATGACAGTATTGTAATTAGCTTCCAGTAATTTTTTTTTTAATACCCGACCTGTTTATAAGAGGTTGACCTTGAAGGAAGCAGTTGGTGGGTGGCCTTATAGTAGAAGAACATCTTGTAACAGGATTAAGCTCTTTCTAAATTTAGCCTTTTGTGAGATTTTCTTTCTCCTTACTCACCTACTTTTGGCCAAGTTATACTGTACAAAGTTGTGCCACACAACAACAGCTCTATCAGTTTTACATCAAACAGCAAGCAAAATGCTTTGTACAAGACAGGCTGATATGCTGAGCAGGTCTACTCATTCTGTTTAGATAAGAGCTGCATTGCAGCTCTAACCTATTCATGGCCTCAAGTAGAGTAAAATCCACAGGCCTTTTCATGTGCCATCTGCTGCCAAGTATAATCACCAATCACAGTATCACTGATTTTTATTATGTAGATTAGGCAGAATATAAAGCAGTAAGCACTGTGTTAAGTTGCCTTCATTATAATATTGCTGTCATATAGGAATTGGGAGGAAGGGAGAGAATGTATTTGTTCCTCTTTCCTGCACCTAAGGCAAATTGGGATTGCAATATGAAAAAGAAAAAGCAGAATGTTGTAGATCATCTGTCATTAGAAATTCTGTTGGCCTTTCATCAGATTGGTGGCTCTAGCTGTGGCTCAGCTGTGATTGATTTGCGTATTAACCCTGGATTCAGTTTTAAGGCTTAATCCTTTTTGATCTATTGAAAAAGGTTTGGATGTTGTCCTTGGTGTTAAAATGGGAAACCTTTCACCTGACAAGAATTTGCATAAATATGTCTGTACTTGGTCACAACTAGATAGCATTTCATTAGGGAACTTGAGTCACTTACATTGTGAAAAAGGAAAAAAAAATCATTTTATCTTCACTCCATGTCACATTCAGAGGACAATCTCAAATCTAACCATATCCTTGGATCTTCACTTTGTGTGCATTAATTTTGAAAGTACCGGTTTATAATGTGGCAAGAAGATCCCCTTTAAATAAGAAATCTTACCATGTCTAATGCAGACTCCCCTTCCTCATAATTAATTTCAAATTAAGGCCCTGCTTTCCAGAACACATTTCCTAGATCCACAATGCAGGTCTGCAGTCTGGAAAAATAGCTTCCCTTCAAAGTTGCTTTCAGCTGTCTCTCTTCCTTCTACTATTGTTTACTATCCATTTCGCTATGAGATATATTTATCACAATAAATGTACCCTCTCAGTGCAAGTTTGTGTGTGTGTGTCGAATTGGTCTATTGTGTTATCAGGCTTAATAACCTTATCAGCTCATCTCCAAGTAATCTCATTTATACTGTCTAATACTGTGTATTAAAAATATTATTTATAAAATGGGAATGTTAAGGTGTGGAAAACATCTTAATCGATCGAAAAACCGAAAGAACACAAAATGCCAGACCCAAAACGTTAACTCTGATTATTTTTCTTCACAGATGCTGCCAGACCTGCTGAGCTTTAGCAGCAACTTCTGTTTTTAATCTTAATTGATCTAGCTTGCTTCAAGATTTAAGATAAAACCCACAGCTCTCAGCCTGTATCATTGATTTTCTCATGAACTAATTGTCCATCTCTTTCTGGAAATGATGCTGATATTAACATTTTTTTTAAAGCTTTTAAAGAAAACAAGCCGGTTTTAGTGGAACTTGTTTGTTAGACCCCCGCAGATGAAACCTGTGCGACATTCCACTGGTGAAATTTATCTAAATTTTATCACAATCTAAGTTTATCTAAATCTTGTAATTTATGCAAATGGCTTCAGACCCCAGGACGCCTGGAATCCTGTACCCAATTTTGGTCTCTATATTTAAGGAAGGAAATACTACCATTAGAGGTTAAGTGCAATGAAAGTTCACAAGCTTGGTTACTGGGGTTAGAGCTTTGTCATACGATCAGTGGGTGAGACAAGATTCATTAGTGACCTCACAGTGAAGGAAACCCCAAGTAGTAATGATCATAAAATGATAAGATTTCACGTTTTGTTTGAGAGAGAAAAGAGTAAACCTAAGACAAATATTGTAAACTTTAATTAAGGTAACAATAAGACAAATGAAGACAAAGTTGGCTGAAGTGAACTGGGAAAAGGGCTTAATGGATAAGTCTGTAGATAAGCAATGGTAGATATTTAAGGAGTCATTTCAGAGTACCTAGAAAAGATACATTCTGGTGTGAAAGAAAGACTAAGGCAATGTTGCACCATCCAAGTCTAATAAGGAAGCTAAATATGGAATTAAATTGAAAGAACAAGTGCATCATTCTTCAAAAGTGAGTGGCAGGACAGAAGATTGGATAGAACACAGAGTAATTATAGGATTCATAAGGATGAAGAAATTAGAGTACAAGAGAAAGCTAGCTGGAAACATACAAATGGATAGTAAGATATTCCACAGATTTTTAAAAGGGAAGTAAAAAGAATGCTCATCATCTAGAGAGTGAGACTGGGGAGTATTAATGGTAATTAAGGAAATGGTGGATGAAGCAAACAGAGTTTTTGCACCTGTCTTTCCCATTGAGGATACAAATCCCAAAAATAACTCTGCATCAGGAGATGAAAGGGAGGGAGGAAATTAAAACAATTGCAAATACCAGGGGAAGGTACTGAGAAAATTATTAGAAATAAAAGCTGACAAGTCTCAGATTGTGATGGATGTCATCCTATGGTTTTATAATGGCTGCAAGGTAGGCGATGCATTAATTTTAGTTTTCCAAAATACCCTAGAATCTGGAAAGTTCCCGTTAGATGAGAAAATAGCAAATGTGACTCGTCTATTCAATAAAGTAAAGATACAGAAAGCAGGAAACTACAGGCCAATTAGCTTAACTTATGGCATTGGGAAATCCTGAAATCTGTTATGACAGAGATTATAATGGGACACTGAAAATTTAAATGTAATCAGGCAGAGTAATCATAGCTTTGTAAGAGGGAAAATTATGGGCAGAAGTTTATGGTGTGGGGGTATTTATGCGCATAGGGCAAGGAGGCAGTTGCCAACACTGTTGGCACCAATCCAATCCACACAGGCCATCCAAAGAGCCTAAGTGGTTGAGGCAGTATGCATTTTTACATGCATGTTGTAGCTTTGAGTTTTGGATAGTGATGGTGGAAGCTCCAATTTCTTTCCATCATATTGCTGATGCTGTTACTGCCTGCCATAGGCATATATTGGAAAGATTTGCAGTATCACACTTTATTGATTCAATTCAACCCCAATTTGGATGAAGTTCACTCATACCTGATCTTTCAGATACCTGAAAGCGAAGTTTAGAATCAGACACAGAATTCTAGTATCCATTTCCTAGCACTGGTCAAATAATGCTAATTTACCAAACTTTATGCTTTGGTGGAAAGAGGTCACTTTTACTCAGTAATACAACAAAGTAGCTGGAACAACTCAATTGATATTTAAGTAACCCTGTGGCACTGAAATGCCAAAGATGCCTTTTGGTTAGTTTTTTTTAATAAACAATGTAACTGATTATCTCAGTATATATTAATTGTAAAGCACTCTGAACCAATTGGGGAAACAGTGAGAACTAAGCAGGCACAAGGTTAATGCTAGGGGATTTTTCATGGTGCAATATTTTATAATAACAGGAGTATTATTATACACCATGCATCATCCATTATTCCGTTACTAAGATGGAATTCCATTTAAGATACATTATCTCATAAAAAGGCTACAAAATTTAATTGCCATAATTAGGCACTTCTTCTGAACAGTTAGAGGTTAATTGTAATTGGGAAGGAAAGGTTGTGTATTGGCATATGCTTCCAAACCAAGAATTATCAAGTGACTACCTTTCATTTTACATATATATACTTCATATGTTTTTAATAATGATTTCCTAAATGGGTGCTAAAATCCAATAGATCACTTCAGGTATTCTTCACAGATAAAGCAGTACAGTTTTCATGTTTCTCTCTGCCCTTAATGTTCAATCTGCATGAGTTTTTAATCTCATTTTAATTTGTTATAAAATGAGTACTAATACATATTTTAAAAAAAAAATCTTCTGCCACTGAAGGGGGAAAAGAGGCAATTTTTTTTGCCTGTTTCTTAATCTGTTTGTGAACATTAGATCTCAAACAAAAAACTTGTACAAGATAGAGTATGATCCAAGGAAAATCGCAGTAGGTTTTTTATGATCAAGATCCAGGTTGTAGATTTTTTTTTAAAGGATCTATTACTATTGAATTAGAGGATAAAGTCACATTTTGTTTCAAGAACATTATTGATTGTTTTAGAATGTTGTGGATCGTTTCAGCTGCTTGAAAAAAATTGGCCACATCTATCAAAATGTGAACAGAGTTTTCAGAGCAGTTTTTTTGGATGTGGATTGGGTTAACACCATCTCAGCGGGATAGAACAGTCACAGAGCATTAACCAGGCAAAGAAAGGTAGCAAGGAAGAATACTAAATAAAAACCAGAAGAACTGCAGATGCTGTAAATCAGGAACAAAAACAAATTTGCTGGAAAAGCTCAGCAGGTCTGGCAGCATCTGCGAAGGGAAAAACAGAGTTAACGTTTCGGGTCTGGTGACCTGCTGAGCTTTTCCAGCAAATTTTGTTTTTGTATCAAGGAAGAACTCTGTTTATAAAACACAACATTGAATTAACACAACATGCTGGAGGTATGTGTTCTATTAAGTATCCTCTTCACTTGTCATACTTATATTCTTAAGTTTGTTAGGTAACATGAAGGTCGGATGAAGATGGTACTGTGTTATCTATCTTGCCTTCTTTACAGCATTTGGTAAAGCTTGGGGACGGCACAGTGGTTAGCACTGCTGCCTCACAGCACCAAGAACCCAAATTCAATTCTACCCTCGGACGACTCTCCGTGTGGGTTTCCTCCAGGTGCTCTGGTTTACTCCCAGAGCCCAAAGATGTGCATTTTAGGTGGATTGGCCACAGGAAATGCAGGGTTACAGGGATAAGGTAGCGGGGGATGGGTCTGGGTGGGATGCTCTTCGGAGGTTCGGCATGGGCTTGATGGGTCGAATGGTGGCCTGCTTCCACACTGTAGAGATTCCACGATAAGTTGTGCAGAAGAAAAAATCTCAGGGGTAAGGATTGTTTTTCTATTGAAAAGATAAGTACACCTACCTGAGAGTGATTATAACAAATGCAGTGATCTAAACTTGATATCTAGTTCACAGCAGGATTGTTCATTCTTCTTTGGGAACATTTACGTGAGACCTGAGGCCTAATATCTGGTGAACATAGGCCCACCGTAGATTGATTTGGAGATGATGGTCACAAGTCCCCTTCTGAAAGATTGAATTATGAGAAAAAAGACACATTAAAAAAACAAATTGGATAGAAAATCTTCTTCCTTGTCTGACTGCAAAGGAAGTAGGTTCGGTAGTCTCAACTCAGTTCTTGCAGACTTATACTCAGTACAAAATAATTTGGCACAAATTAGTACTAAATTATAAATCTCATTTGGAAAGGACACAAGGATCTGTAGTGTTGGAAATGGAGAAGTCATAGTAATATACAAGGCGTATGTTCCTAATATTGAGGTTCAGACATATTGTTGAAGTAGTGGCAGATTTTCTTTCTGCTTCTGAACACTACCTTACTTGGCATAAGTACAGAGGAAGTAATAATAATGGAGAATAATAAACAACTTAAAATAAAATCTTGCAGCCTATTAATACGTTTTCTTCCACATGTTGTATACATCCTGCACTATTTATTCTATTCTTCCACTCCATGGACTCTAACTATTCAGCTCGAGTAAAAGTTCTTCGTAGGCTTCCCAAAAGATATTTGGCCAGTCTTAATAATTCCTATTAAAGCCTAACTTTGGTGTTATTCAGGCACAACCTAGCTTCTCAGTGATTAGAATTCTACAGTCCTGCATTTCAAAATATGCCATGTTCATCATGGTATTCAATATCTCATGGTGAAACAAAACCCTACAACTCTAGTTCTGAACAAGTGCTTGTTTAGCTATTTCCACAGATATTGACACAGTATTAATGCTTTACCTTAAAGAGTATTCCATTTATCAACAATTGAAGGGGAATAAAAAATCTAATTCCAAGTCATATTTGAGGTCTGTTATTATTGTACTGAGGCCTGACCTGTAGCAAAGGTCTGGTGAAATGATGTAATGGATCCACACATAAACACAAATGAAAACATCTCTAAACGAGGAAAATTACCAGGCATACTTAAAGGATTAAAATGGATTTATTAATTACTTCAAAATGGCCTTTAGAATATCATCTGGAACATATTGCATTGTATTTAATAAAGAATATTAACCAAAACAACAATGACAAAGTTACTGAATGAATAATTGTATTCTTCTCTTGGAATTTAATTGAGAAAATAAGTGCTGGTTTTACCAATGATGTTAACAGAGGGGGAGAAAGCATTTTGATGGTTTAAGTTTGGCACATATCCTGTGGCATACAGATGGTACTGTAATAATGGTCCAGCTTTTAAGATCCTATTTGCAATGCATGGAAGAAAGGAATCTTGTTTAAAAACAAAAGATGTTCAACACGTGGTATTCCAGAGGCCTCATTTCACTGAAAAGACTATATAAAGCGCTGCCAACCTCAGCACCAAAAAGTCAGTCAAATAGGAAGGCCATGTAAGTATGTTAAAAACAAACTGAACACTGCTTTCAGTCATAGGGATTGAAAGTAAGAGATGATTGAATCATCACAAAGTGGACATCAGCATAGACTACATCAACTTTAGCAGATGTACTATTGGATACTTTTTACTGAGGCGTGTTATCATTCTGGCATAATTTCTGGGCACGCTTAATTGCTGGAAGAACTTACTCTTAACTCAGTTGCAATGCTGCCACACCGACTGCCATAGCAAACATCCAATATTATGAGTTCACAAAAACATCACAAAATAATACATCACAAAACTATACAAAGTACCCATTGTAATTGTCCTATACATTAACAAATTTTCTCATTTTAATATTATTTCAAACAATTAACACTTGCCATCACCATACCACTGATCATAAATAGAATTCTCTTTTAATCCTACCTACATGGTCTCTTGCAAGATGCTTGCTGATGCTCAGGATGGAGAAACTTATTTATTACAATCTATTTTTACCTACAATCTTTGTATTATTGGACATAACTGCAGGATTGCGGTGATAGTTTTGTAATGTTTTGGGGCAGATCTGATAATAAACCTGGATATTGTGCATTAAAGAACTGGGTGAGGAAGATTGCACATTCATATTAGAGCTTACTTGATTTTTGTTTTGGCCCTTCAATGAAGGGCAACACTTGCCTCTCGGCTCCAGTTTTCATTTTCTCACGTCCTCATTGTTGGGCAGTTCTTTTGTTTTCTGAGGTTTTCTCATCATTTAGTCTTGATGATCTTTTACATCATGTAGCAATTTCTTGTTTTTAAGTGGTTTACAGATTATTCAGTCCGTTAATTTCCTTACAGTGACTGCAGTGCCTGTTTCTACCACCCCGCCAACCTCTTGATTTTCTGCTTTGACTACAATGTTAGTTCGTCTTCTAATTCTCAGTCCTTTCAGAGAGGAAAGATAAAGTTACCATCTGATTGTGTTAATTTTATTCCTTCTCCTCTCCACATGAAATGAATAGAACACCGCATGTTTCTGTTTTAGAGAAAAATTATTCTAATTAGTTGAATCAGAGACAAAAGGATAAGTGGGTTACAGTTCATTCAACTCATTAACTTTCCTTCTGTGACTATAATATCTGTTGTTTCCTTCTTTTGTTCTTTTTTCATTACAATTGCTAGTTTATCTTTCATTTCTTCATTTTTGTAAAGGATTCTGTCCAAAATATTAACTTTATCTTTTCTCTCTTTTTAAACAAAAATAAAAAAAAGTTGCCTTGTGATTTTTAATGTTAATTCTTTTTCACTCTATTGATTGGCATGGTTCTATTGCATAGAAATATCCTAATTAGTTGAACCAGAGATTTTTTTTTTAAAAAAACGTGCCTCTGTTGGAGTGATCAGACATATGACGACATGTAAGCTTTATTCATTCACCTTTATTATTCTACCAAAGATGTATCATTCAGGGAACTAAAGCTGTTATTGTATATTTTGTTTTAAAGGGATAGTGACTTCAGAAGTAATTATGTAGTTGTGAAATAAAATATATAAATGCAATTTTACACTCTATCTCTTTTGTAGCTGACTGTTATGTACCTGCTCAAAGTTCCCATTCCTAATGTGGCATAATCAAGTTACACAACTCCATCACCTGAAATATTTACGTAAATCATGAATACAGGTCAAACTCGGAGAAGTTTTCCAGGCAAACCAATACAGTTGAGGACATCTTAACCTGCTGGCAGTTGTAACATTACTGTCTCCTTGCAATCTTGTCATTCCTTTAAAACTAGATTTTCAGTCAATTTAGTGATTATAATATTGAAATCTTGCTATCTCCCCAACCTTGGGTATTGAAGCAAAGTGTAGTTTCTCTGGTGCCAACCTGGCTGAGATCAATTAACTCATTATAACCATCTTGCTTTGTAATGTTTTCACTGACCCATCAGGGAGTTCAATTACATTATATGGAATCAGTATTTTTTTTGCTTCTCCACATTTTTGAGGCTGTAAGAAATGTACGAAAGTATTAGTGTACTAAAGAGTACACTATTACAGCACCTTATGATTTATTCTGTGATTTTTCCTTTAAACTGGGGAAGTACTTCCCCCTATCCTTATTCCTCTTTCTTGTGTCAATTCAGCTGAGATAAGTCTGCAAAGTTGTACATCCACCCATTACATAAAACCATGTGTTTGTGAACCATGAAATTAAGTTTTTTTTTCCGGATGGTGTGTAGGGCAGTGCTCAGCCCTTCCATTGCAATATGGTAGGAGTAAGGGAGTGTGGCTTACAACATTTTAACGGTCACCTCCAGTTTTCCTCATTGTAACATCTCAAGATGCTGTACATTCTTTTAAATATTCAAAGAGAAATATCTGGATAAGTGCTAGTGACACTACAACCTCCGTATGGATATATTTACTAAACCATTCCATTCCTGGATGAGGTTAACCTACATTCTTGACAATGTGCAAAGGTTGCTGGTTGTTGGCTATACCTCAAATAGTGCATAGAAGAGCTCTCTTTTTGCTTTCCTTTTTGCAATGCTGCTGCAATTTTCTGAAGGAAATTATTATTGGCCAATGTACATATTCTACAAAAATGTTTGTGTAACCATGATGTCCTCCGGGAAGGCACTAGAATATTAAATTAATCTTCTATTCCATAGAAGCTATTTTGTTATTTTATTTCCGTCCTTTCTTCTCCTGTCTCCGCATTTTGTTTGATGAGGGATTCAACAAAATAGTGGAATACCATGTACAATTTCAGTTTTCCCCACTCACAGACAGTGAATGTTCAGTTGGTATCTCCTCCTAATGGCATGGCTGAGATTGTAAACTCTGGCTAATTACTGTCAGGCATTACACAATGATCAGTCATTGGCACACAACTAGCTGGTAGTCTGCCATACTGTGATATTGTATTACTTTTTAGTTTGCCTTCTGTATTTTAAAGTTGAAATTTGAGAACTTCTAAAATTAAATGCCTGTACATTTATAAATGAACAAGACTTGAAGGGAAAATCTATTTACAGTATTTCACCATGTGATTGTTCCCTGGCCGCAAAGCTCAGCACAAGCTGGAAGAACAGCACATCATTTTCAGCTTGGGAACTCTACAGCTTAATGGACTCAATATTAAGCTCAACAATTTTAGAGTTTGTGGCACATTCTCAACGTCCTTACCCCAACCCCGTCACACCAGGCCTTGTTTCCGCATGGTCTGCTATTATGCACAACCCATTGTTAGTCACTAATTGTCCCCATTAGTTTCATTCATTCTCCCAGGCAGATCATTAGCCATTCCTTTGTCTGTTCAATTGTTCCTTCTCTGTCTTTGGGCTCTATCTCCACTATCTTTTATGCCATAACCCTTCCCCCCATCCTATTTTCAACATTAAAAACAAACTTTTTCCCCAGTTATCATCCGCTCTAAGAAAGGGTCACTGGACCTGAAATGTTAACTCTAATTTCTGTCCACAGCTGCTGCTAGACTTGCTGAGCTTTTCCAGCTATTTCCGTTTTGGCATTTACATTTTGTCCAATTAAAAATCCACATCTTAAAATGAAGATGAAAACAATACATAAGCACAGAAACAATCAAATTCAGTGATTTTTTTTGGGGGAGTGGCTCTGTAGGTCAGTGCATGAAGCACATTTCAGTCACATGTATCATTTTCCCTTTGCTACCTGTGGCTAATTGACTTTGCTGCTTTTGCTGGGGCTCTTGTGGTGCAGAGATAGTGTCCTTACCCCTGAGCCAGGTAGGCCCAGGTTCATGTCCCACTTGGTAAGAAGTGTGTAACAACATCTCTAAACAGGTTGATTTCAGGAAAAAAACCTTCTGGCATTGCACATTCTTAATGTCAGTCTGTATTGAAATATCTTTAAAACTTTGCTCCAGTGATATTCTGAATAGGAACAAAAGCCAATGAAAAATAGAAACAGATGCAACAAAGACAGAGATAGTAAGAATTGCCAGTGCTGGAGTCAGAGATAACACAGCGTGGAGCTGGAGGAACACAGCAGGCCAGGCAGCATCATAGGAGCAGGAAAGCTGATGTTTCAGATCGGGACCCTTCTTCAGAAATGGGTCCTGACCCGAAACGTCAGCTTTCCTGCTCCTCTGATGCTGCCTGACCTACTGTGTTCCTCCAACAAAGACAGATACCATTTTAGAAAATGAATGCTCAATTGGTTTGCTAAACAGGAATGGTGAAAGGTATTGACAGATTCATTTAGAGCCATTTTGGTAACAGAGAAGGCACCAGGGGTGGCACGGGGCTCAGTGGTTAGCAGTGCTGCCTCACAGCGCCAGGAACCCTTGGATGACTGTCTGTGTGGAGTTTGCACATTGTCCCTGTGTCAGCGTGGGTTTCCTCTGGGTGCTCCTGTTTCCTCCCACAGTCCAGTGCAGGCTAGGTGGATTGGCTATGCTAAATTGCCCGTAGTGTTCAGAAACGTGTAATTACGTGGGTTGTGGATAATGGGTCTGGGTGTGATGCTCTGAGGGTCGGTGTGGATTTGAGATAAAAGGTACTGCAGATGCTGGAGAATCCGAGATAATAAGCATGGGGGTGGATGAACACAGCAGGTCAAGCAGCATCATAGGAGCAGGAAAACTTGACGTTTCGGGCCTAAACCCTTCATCAGAAATGGGGGAGGGGAAGAGGGTTCTGAAATAAATAGGGAGAGAGTGGGAGGTCCTGGACCTCTCTGTCTCCATCTCGGGCAACCACCTAGAGACAGATGTCCATTTCAAGCCCACTGACTCCCACAGCTACCTGGAATACACCTCCTCCCACCCACCCTCCTGCAAAAATGCCATCCCCTATTCCCAATTTCTTCGCCTCCGCCGCATCTGCTCCCAGGATGAGACATTCCAATCCCGCACATCTCAAATGTCCTCATTCTTCAAGGACTGTAACTTCCCCCCCACAGTGGTCGAGAACGCCCTCGACCGTGTCTCCCGCATTTCCCGGAACACATCCCTCACGCCCCGTCCCCGCAACAATAACCAAAAAAGAATCCCCCTTGTCCTCACATACCACCCCACCAACCTCCGGATCCAACGCATCATCCTCCGACACTTCCGCCATCTGCAATCAGACCCCAGCACCAAAGACATTTTTCCCTCCCCACCCTTATCTGCCTTCCGGAGGGACCACTCCCTCTGCGACTCCCTTGTCCGCTCCACACTCCCCTCCAGCCCCACCACACCCGGCACTTTTCCTTGTAACCGCAGGAAGTGCTACACCTGCCCCCACACCTCCTCCCTCACCCCAATCCCAGGCCCCAAGAAGACTTTCCACATCAGGCAGAGGTTCACCTGCACGTCTGCCAATGTGGTATACTGCATCCGCTGTACCCGTTGTGGCTTCCTCTACATCGGGGAAACCAAGCGGAGGCTTGGGGACCGCTTTGCGGAACACCTGCGCTCAGTTCGCAACAAACAACTGCACCTCCCAGTCGCGAACCATTTCAACTCCCCCTCCCATTCCTCAGATGACATGTCCATCCTTGGCCTCCTGCAATGCCACAGTGATGCCACCCGAAGGCTGCAGGAACAGCAAATCATATTCAGCCTGGGAACCCTGCAGCCCAATGGCATCAATGTGGATTTCACAAGCTTCAAAATCTCCCCTCCCCCAACCGCGTCCCAAAACCAGCCCAGCTCATCTCCACCTCCCTAACCTGTTTTTCCCCTCACCTCAAGCCACACCCCCATCTCCTATCTACTAACATCATCCCGCCCCCTTGACCTGTCCATCCTCCCTGGACTGACCTATCTCCTCCCTACCCCCCTACCTACACTCACCTTTACTGGCTCCATCCCCGCCTCTTTGACTTGTCTGCCTCCTCTCCACCTATCCTCTCCTCTATCCGTCGGTGTGGATTTGTTGGGCCAAAGGGCCTCTTTCCACACTGTAGGGATTCTACGGTGATGATGATGATGATGATAAAGACATCAGATGGCCTCACTTGACTTAACAATATCAGAAGAGGACACTCTGCCTTCAAAGGTGAAAAGCAGCAACTTGCTGTTAGTTGGTGAGCAGGGGATATACTTTGGACTTGCAAAACCACCGATAAACAGAAATAGTGATTCTCAAACTTCCTCTTCAAGTGGATTAGCAATGGCAGATTTCCAACCTATATCATATTATTCTAAAATACTCATAATGGGAAAGTCTTTCACAAAGTTCTTTTTTATTAATGTTTTTATGAAAATTTAAGAGTTACAGTTTGAAGATTATTTCACTGATGTGTAAACAGCGATGAAACAGGCCAGGAAAGCTAAAATTAAAGGAGCAGTATGATTTGACTAACATTTCAATGCTTCTAATATGGTTAAAATGGCTTGTTAACTGCTTCCACACCCAAGCCATTCACAGATCACATCCCATACAAATAACTATTGGCCAAGTGAGTATTACAAGCAGTCATATCCTATTTAGATGTTCAATGATTTAAAGCAGACAACTTCTTTTTTCAAAGAAAACTCTATAAACAGGCAAGATTCCTTGCCTTTAGTTCTGTTTCATGCTATTCATTTGAATGTAACATTCTCAGGATATTTTACAGGCCTGTACAAGCCTAGCTCAGTTTTTGTGTGATGCACAATATGTATATTTTTGCAATATTGTTGGAGATTTAATTAAGTCCAACCAACAGGCTTTCCATGATTGAAAAAATCAGATCACCAAGAAACTAGCAAGAACAGAAGAGGCTGGAATTACTCAGCAGGCCAAATGTTATTAGGTCCACTACATAAGTTCAGCTGGATGCATTTACTTTCAGTAGATAGTTTCCTGCCTCTTCCTCCACTCCTGCTGAAACGAAATGCGAAACAGATCTGGAAACCATTCTGGTTGCCATTAAGGCAGTTATTATTCATGAGCTTGGTAGTGAACATTGTATTAGCTACTTATGTGAGATTAACACTAACTACTGCTCAGTTAGCTGGACAGTAGGTTTGCGATGCAGTGATGCCAAACAGCATGTGTTCAATTCCTGTGTTGGCTGATGTTACCATGAAGATCCCGCCTTCTCAACCTTGTCCCTCACCTGAGATGCATTGACCCTCAGGTTAAACTCATCACCAGCTGTCTCTGACTAATGACAGAACAACCCTCTAGAACTACGGTGACTTTACCCTTCACTATTTATTGACACAAAATGAGCAGCCTGTTTGGTCTTCCTTCCTCTCCTTTGTTTTTGTTCTGTCTTATACCCATTGTGTGTGGGGGTGTGGGGGGGTGGGGGGGGATTATTTTGAGGACTTGCTGCAAGAGCTCAATGGACTCGAGATTTGTGAATTCCAGTTTGACTGAAAAACCTGTGCCAAGGTAATGAATTGTAATGTAGCATTTTGAATTGAATCTAGTACAGTGCTCTGAAGAGCTGTCAATGCCTATTGGTGGCACAAAATTAGCTTCTGCAAAAACATCACATCTGTTTGTTGAATCATCTTAAATTGGAGAGGTAAGATGATTGAAATACTTTTCAGAACTCAAAATGGGTGTTCCAAGATGAAACATATAAATATTTCCACACTGTCCAAATAATTTCTTTGCAGTTGAATTCCCTGAATGTAACACATCATTTCCAGACATACTTCAAGGCTTGTTCACTGTTTCACTGCAACTATTGACGTATCTAGAGAACAGTGTACTTGAATTTTCTCTTTGGAGGCAACGATTCCCACAATAGTTTGTCTTAGATCAGGAATCCTTATAGTGGAGTTGCAGAATTAACTGACTAGTCAGTGATTAGCAAGGTTCCTGTTTAGTTATGCAGCAGCCTCGAAGGTACTTTGTTAAATATTTCACCAGTGAAAATATGTTTAACTGTACAGTGCATTGAAAGGTTAACTTCATAGAACAACATTTTAGAAGAACATTGATTGTTCCTAACAATCCTAAATGTAAACGAGAGTGAGTGGTTTGGCACAGTATGCTGTTCCATGAGGGTGCAGGACAATTTGCTACCACATATCACAACTTTGCAGGAAAAATCTCAGAAACTGTGAAAATGCTGTATTTGAACAGGTGTGAGTGATAACAAATCACATACTATTAATGCTCACACTAGCTTGCACATACCTACATCTGCCATCAGGATAAACTACTTTGCTGCACACATCCTGATTCTCTAGTATCAACTGAAACTGAGTACGCTATTTCGTAAGTTTCTAATTAGTTCCCTTACCTCCAGTTCCATGCTTTTAATGAAAATATTGTACTTCTTGAAGTTCAGTGAGAAGGGGTATCTTAACATAAAGTATTACTTTTCTTGGTCAGAATAGTATATAATTTACACGCAAAATTCATGTTAGAACTAATTTGGTTAGATCACACCTTGAATATTATGTCTCGTTCTAGTCACCAAGGGACAGGGGAGAGCTCGAGGTACCAGAGATAGTTCAGAGAATAGCCAGAAAGTTGACCCATACAAAGAACTGAAGAGTGAGGAAAGACAGAGGAAGTTTTTGATAAGTACTGAGGAAACTAAGGCTTCTGTAATGTGAAGAGATGACCTTATACATCTACAAACTAACAATCTGTATTTACATTCGAAAAAAACCTTAAGTTATTCAGAGTTTTGAGTTATATGAACAGCCAAACAGAACAGATTAGTAGGGGAGACTCGTAGTCCTGTCAGTCAGCCGGATTTTAGGCAGTAAGAAAATAAGGTGGATTTTCAGGAGCTTAGAAGAAGAATTCCATTGTTGGGCTAAGGAGACTGAAGGTGTAGCCACTGCTTGTAGGAGTGGCTGGGGTCAGAGGAATGGCGTGTTTTAGGAAAAGATTGTTACCTGGAGGTTACAGAGGTAGGGAGATGCAAGTCTGCATACTGGGTGGGGGGGAGAGAAAACAAAGGGCTGAGAATTTTAAAATTGAGATGTCAGCAGACTAGAAACAAACAGATCAGTTAATGCAGATGTGATGAGCAATCAAAACTTGGTATGGGATATGTGAGAGGCAACAAAGTTTTGGATGAGGAGAGGTTTGTGGAGGATAGAAGGCTGGTCAAGAAAGGATTGAAGCAATGAGTCTAGAGGTAACAAAGGCACGGCTGATGGTTTAAATGGAAGGTATACAGGCATTAATGGGTGTTGTTAGCAGGTTATTTGTAGTGTTCTGTTCTAACTTTGGTGCTTTAACTGAAGATTTATTCCACATTCAAATCATGGCACGTAAGGGAATTCAGCTTTACCTGGCTGTTGGGTCATTCTGTCTTAGTATTCTCAATTGTATTCTCCACATTTACTTTTAGAAGCACATCACGTATTTCCACATTGAGCTGTCCAGTTCTGACGTTATAATTAATGGCTCCAATCAGTCAGCTTACTGCACAAATCAAGCATTTGGTGCTAATGACATAGATAGGCCTCCCTCCTTACCTGACAGGCATTCAGTCATCTGTTAAGAAGCTGGATCAGCAGACAATCCGATTAGTTTGGGTTCAATGTCTACTTTACACCAAAGTCTTGAGCTGCTTAACCAATTCAATGCTAATTTAGTGCAAATATCAAGAATCTGCTTCAAAACATATGACCAGTATTGGCTGAGTTGATAAGTGCACCTAATAGATGATTATTTGATTTTTGCGTACACAGTAAATGAACTAATGTTTCCATAGGAGAACAACTCAAATTTTAAAATGTTCAAACCAAATATTTTTTAAAGAGCAGCAGGTATAATTCTAGAAGAAGTTTGGTGAAAAAAAACTGCCTGTTACAATTAGCCTTGAGGTACTAATATATAACTTACATTATTTCAGTAGACATTGTTTTAGAGTTTGTACTGTGCAAGCAATTGCAAGAAACCCCCAAAATGAGTCCATTTTGAAAAGCATATTTTTCTCGAGTTTTCAAACATGTACTGCATATTGTTTAACACAAAATCCACCATGCCCAAGAGTCATTGAGCAGTATTTTTAATAGCTTGTCTTTTTTTAAAAGGATGCTGCTTTCGAGGAAGTCCTTGATAGGTCAGAGTGTTTATTTGGCAAAATTTGACTAATACAGATAATAATGATAATAAACAGCATTTTAAATCTGTATCATGAGTAATGAAATTGTAAATGTCTGGAAATAGCTTAAAAGAATGCAAAACCATTTTCTGGTTAGCCTGAAGTACAATAGTCAATTCCTTTGTCATGTAGAAACATTTAAAAACGTACCTGTTACTGTGCTTGTCCTTAGACAGCTGAAGCAGTGCCTAGGCCGAGCAGACACGTAAATCTTGGTCAGGTGTGCGAGGTGTTGGGGGCTGTAAAGGGCAGAACAGGAAGACCTGGCAGGTGAGGTTCTGAATGGACACTCAGGCCTGTAATTGAGGTGCACCAGCTCCTCAGCCACCAGACTGAGCAATGAAAACTTGGGCCTACTCTACCATTCAACAGGACTATGGCTGATCTGACACATCCACTTTTCTGCCCATTCCCCACTACCCTTGATTCTCCTGCTAATCAAGAATCTATTAATCACAGCCTTAGATATTCACAAGGACTCTGCACCAACAACTCTCTGTGGCAAGGAGTTCCAAAGACTTACAACCCTCAGAGACTAAACTCCTTCTCATCTCCATCTTAATTTGGAGCCCCTTTCTCCGAGACAATGCCCTCTGCTCCTCTCCCATGAAGGGAAACATCCTCTCAGCATTTACTCTGTCAATCTCCTCAAGAATCCTGTTTGTTTCAGTGAGCTCACCTCTCATTCTTCTATCTGCTTCTTCAGTCCACACAGGTCATTAAGTTGCCTCAAGTGCATTTGTGCTGGTTGTAATATTTTGAGTTGATACAAGGCCAATCTACAGATATTGGAAATCTGAAATAAAAATAGGAAATATGCTGAAAATTACTCAGCAGGTCAGGCAGCATCTGTGCAGACAAAAGTGGTATTAACATTTCAGTGTTCAATGCTAGGCTGGCTGACTCTTCTCCACTGAAGACAACCTTTATGTGTACAACAGCTGGGTTCAGGAGCAGGGGAAAGAAAACATTTGAACTGTTACCATACAGTTCAATAAACCCAGACAAAGACACTGAGAAAGGTTAGAATTGTAGATGTGTTCCACACTTTATTCATTAAAAAAGCACTGAAATTTTTGACACAGTTATATAAAATGATAGTAGCATTACATAAATAGTATTAAATTTTGTATTTTTTTGTCTTTTTTTAAACATCCGATCAAGAGGTTACACAAAAAGTGAACTGTTGATGAAAGTAGATACTTTTGTGGCAACAAATACTGAATTAAGCTTTCAGTAGCGCAGAGAGAGGCAACATTTACTAAACACATTTTTTCATATCTCAACAGTAGGTACATCTAGTCAACGTTCTCTATCAGCGCATTTTTTTTCCCCTAAAACTATGACAAACGGACACTGGTACAGTTAACACAAAGACATTCAAAAGAAGTTTTCTTTTTGCAATGCAACCAGACCAACAAGATTTACATTTTTTTTTCCCAAAACCGTTCACAGAAAGCAGCTCGTGTAAAAATTAAAATATTGGACACCGGAACGTAACAGAAGAGAAAAAAAAAGTCTTGAATGAATGACATTGGAAAGGCAACAGCTTTTTAAGTTGAAACACATTTTTTCAAAATAATGTTTTAATTAATTATTTAATCTGTGGTTTAAGAACACGGTAGAGGTGTTATTAAGAAATATGACTTCTTTTAATGACAATAGGTTGCACAGTCAAGATTTAACAAAGGAAGCTGAGTGCTACCAGTTCATTCACTTCAGACACCCACGACATTTCTTTTTTTTTAAATAATTGTTCAAACCACAAAATACTGTCCCGATAGAGGTACAAGAGGCGGGTTAATTAATACCAGTGTGTACTTCCATAAAGTACCAAAACCAATCTTTTCCTTCCATTTGTACTCATCTATCCACACTTAAAAATAAAACTGATTTTTAAAAAAAAAATTAACCCCAATTCACCCGTGGGAACTACTTCAGACCCAGGGGACAGTATGCAAGTAGCTCTGCATAGTGACGCCAACTCCTTCACTCATTCGCATACGAACACACAATGCATGGGGGTTGGGGTAACCTGAGAAATGTGCTCTGCAGTCTCCCTCCTGTTAAAACATTTCCAGCCCACAGTGAATTTCAAGTATCCCATTAATGACATAGAATATTAATTATAAATTAATATACTTTACAATTCTTTCAATAATTGACACATATAATATAATATTTACAGTTTTCAATAAATGCTTTTGCTACTTTTGTTTTAGCATCCCTGAGAATGGTCTCTTCTTTAAGTACCTTCACACACACAAAAACACATGGCATGTGGTCACGTTAGTACGCCATCTCACTAAACTGTTTTGGTGGTGCGAGAGGTTTAGCGTTGCTTTGCTTGTACATTTTAAAAAATTGTGTACTCTTTCTTTTGCTTTGAAACCTGGCAACATATGGAGATTAAAGCTGACTATGGGAGACAGCAAGTCGGAAATAATCAGAAAGACCGAGAGAGAAAGAAGTGAGAGATAGAGGTATTTTCCTTGTGAAACAGGATTTGGTATAATGGGTACACCAATAAAGTGTAAGAGACTTTGTATAACATTGTTTTCCATAATCCTTGAGTTTTATGTGCGAGAACAATTATTTCTGTGGCTACTGAAATCATTGAAAGATGTATAAATCGATTAATGCTTGAATAAATACTAACTGGCTCCATTGGTTGTGCCAAGACACTGAGTACCACTCCTATGAGACAAGATCACAGTTGAACAAAAAAAACCCAAAAAAGTTTATAAATAGTGCATCAGCCAAAGCGTTCTCGGACAAGCATCATTAGCTTTTTCTTTCCCTTATAAATCTGTTTTAGATTATCTATGAACTGCGCAAATTGTATATGTCCATCCTGTGCCATCAGAAACGTCTCTCTGGCTTTGCTAAGAAATTCAATAAACTCCCCGTAATGGCGAGGGCTGATGTGTGTTAAACGAGAATGAGTGGTGTTGATGTAAGCACCAATTGTGGCATCCAGCAGCTGGCGCAGCGGGGCTTTGTCAGTCGACATCAGTTTCCCAGAGTTTCGCCGACCAGGGATGCCTGCCAGTCCAGGGGCTGTCATTGTGCACCTGCGCAAGATGTCCGATAACACTGTGGCACACTGTACGCTCTTAACAACCAGAGGGATAATGGCAGCCAGTTCATTTTTTCCCAAGGAATGACTCAACGCACAGGCCCAAAGAACGTCATTAATAGCAGGGTGGGTGTCCTGGTTGTAGGCTAAATTGAGGTGTGTCATGGCGAGGCTTGCAAGTTTGAAGGCCCGCAACGGGTACCCTCTGTGCTCCATATACCGAGCTATGGTAAACAACTGGGAATAGGTCATACCCGTAGAAGCTGCATCAATAACAATTTGGTAGGCTGTCTCAAAGGCAATATGGTCTTTTTCACACAGCGTTAATGCAGACAGTGCACAGTTCTGGGGGTCCTTCATGGCACACTGAAGAGCAAGGGTCCGTGCACAGCTTGCCAACTCCTCCCGTTGTGTATAGTCTAGGTTGAGTCGAAGAATGGTGTTGTGTGATGTGACTGTGGCTGCCACAATGCTAGTTGCTTCAGTTGGAGTGAAGAGGGTGTACCAGCTCTGCAAGATGCTGACCAAAGCTCGCACACCTACAAGGAAAGTGGAGGGGGAAAATGGAAGGACAACATGTAAGTAAGTTGTTCCACATTCATTGAGAGATTTTACAGAATGTATGGACAAGGGTTTCACTCCCCCCACTCCCTGAACTAGGTTAATCTGAAGCCACCCTACAAGTTCCTACCTTACTGGACCTTAATAACAAGAGAAACACATTAAAGGAGGATGGAATGACTATAATTGAAAGATATAAAGATATTGGCTGATTACAGCCAATTGTTTAGTAATTTTATTAATATTTATTAATTATATATAAAGTTTTTCTCTGTCCCTTCACATTCTGTTTTGTCTTAAAACTGCTAGTTAGCAACTAAGTGCTGGTGTTCATTTTGTTGCATTCTCTTGCTTTCTGGTAAGTAGATCATGGACCAGTATTTGGGAAGAATTATAATGCTGCAGCTGCAAAACTTAATTCTGTAGTTGGCAGTTTAAGGGAAGGGGAGTTCTACTTACTTTGCTGTTAGAAATCTGTTTTAATCATATAGCGTGTCAATGATGATAGATACCTCTTTAAATGTACCAATTTCTTTCTGGTTAATAAACAGAATAATAGGATAAACATTTTGGTGTCATAGGACAATTGATGGCCTAATAATACAAGTTCAATTCACTGGCCCTTTTTGAAATGTATAATAATATCCTTTATGAATTTTCTATTTTTCACATCCCTTATACATTACTATCACTGGGACAGTGAGTACTTACAACAATGGTTAATAATGGACAAAGGGAGACATTGGCTTAGTAGAGCTTCTGAAACTTGACTGAAATAAGAAAGCTGAATTCACAGTATCAAAGCAGTTATGAACATGAGGTACTTTGCAGTGAAGCAATTTCATCTGGGAATGTTTTTCTTGTGAACACACAGCAACAAACCAAAATTTATTATCACGAATTGATTAGAAAATTTATCCAATTAAAAACCAAGTAGGGTTAGCTAAATGTGTTGCAATTTCTTGTACTTTAGAAATATGTACTAGTTGAGATAGTGAATATAATTTGATCAAGCATTTTAAGGTAAGTTTTAAAATATTTGTTGTAATGATTACAGTTGCATACCAACTTCTGTAGCACAGGTCACCAACCATCGCACCATTTCCCTGCGCCTCCAATTCAGGGTTGACAAGGTCATTCGCATCACCTGCATGGAAACCAGATGAATTAGATCATTCCTATTTGGATCCTCTCCCAGCAACTCCAATCCCAAGCAGTGTTCTCAGCATTAGATTAAAAGCAGAAACATGCATCATATCTTCAACACTCTAGTATGGCATCTGAAGGGACGGGGTTTAACCCCTCCCTCGGATCTTCCAGCACTGGAGAAACGAGGGGAGAAGAACATTGCTAGCAACCTGCTCTGAGTATCCACCATCTTTGAGAAGAGGAAAAGAGATAATAATTGTCCAATATTGTTGGGTGAGCTATAGAATGTGATTTGTTAATTATAGGATCATATATGGTCATACAATTAATTTTATGCAAGGATACATTGAGGCTAATTTTTCATAGAGTTAGTGGGGATCCTTATGGACAGGCCAAATTTCCTAAGCTGCCTCAGGAAGAAGAGGCATTGTGCCCTCTTGACTGTCACATCTATGGGGGAGGTCCTGGACAGATTGTTGGTTATTGTGAGTCCTAGGGACTTAATGCTCTCAACCCTCTCCACCTCAGCTCTGTAGATGAAAATAGTGGTGTGTCCTCCTCCTTTCTTCCTGAAGTCAATGATTAGTTATTTTGTTTTGCTGACATTGAAAGAGAGATTGTCATCATTGCACCAAGACGCCAAGCACTCTATCCTTTCCTGTATTCTGACTCATCATTGTTTGATATCTGGCTACACAACGGTGGTGTCATCAACAAACTTGTAGTTGGCATTCATATAAAATTTGGTTACACAGTTGTGGGTACTGTAAGGGGCTGAGAACACATCCTTGCGGGGCCCCAGTGTTGAGGAATATCATGGAGGAGGTGCCGTTGTCTGTCTTCACTGATTGCAATCTGTGGGTCAGGAAGCTGAGGATCCAGCTACAGAGGGTGGAGCTGAGACCTAGGTCTTGGAATTTTGAGATTAATTTGGTTGGAATTATAGTGATGAAGATGGAACCATAGTTGATAAGTAGGAGCCTGACGTGGTATCCTTATTATCCAGATTTTCCACGAATGAGTGTATGGCTACGGAAATGGAGGATAATGTGGACCTATTTCACTGGTAGGCAAATTGCAAGGGATCAAGGCAGGCTGGGAGGCTAGAGCTGATGGGGGGCCATTACCAGCCTCTCAAAGCACTTTGTGATTATGGAGGTCAGAGCCACCAGATGTTGTGTGTGTTTTCTTTGGTATTGGGAGGCAGGTGGGTGCTTCAGATTGTAGCAAGGAGGGTCAACGATGTCAGCGAATACTTCTGCCAGCTGGTCCGCACAGGATCTGAGTGCATGGCCTTGGACACCATCTGGGCCCATCACTTTCCTTGGGTTGACTCCCAGGAAGACCAATCTGATGTCTGCAGCAGTGACAGAGGGAACACGTGCATCCAGGGCTGTCGGGACAGGTGTCACCGTGCCACTGGCATTCTGCTCGAACCGAGCATGAAAAGCATTGAGCGTATCAGGGAGGGACATGTTTCTGCCCGCTATTTAGTTCTGCTTCATTTTGTGTCCCATTATGTCGTGTAGGTCTTGCCACAGCGGGTGGGTGTCTCGAACTTGGTCTGGTAATGCCTCTTGGCATCTTTAATGGCCTTGCGGGGGTCATACCTAGAAGTCATGTAAAGGTTTGGGTCGTCCGACTGAATGCAGCATGCCTGGTCTTCAGTAGGCAGTGCAGTCAGGAATTGAATTAATTGCTGCAGGATTCCTAGCTTCTGACCTGCTTTTATAGCCACAGAATTTATATAGTGAGTTCAATTCAATTCCTGGTAATGATAACCACCAGGATGCTGATAGTCAGGTATTCAGTGATGGTAATGCCATCAAATGTCAAATGATGATAATTAGATTGTCTCTTGTTGGAGATGCTTATTGCTCGGCACTGTGTGGCACAAATAATACTTGCCACTTAGCCCAAGTCTAAAATGTAGTCCAGCGCACATTCATGCGGACTGCTTCAGTATTGGAAGAGCCATGCGTGTTGCTGAATATTTTGCAATCAGTGAACATCCCTATTTCTGACCCTATAATGAGAGGAAGGTAGTTGATGAAGCAGCTGAATATAGTTTTGTCTAGTACATGACCCTAAAGAACCTTTCTGCTGATGTCCTGGTACTGATGATTGACCTTGAATAACCACAACCATTTTGTTTGTGCTAAGTATGACTCCTATCAGCGGCGGCTTCTCCCTAATTCCCACTGACTTCAGTTTTACTCGTTTCCTCGATGCCAGTCAGTCAAATGATGCTTTAATGTCAAGGGCATTATCAGCAATATCTCTCAAGTCACCTTGAGTTCAGTTCTTTTGTCCGTGTTTGAATGGAGGCTAAGGTTGGGAGCCAAGTGGCCCCGTTGGAAATGAGGCTGAATGTCAACTTATTGCTGAGCAACTGCTGCTCGGTAATGCTGTCCTCCTTACTTTGCTGATGATGGAGAGCAGACAGATGAGGGAGTAATTTTCCCAGTTGTTTCTGGACATCTACCAAAATGCTATTTTGATGGCAGAACAAAGTGGCAATGGGATGTTACATCAAATGTTGCCCATTGGAAGGATGTACTACATCTTCACTGCATGTCATTTCCTCACTAGACAACGTTGAACATCAGAACAAACAAATTCATCATTCAGAGAATCACCCTTTATCAAAATATTTCATACTGTGAGGTACAGCCAACTGGGTCCACTATGTTCCCTTATTGATTTTCTCCTTTTTTCAAATTATGCATAATGGCCGCAGTCTTTTTGAGCCACCTTGATTGCATCTCATATTTCAACTCAACAAAATTGAAAGGTTATATAAATACAAATGACTGGATGCTGGAAATGTGAAATAAAAACAGAGCGCAGGAAAAACACAGCAGGTCTGGCAGCATCTGTTGGCAGAAAAACAGAGCAACTGTTTAGAGTCCAGTAACTGGGAAAAAATTGGTATTTTTGCTAATGATGGGTGGCAGAACGCAGGGAAATAGAGTAGGTTTGGCCATGGGTACCCAAATGGGCTCCAATTACACCTGTTTTCTTTGTGGGTTCCATGGAACATTCCTTGTTCCAGTCCTACACTGGTCTCTCCCCACAACTCTTTCTCCAGAACACTGATGGCATAATTGGTGCTGCTTCCCTCTCTCATCTGGAATTGGAAGACATCAATTTTGCTCCCTGCTGTCACCATCACCTTGTCCATCTCTGACTCCTCACTTCCCTTCTTTGATATATCTGTTCCCTGCACAGATAACGCATTTTTAAGTATTTACACTTTTCATTAATACCCTATGCAAAAATTATCTCCCTCTCTCCCTCTCTCTCTCTCTCTGATAATCATCAGCTACTTCTATGTTTGCCTGTTCTCTTTCTGCAATCGGTTTCCATACACTATTTACTGCCTCATCCCATTACCAGTATAAATACCACCCTTTCCCAGTTATCCCAGTCAATTCTGAGAAGGTCACTGGACTCAAAGTTAATCCATTTTTTTAAATCAACTGATGCTGCCACAGCTGCTATGTTTCTCCAGCACTCTATTTTTTAAAAAAGATTACATGTTGCTGTTATAGTTCAAACACTGTGTCTCCGCTGATGACCTCCCCACCTTCCTGTTTTTCTCAGACAATTACTGGATTGCTTACCACCTGATGTCTCATCTTTGGCAAGAGAAAACTGGTTTCATCAGTTTCACTTCTGCAGACTAAGTCACTTTCCATTTCACAATTCAGATAAATGCCAATCAGTCAGAAGTCCAATGCTTCAAATCAAGACTCTCTCATTCTTACTGACCCGTGTAGGCCATTAAATGGGCTCTTGGTGCAAATGTGATACATATTGCAGCTCAGGCAAAGCTTTTCTTTTCAACAGAAAAGTGCCCTTCTGTATCAAGCTTTCCAACTGGATCTTTCAGAATACTAGACCAAAAAAAAGCAATCAATTTTCATAAAGTAGACCATGAAACCGTAAGATATAGCAGCACAACTAGGCCATTTGTCCCATGAAGTTTACTTCACCAATCGATCATGGCTGATATGTTTCTCAACCCCAATCCCCTGCCTTCTTCCCATAACCCTTAATTCTCTTACTAATCAGGAGCCCATCTTGGTCTTATTCAATCGGCCTCCACTGTCTTCTGCAGCAATGGGTTCCACAGGTTCAGCACTCTCTGAATGAAGAAATTCCTCCTCATCGCAGTTCTAAAAGGTGGTCCCTTCGCTCTTAGGCTGTGACCCCAGGTTCTAATCTCTCCTATTAGTGGAAACATCTTCTCCACGTCCACTTTATCCAGGCTTTTCGGTATGCTGTTTCAACGAGATCTCCCCTCATCGTTCTAAATTCCATCAAGTAGAGAGTCAGCGTCCTCAACCGCTTCTCATAAGACAAGCCCTACATTCCCAGAATCATTCCTGTGAACCTCCTCTAGACCCAAGTCCAGCACACCCATCCTTTGGTATGGGACCCAAAACTGCTCACAATATTTCAAATGCAGTCTGAACAGAGCTTTTACAGTCTCAGCAATACTCCCTGCTCTTATATTCTAGTCCTTTAGAAATGGATACTAACATTGCATTTACTTTCCTAACTGTCAACTGAACCTGTGTGTTAAAAGAATCCTGAATGAGGACTCCCAAGTCCCTTTGTGCTTCACATTTCCAAAGCCTTTCACCATTTAGAAATAGGGTAACCCTCTATTCTTCCTACCACAGCTCATAACCTCAGTTTCTCACATTGTATTCCATCTTTCACTTCTTTGCCCACTCGTCTGGCCTGTCCAAGTCCCTCTGCTTCGTCAACACTAGCTGCCGCTCCACCTGTCTTGAGTCATCTGCAAACTTAGCAACAATAACAATTTGTGAAAAGGAACTGATGGCTATGTATAACATGAATAGTTGTGGTCCCAAAACGGATCCCTGCAGAACTCCATTAATCACTGGCTGCCATCCTGAAAATGACTCGTTTATACCCTCTCTTTAGCCAATCAGCCAATCCCCTTACCTTGCCACTAATACCATGGGCTACTATCTTACTTAGCAGCATCTTGTCAAAAGATTTCCAGAAATCCAAAAAGATCATGTCGATTGGCTCTCCTTTGCCTAACTTGCTCGTTACCTCCTCAAAGAATTCTGACAGATTTATCAGGTATGACCTCCCCTTGACGAAGCTGAGCTGACTCAGCCCTATTTTGCCATGCACCTGTACCCACAGTCACCAACGCAGATGTCAGATCAGCCTTCTTGAGAATGAATCCACGGAAAGCAACTGGCCAGGATGGAGTCCCGGCTGTGCACTCAGATCCTGTGCAGACATCTTTAATCTCCCCCTACCACGCTGTCAGGTTCCTACCTGCTTCAAGAAGACTGCTATCATCCCAGTGCCAAAGAAAAATCAGGCAACATGCCTTAATAACTACTGTCCGACAGCTTTGATATCCATTGTTATGAAGTGCCTTGAGATATTAGTGATGGCACACATCAACTTCAGTCTACTAAATTGCCTGGATCCACTACAATTGGCCTACTGTCACAACAGGTCCATGGCAGAGGCCGTGTATCTGGCCCTACTCTCATCCCTGGAACATCTGATAACAAGGACATCTATGTCAGATTCCTATTTATTGACTTTAGCTCTGTCTCCAACACCACACTTAAAATAAAACTCATCTTCAAACTCAGAGACCCAGGACTCCGCTCCCTCCTCTGAAATCATATCCTCAACTTCCTAACACACAGATATCAATCAGTGCAACACGAGGCAACAACACCTCCTCCACAATAATCCTCAACACTTGTGCCTCACAAGCCTGCAAAATCAGTCCCTTACTTCACTCCTTATGCACTCACAACTGTTTGGCTGAATTCAGTTCTAACTTCATTTACAAATTTGATGATGACGCCACCATAATGGATCGGGTCTCAAACAACAAGACAGAGTACAGGAAGGAGAAAGTAGGAACTGCCGATGCTGGAGAATCTGAGACAACAAGGTGTGGGGCTGGATGAACACAGCAGGCCAAGCAGCATCAGAGGAGCAGGAAGGCTGACGTTTCGGGCCTAGACCCTTCATCAGAAATGGGGGAGGGGAAGGAGATCCTGAAATAAATAGGGAGAAAAGGGGGAGGTGGATAGAAGATGGATAAAGGAGAAGATAGGTGGAGAGGAGACAGACAGGTCAAGGAGGTGGGGTTGGAGCCAGTAAGGGTGAGTGTAGGTGGGGAGTTAGGGAGGGGATAGGTCAGTCCGGGGAAGACGGACAGGTCAAGGGGTAGGGAGGAGATGGGGTGGGGCTTGAGGTGGGAGGAGGGGATGGGAGGGAGGACAGGTTAGGGAGGCGGGTACGAGCTGGGCTGGTTTTGGGATGTGGACGGGGTAGGGGAGATTTTGAAGCTTGTGAAGTCCACATTGATACCATTGGGCTGCGGGGTACCCAAGCGGAATATGAGATGCGGTTTCTGCAACCTTCGGGTAGCATCGTTGTGGCACTGCAGGAGGCCCAGGATGGACATGTCGTCCAAGGAGTGGGAGGGGGAGTTGAAATGGTTCGCGACTGGGAGGTGCAGTTGTTTGGTGCGAACGAGCATAAGTGTTCTGCAGAGCGGTCCCCAAGCCTCCTATGACTGTATCGGCGCTACCTCGTGCTCCCACGAGGAGCTCGAACAGTTCATCCACTTCACCAACACCTTCCACCCCAATCTTAAGTTCACCTGGACCATCTCTGATACCTCTCTCTCCTTCCTGGACCTCTCTATTTCCATCTCTGGCAACCACCTGAAACCGATATCCATTTCAAGACTACCGACTTCCGCAGCTACCTCGAGTACACCTCCTCTCACCCACCTTCCTGCAAAAAGGTCATCCCCTATTCCCATTTCCTTCGCCTCCGCCGCATCTGCTCCCGAGATGTCTCCCTGACATGCCAGATGTCCTTGTTTTTCAAGGACTGCAACCTCCCCTCCCCAGTGGTCGGAAACGCCCTCGACCATGTCTCTCGCATTTCCCGCAACTCGTCCCTCACACCCCCTCCCCGCAATAATAACCAAAACAGAATCCCCCTCGTCCTCACGTACCACCCCACCAACATCCGGATCCAACGCATCTTCCTCCGACACTTCTGCCATCTGCAATCCGACCCCACTACCAAAGACATTTTTCCCTCCCCACCCTTATCTGCTTTCCGGAGGGACCAATCTCTCTGTGCCTCCCTTGTCCATTCCACACTCCCCACCAGTCCCACCACCCCCGGCACTTTTCCCTGCAACCGCAGGAAGTGCTACACCTGCTCCTATACCTCCCCCCTCACCCCATCACCCCCATCACAGGCCCGAAGAAGACCTTCCACATCAGGCAGATTTGCACCTGCACATCTGCTAATGTGGTATACTTTATCCGCTGTTCCCGTTGTGGCCTCCTCTCCATAGGGGAAACCAAGCGGAGGCTTGGGACCGCTCTGCAGAACACCTATGCTCGGTTCGCACCAAACAACTGCACCTCCCAGTCGTGAACCATTTCAACACCCCCTCCCACTCCATGGATGACATGTCCATCCTGGGCCTCCTGTAGTGCCACAACAATGCCACCCGAAGGTTGCAGGAACAGCATCTCCTATTTCGCTTGGGAATCCTGCAGCCCAATGGTATCAATGTGGACTTCACAAGCTTCAAAATCTCCCCTACCCCGTCCGCATCCCAAAACCAGGCCAGCTCGTACCCGCCTCCCTAACCTGTCTTCCCACCTATCCACTCCTCCCACCTCAAGCCCCAGCCCCATCTCCTCCCTACTAGCCTCATCCCGCCTCCTTGACCTGTCTGCCCTCTCTGGACCGACCTATCCCCTCCCTAATTTCCCAGCTACACTCACCTTTACTGGCTCCAACCCCGTCTCCTTGACCTGACTGTCTCCTCTCCACCTATCTTCTCCTTTATCCATCTTCTATCTGTCTCCCCCTTTTCTCCCTATTCATTTCAGAATCCCCTTCCCCGCCACCATTTCTGAAAAAGGGTCTAGACCTGAAACGTCAGCCTTCCTGCTCCTCTGATGCTGCTTGGCCTGCTGTGTTCATCCAGCTCTACACGTTGTCACAGGAAGGAGACAGACAGCTTCATGGCATGGTGTAAAGACAACAATCTCTCTCTCAACGCCAGCAAAATGAAGGAGCTGGTCATCAACTTCAGGAAGTGGAGTGGAGGACACACGCCTGTCTGGATCAATGGTGCTGAGGTGGAGGTGGTCAACAGCTTCAAGTTCCTCGGAGTGAATATCACCAACGATCTGTCCTGGTCCATCCACATCGAAGCTAGAGTCAAGAAAGCACACCAATGCCTCTATTTTCTCAGAAGACTAAAGAAATTCGACATGTCCACAATGACTCTTACCAATTTTATAGATGTACCATAGAAAACATCCTATCTGGATGCATCATAGCTTGGTATGGCAACTGCTCTGCCCAAGACTGCAAGAAATTACAGACAGTTGTGAATGCAGCCCAGTCTATCATGAAAACCAGCCTACCGTCCATTCGCTCAGTCTACACTTCCTGCTGCCTTGCAAAAGCAGTCAACATAATCAAAGACCCCTCCCACCCTGGTTCCACTCTCTTCCGTCCTCTTCCCCATTGGGCAGAAGGTACAAGTTTCAAAACACTTTCCAACAGATTTAAGAACATCATCTTCCCTGCTTTTTTCAGGGTAATGAACGGACCTCTCGCATATTTCAGCTGATCTTTCTCTGCACCTTCTATCTAGCTGTAACCCTATTCTGCACTCTATCTATTACTCTGATGTACTTCTATACAGTATGATTTGCCTGGTATGCACGAAATAGAGTACCTTTCATTGTATTTCATTGTTTGACAATAATAAATCAAATCAAAAATCAAGAACTCCTTCTTAACAATGTACTCTAAAACTTTACAAATGATTGCAGTCAGGCTAACTGGCCTATAATTTCCCGTCTTCTACCTTCCTCCCTTCTTCAACAGGGGTGTCACGTTAGCTATTTTCCAGTCCCCAGGGACTCTCCCTGACTCCAGTGAATCCTGAAAGATCACCACCAATGCCTCCACAGTCTCCACTATCTCCTCCAGAGAGTGTAGTCCATCCTGTCTGAGTGATTTATCCACCTTCATTTTCAGGTCTCTACCAATACTTGCCGATACATGTCTTGGAATGTTTTTCTCCTTACTTTCTTGTAAACAGAAGGTGGCGGTGGCTGTGCTTCCCCACAAAAGTCTGGTCTAGATTGGGTTTGGTTACTTTACTGTGGTAAATGTATTGTTCTTACCTGCAATCCAAGTTCCAAAGCCACATTGAGAAGTGTAATATCTGGTGGAATGTCAGCTGGTGTTGCTATTTTAAATGCATCCTGGGCTAGTTTGAATATGAGAGAGGAGGAGTGAATGTTCTTCCGAATAGCTTCCAGGACAGTTCGCAACCGCAGCATATCTCCTGTGAATAATCAGAAGGAGTAATTTGGATCCTGTTGATTTATTAGTTTGGAGCTTCCACATCAGCCTGTATCTAGGTAAATACCATTAATCTGAGGTCACTGAGAAACTTTAAAGAAAGGAGAACAAATAGCATGGTATCCTGCCAAGAAGCTTTTGGAAAAATATTTCAACAATATATGCTGTAACTCGCCTGGTGTTGACTTTTTGACCTTTCAATTACCAGTCAAGTTGGCATAGTCTTTCCAGAGCACACGGCTGCTCTCTCATTAGAGACAGATGGTGATGATTTAAACTGAAGCCCACCATATCTCAGGCAAGAGAAGGGATTAAGAAGGACAGTCTTGTGGTAACTTCAGCCATTGATGGGAATTGAACCCACAATGTTGGCATCACACTGCTTCACAAACCAAACATCCAGCCAACTGAGCTAACCTGATCCCATAATTACCAGTATTCACAAAAACATTTTAAAAAGTGCTCATTTTTCTCTTGACTATTTAAGTTTACACAATGAGTATTAATGATATTTGTAATTAAACACTGGCTTGCAGGATTTACTGTATTCAGCAATGCAAGCCAACTGAATACAAACAATTAAAATGTTCTTCCTGCTGAACTTGTATTTTAAAGACTGTTCAATACAGCTTTAATTTGGTTTAGCCAACAGACTATAGTCTATTATCATCATCCATGCAAAATACATTTAATTTTGATGACAGCCTAGATGATCACTTTATCTATTGACTGGGAGAACCGTGATATGGTTTTAAGAATTCAAAATTGTTCATGCCCTGTATTCCACTTGCAACGTTAATGGTTCAATCTGCACACCATCACCATTTAGGCAAGAATGAACACATGAAAGAGACAAAGCAGAAAAAGTCCAGTTGTTGCATGGCGTCTGGCTCATTCAAGTCCTATTGCTAGTAATTGATTCTCAGCATTCCCACGTATCAGCAGTTATGCAGTTAAGAAAATAAATTCAAGAGTTCTAGAAATTTTCTCTGATTCAGACAGAGAAATTAAAACTGTCACTTTGGAAAATGCAATAACAAAATAATTTTAACTACGTTACCATTAAACGGCCCTATATAACACACTGGGGCATCACACTGCTGTAAATTGTGCACAATTGAAAATAAAATCACTTCCCCAAATATACTATTTTCCCTATGGAATTGTTAATGTTTATCATGCCTCTTACTTGTAAAAATAAATATGCTTCATGGTTACTACCATGAGATTCACAAATTTCAAGAGTTTTGACCTCCCCACTTAATCCAAAAATATCCATTGCTCCAATTGAAACTCAGCAGCATTTTGTTCCTAACGTTTTTATCAGCTCAACTTAAACCCAATCCCATGACATTAGCTTTTGTTTCAATGACACAATCTCCACTCCCAAAAAAAGGTACCTTTCTCTCCCAGAACCATACAACATTCTCAAAATAAATATGCACAGTTGACTTGCTCCTGTCCAATCATTGTCTACAATTAATCTCTTTGATGTGGGGCACAACAAATCAGCAAGTCTCTTTCTTTCGCTTGGTGCCTTCTCCACCAAAACAGAAACTTTCCGAGCTGGGAATATGGCTGCATACCTTTACCTCATCACGTTACAGTACAGTCCATTCAGTAAGCCACATGGACAATGAAAGTTCATTTTTGTTTGTGCTAAGACTACCTTTGGCAGCTGTTAACATTGTGGAGGCCAGCTCACATTGTTGAGACTCAAGGTGTCCTAGGGTAAACCACCGTGGATATCGACTAGGTACAACTGAAACAATGTGGTGAGGATGAGAAACATCGCCAGCATGTGATGTCGACTCCAGAACAGGTAACCTAAAATAAATAAGGACAACTGTGATATGTTACAGGTGATAGGAAATAGATATCATTGATTCTCTAGGGTATTACATAGCCTAAATGTACAAATCGTATATTATTGCTTTTCTCCGGTAATAGTCGGATAGAGTAGTTCTGTTTAAACTATTGTATATCCAGGCTTTAATGTTCTGCAAATTCAATGTTTTCCCCATTGTATTTGTGAAAGTCTGAAGATACAGAGAATAAAAATATAGGATAACGAAAGACATAAATGCGTTTGTTCTACAGAGAGTGAAAGTGTGAGGTGACTAAAATTAGGGTGTGACTCTTCCTTCAGACACCGAAGTTAGCCACTGCTAATTTGCTAGGAACTGGTTAAACTGGTTAAAGGTGGAGAGAAAAGGAACATATAGCATACATTTGCCCTGGATTGACCGTGGTTTCCTGATGTAAAACCAGATTTCCGGTGAGGAAAATTAGGCATGAAAATGGTACCCTATCAAGCTTGATCCTAGTCTGCTATATATCCTGGGTTTAGCCAGTACCAACTAGCTGTCATTCAAGTGAATTAGTCCTTCTCCCCATTAAAGATATTTCATGAAGAGAAAAGGTATAGTTTATTAATAATGCACCGACTTTGCTTTTATGCAAATTCTCACAAAATTGAGAATAGGTGTGACAAAGAATGACTAAGAGAAACAAGGTTCAAAGCCTAACAGTGGATTCTCCTAATATCATACAAACTGGGTGTACTTCCGTAACAATAGGAATGAAGGACTAGGAACAGTCTCTCCTACATCACCTCAGATGCTTGTCTTGTACCTTTTGTAGGCAATCCCAGATCCACAGTCTCAGAGAATCCCCAGGATAAATAAAGAGGTTACACATCCAATGTAACAGGTGCTTGGTAACTGCCTGGTGGTTCCCATGCAATGTAGACAGCAATGTCAGGGGCTTTTTATTGCTTCCAATTTTGAACAGAGTTTAACCAGTTCCTAGCAAATTAGCAGTGGCTAACTTAGGGGTCTGAAGGAAGAGTCACACCCTAATTTTAGTCACTTTTCCTTTATAGCCTCTGCTTGAAACCTTCCCTACCTTTAACCAACCACACACAATGAATGTCTTGACCGTATCACAGTCTGGGAAACAACATGTACAGATTTATGCCCTAGTGGCACCCTATTGCTTTCAGAGCCATGTTTGCATTCTTGCAGGTTGTTACAATATTAAGATCCTGCTACTTTTAGATCAGAAACACTTGTTTATCAAGCCAGTAGGTGACCACCTTAATCATACAAAAAACAGCTGTCACTGATTCCTGTGACAGCCCAATGGCATCAATGTGGATTTCACAAGCTTCAAAATCTCCCCTCCCCCAACCGCATCCCAAAACCAGCCCAGCTCATCTCCACCTCCCTAACCTGTTTTCCCTCTCACCTCAAGCCACACCCCCATCTCCTATCTACTAACATCATCCTGCCCCCTTGACCTGTCCGTCCTCCCTGGACTGACCTATCTCCTCCCCACCCCCCTACCTACACTCACCTTTACTGGCTCCATCCCCGCCTCTTCGACTTGTCTGCCTCCTCTCCACCTATCCTCTCCTCTATCCATCCTCTATCCGCCTCCCCCTCTCTCCCTATTTATTTCAGAACCCTCTTCCCCTCCCCCATTTCTGATGAAGGGTTTAGGCCCGAAACGTCAAGTTTTCCTGCTCCTATGATGCTGCTTGACCTGCTGTGTTCATCCAGCCCCATGCTTGTCACCGATTCCTGCCTTATTTTAGTTACCTGCACGAGTCCAGTAGTTGTAAAAACTGAAAGAACTGTGGATGCTGTAGATCAGGAACGAAAACAGAGGTTGCTGGAAATACTCAGCAGGTCTGGCAGTATTGGTGAAGAAAACATCAGAGTTAATGTTTCGGGTCAGGTGATCCTTCCTCAGTTCTGACTTCTAACCCAAAACGTTAACTCTGATGTTTTTCTTCACAGATGCTGACAGACTTGCTGAGCATTTCCAGCAATTTCTGTTTTTTGTTCCTGTAGTTTTAGTAGTTTTTAGTGGTTTGATAGATATACATTAGTGATTAGTTGAACCTACTCATATGTTTTGTATACACCCAACAATCTAAACAGCGAGATCAGAAGTTGTACGCATTCAATACCAGAAATGAACATTTAATTTAAGTTACAAACCTCATTGCTCTTAAAGCTAGTTTGTATGCAAGGTCAGTATCGTGCGACAGTAAAGCTGAAAAAAGATACTTGGCAAAAGTATGCATCGGCACGCTTTCCCGGTGAATCACTTCGCCCAGACCGCTGAAAGGACCTCCTGTTAATGATCAAAATTGCTGTCAGCTCAGTTGAAGGAGGAATATCTTTATGATTTTTTGCATAGACAGTTTTACGTGCAAGGTGATATTTTTACATATAGCGCTTCAATTTTATTTTTGCACATGTTGTGCTAATTTTTTTCAATATGGCATTTTATTTTGGAATTGAACGGCTATTTTTGTGATCATTTTCAACGAACACCAATCTTTCTTTGTACAGCTTCCCACTTTGCAACATCTACATTTTTTGACTATTAGACTTATTATAAACCAAGATCGAAGGATTGAACATTGATGGGGATTCTCCTGTTGTGCTGGAAGATCCATGGAAACCCTGGAGAAACACTAATTTATAGAGTAATAGGAGTTTTAAAGCATGGAAAGAGGTCCTTTAGCCCCATCATGCCCATCCTGGGATTTCTGCCATTTCTTCAATGTTTCCACAGATTTCTGGTGACAGGTCAAAGATGAGAAAAAAAATCATGAGAGAAATTAACGAAGACAAGTGTTTTCTTCCTGAAGAAATTTTCACTGATCCTCATGTTCTTGTTATCTGTTCCTTAACTTAATTTTGTAACAGAAGTAAGTGCAATTGGTGAGGCTGACTGCATGTCCTGCATCAATTTAATATTGCAGAAGATTTATGAACATGTGGTTTTCTGACAAAAAAAATGGAATGTTTTCTCCGTGCCACCATCAAGTTCAACTCAGGGCCAATACTATCATTAAATAACAATGTAAATATTGAATGTGATTACAATGTATGGAATAACTTAGCCTTCTGGTCTGTAGAACATGCCTTTATCACAGAATTTATCAAACCTTTGAAATAAATGAATAAGTACAGATCCCAAAGAAAGCAGCTTTGTGTCATAACATCTTTACCTTTGAAAGAATCATTGTCAAACTGTACTTAGTGATTTTAGCCGGAATTCTAACATCACTTCCAGAGCTGAAAGGCTTGTGGTCTAAAACCCTACACTATCCATCCTAATCTATCTTCCTAGAGAAACTGTGGATGGTCCTCTTCTTTTTTCCTCTCTAAAACATTTTGATTTCTATTGAGGTATTAGTTTACCTTCTAATAAGATAATAGACTGTTTGCGTAGGACTTGTACAAGCATTTCATCTAATTCGAGTTCCTGTAGTTTGAAGATTATTTGCTCCTCATTGCGGCAGACCTTGTCTTGTGCATAGAGGCCCTCAGGCATTACTCTTTGCTGACCCATCCCCATCAGTGCCACCTCCATGGCCAGCGTAAGGTAGGATTCACTGCTATCAAGGCAGCCAGACACAGCCACATGTTGGTAGGTAGCAGGCTTCAGATCGTTGCTAGAATCTAATGGGAACAAAAAAGATATTAGTCTAAAGAAATCATGGACAAATGTCAATATCTCTTCCATAAATGAATTCGGGAACACATTAAAAACACTTTTTTTTTTGGTTTGGTCTGTTCGCTAAACACTTGAGAATAAACACCATTACCTTATAAACTTGCAGTTTCCATCATTCTCATGTATGTTCCTGTGATTTAACACAATATTAATGGTTGTTTGGTAGTATTTCTGTGAAAGACACATTTTGTCAAAGCTTTTGATCGTTTACTTGTCAGTATAATTTCCAAGCATTCATATGTAAAGGGAAAAAACATTTATAATGTATTTGAGAAGAGTGCGGATTGATTGGCAATGGCAAGTAGACTCTGAGTTCTGGGCCTTTGCCATGGAGAATGCACAAGTCATCATTTAACTGGTGCATGCTTCACAGTAATGCCTCTACCAATCATTGTCCACTTACCAACCAATCGGCACTCTCTTCCACAGTATAAAATGGTGTTTTCCTTTTCCATTGGAATTTCTTGTAAATTATCCTGATAAGCACAAGATTAAGAGATCCACCAAAATGTGACTTCTTTTCAACAATACTATAAATATTAAGGGCTGTGTCCCGCCTCCCCACCAACACACTGCTCAAAGTCATGTGGAAGATTTTCCTCACATCAGAATCCAGGATTATAAAGTAATTTTATCTCAATCAAATGAAATTTCCATGAACTTTTGCAATTAAACATTACATTCAGCATAAATGTAAAGCATTTTTAAACAACTAACATTGCTGTGACCTGCTCATTTGTAGATTGAAATGTGCAGATTTTTATATAATTTTGCAGCTCAGATATCATACATAGCTACAACCCTTATTTTTCATTACCAGCAGCAGACTCACTAAAATGTACCACTTCTCAGTTCCATGTTTGTCAACAATCACATTTCTCCTTTACATTACTTTAAAAAAGCATGTCCATGGATTTTAGCAGGAAACCCGGTGGTTTGGAACCCCGCACATTAAACTAACCCTTAACTATCAATTCTTAGTAGTGCAGCAAAAACCAAAACCACACTATAATGGAGTTATTTCAATAATTAAAAACAGTTCCATTCTAAACTTGCCTGTTTGGCTCAGCTTCCCTTTTCCACATTATATTCTTAGGTTCAGATGGGAGGGATTCGCTGTGACTAAAGATATATTTGGGAAAACTTAATTTGAGTATAGTACACTTGAATCAGGGAAACTAAGGCACCCAATATCAGAATCATAGGACTGGTCTCAGTAACCCATCCTCGTGTCCACCAATGGGAAAGAATAACAGTTTTCACAGTGCTACTCCATCTAGTGGTAACACTTACAACTTAACTGGTACAAATAATAAACAGAGGACCTTCTCTTACCTGCTGTATCCATACAACTCTCATCCTCTAATCGGCAAGCTTCAGTTAGTGTGATGAACAGACACCCAATTGGGTCCAAAGGATGACCCACCCACCCTTCCAAATTTGTAATTGTAGTTACCCCTCTGTGTAATAATTCTGAAAAGAAATAATGCAATCAAAATCAGAAGAGTACATAATGCATCTGTTCACAGATTTTAAAAAAATCTTCATATTCACTGATAAATCAGAGATTTTTCTAACTAAATTCAATGTATTCAATTCAATTCAATGTTTCTTTGTATGCACAGTACATTTCTTTATTTCTAACAGACTTTTTTATCCCCTTAAATATTGTTCCTTGAAGTTTAATATCTACTAGTACCTTCACTACAACAGAAGTGAATGAAAAAGACAGTAGTCGTCTACTGTGATCAAATCCTTTCGATGATCATAAGGAAAAATCATTTGGAACATGCCTCAATTCCTCTTCACATATCTGATTTACTGCCTTATTTCCAAAGCATTCCTAATCGGGGCTCTTTAAGAATGATCAGTTACTTCAAATCCATGGAGCTCCAACTTGTGAACATTTCTAATGAAGAAGAGTTAAGTGTTTCCAAGCATTTTAAAAAACCATTGACCTTGTATTCTTTATTGGACATTGGTGTTCAGTCACATTTTGCACTTCGAAGTGCCTTTTCAGACTTCTAGGTACAAAATGAGTGGAAAATATTGAACAAAAAAAAAAGACTACCTAAGTACTCTAGTTACGAGACACCAATTTCCTCCTGATTTGCTCCATATTTAGTCTCTGTTCACAGTTCAGAATACCCAGTAACAGTAAACTCTTATGATAATTCTCTTGTTAGCAGTTTATAAATAAAAGCTATTGCTGGGAATTTGTTTTGGAAAATAAGTTCACTCCCATTGTACACTACAGGCTATATCATCATTCTCCACGCTTTGCTGTCATATTCATTGTGCTTTTTCTTGGGATTTTTTTCCTGATTTTATCTAATTCTGATTTAATTGTTGTTCTTAGGCCTTTCCTCCCTTCAAAGTGAAATCTTAAAAATTTAGCAAACCCAAGCATATTTGGAATCCAGGCTAACAAGCTGTGTATTTCTGCCTGAATTTGATCTATTGGTCATACATGATGCAACAACTAGACAAGACAAACTTGGCTATTACATTTATTCAGGTGATGAAAAATAGAAACAAACTAGGTTAGAAGATTGTCAAACCTATTTGAATTATTTTTTTAAATAAGAAAACACCCGTTGGTAGGGTGTTTCTGCAATAAACTCTTGATGCCACTTCTCGAAAGAGATTCTAGTTATACTGTGAATTTAAAATATAACTTTTGTCACAGTTGAAAAATTCAAATTTTAAAAAGCTGCAAACCAACCATCCCTTAAAAAATCTGATTGAAAGCATTGCACACTAATGCATTTCCAAAGATTTGCCCATGGAATGTAAAGATAAAGAGTTTCCCATTAAGTACATAACAATGTAGGTATGATTATGGGATATGCAATTTATGAAACTGTATAAAATGGTGGGATTGTGTCACTACACCTGTGGTTGTAAACCAGAAACAACGATTCCTAAATTCTGTGCACATGTTCAGGATAGCTTCCTGCAACATTATGGCTTAAAACAAAAGACAGACAATATTCAATTTAATAATTTGATAATAATTGAGACAGATTTAGTTGGTACTTATTAATGATCATAACACGATGAGCTCAAAGTTGTGTTTAAAGGGGAGAAACATGAAGCAGCTACTAACATTTAGAGTAAGTTAAGGCCGGGATCAACAGGATGCGATAGACCATCCACAGTAAAGTGAGAGAATCTGTCAATGGGTAAAATGACAAGAATAGTAGTGATGAAAAAGAATGTAATGTGACATAGAAACAGGTTATAGCACAAGGGCAAGAGCTCTATTTGGCAAAAAAAAAAATCCTTAGACAATTAGAGGTAAGGACAACATCAAACTAAAAGGGAAAAACATACTAAAATGCATAAAAACAGATATCCTAGTGTATGGAAAGAAACAAAGAGGAAAGGATGTCAAAACAGATAACAAGAGGTACAAAAAAAGGACAATGAAAAGAAACTTACAGTGGAGGTCAAAATCAACACAAAACATATACAATTATAATATGAAAAACAGTGGTTAAAAGCAACGTGGACCTCTTAAAACATAACAATGGTGTACTATAAATAAGTAAGTGGTAAACATGTTAAGGGATTATTATGCATCAGCATTTATAATAGAGGAAGAGGATGACATATTGGACAGTCCAAGGAAACTAATATAGATCACTTAAGGGAACTTGCCAAACTTAACATAACAAAATAACAGTAATGAAGAAGAAAAGCAATGGCAGTAAAGAGTGACAAATTCCCAGGATCAGACAGTTTCCACCACAGGGTTTTAAAGGAAAGTGTGAACATTGTAGTAAACTGATACCCCAACTATAATTTTCTTTTGATTCAGGAACCATTCCTTTAGCTTGCAAATTGTATATTTTTTACTGCTATTTAAAAGCAGTTGAGAAAAGGAAACTACAGAATTATATGCTCGTTAGTCCAACATTTGTCAGGTAATTACTGGAGTCTATAATTAAAATTGTAGTGACTGAGCACTTTAAAAAATTTGAGCTGATCAAAAGAGTCAGCAAGGATTTGTAAAGGGTAGGTAATGCCTGGTAAACTTGACTGAATTATTTGATGAGGTTGAAGGTACTGGAATTGAGGGAAAATTATTAATTATGGGATTGACAGTTACAGGGACAATGGGCTGGTACTCTAACCACCATCATGTGATCAGTGGTGACCAACAGGCATCTGTGTTAGAAGCTCAGCATTTTGCTATATTTATTAACAAATTAGATGATGGGGTAAAAAGTGACATATTCAAGTTTGTGGATGAAAAAGATGGTTGGGATTGTAAATATTGTACATGGAACTGTAAAATTACAAAGGCATATTAATAGATTAAATAAATAACCAAAATTGCAGCAAATAGATTTCAATGTAAGTATGCTTGAGGTAATCAATTGTATACATAAAAATGGTAGATCAAAATACTTTCTGATAACTTGTGAAAAACCAGAAAAAGTGGGTGTCTACAGAAATTAGTTGTTTATGTAGGTGGATTAAAATGTGATGTACAGATACTGAAGAATAGGACTAATAGAATGCTGGCCTTTATACGTAGAGTACTAGAATACAGGAGATCAGACGTCATCTGGAATTGTACAAAATCCTGGTTATACCACATGTGGAATACTGTCTTGAGTTCTGGCCACTACACCTTAGGATGAATATATTGCCCTTTGAGGTAAGGTAGCATGGATTTTCTAAAATATGTGGTCTCCAAAATTATGAGGAGCAATTACATAAACTAGCATTGTTTTCTCTGGAATTTAGAAGGTCAAGGGGTGATTTCAACAAAATTTTCAAGATTTTATGAGGAGATGATACAACAAAGCCATTCCCACTAGTTGAGGAATCTAGGACAAGGGTGGCAGAGTCAAAAAATTAGAATCAATCCTTAAGCAGTAAACTCAAGAAATATCAGTAACACAATGGCAGATAAACTTTCAAACACTTTTCTGTAAATGATAGCTGAGGCTGGGTCACTTGTTAATTTGAATGATAGGCATCTGTAAATCAATTGTGTTTTAATCTTTCACAGGATGAGGGCATTGCTGGCTGGGTCAGCATTTATTGCCCATCCCTAATTGCCCAGACAGCAGTTAAGAGTCAACCACATTGCTGTGGGTCTGGAGTCACATGCAGGCCAGACCAGGTAAGGATGGTAGTTTCCAACCCTGAAGGACATTTGTGAACCAGATGGATTAATGGGTTCAAAAGGTTTGGCTTTGTGAAGATTGGCTATGCAGGAGAACAGACTAATTAACAGTATTAAAAACATTCATCTAGATGGGGCTAATGTTGGAGAGAAGAATACTGCAATACTTCTATCCCCATCACTCAACATCAACAAGCCCGTTTATAACAAGGTACCATTTTTGTGGAAAAGAAATTTTCAGGTTACACAATGTAAAGTACACATTTAAAACGTAGATAAAATAGTGATATATTTGCAAATTTTAAAATTTTTGAATCCAAAGATTGATTAGACAACAATGCATGAAGGGAACTTTCCAGACTTACTGGTATCACAATGTTAGCAAATCTACAGGCTAGTGGATTACACTTTATTTTTCCCCTCTCAACTCCAAAATTCCAATATAGAACAGAAAATTGTGGAAACTCTCAAAAGGTCAGCCAACGCAAGTGAAGAATAAAGAGGAGTTAAAAATTTAAATGTGATCACTCATCTAAAAATGACTCCACAGTCAAACATTTGGCTCATGTGTTTTCTGCACAGCTGCTGGTCGGGGCTGTGAGTTTCCAGCATTTACTGTTTTTAGTTGAGAGTCCCAGTATTCACAGCTTTTCTGCTTTCTTGCCGCGGATATAGCAAGTTATGTAGAAATCGGTCCTACAAGCAGCTGCTAAGTGACTCCTTTCACAGGGCTCACCTTTCTTTTGATGTTTATATATTTCTAGCTGTCGTTGCTGTTGTAGACGGAGTGTGTTGATGATCGCCACTGCTAATCGAAGAGCTTCTTTAGGATATCCATGGGAACGTAGGGCGTCCACCCTGGCACAGGCAGTGGGAACATGTTCTACATGGATTACAATAGTTTTGAGAGGAATGAGCATTAAGCTATTTGTGAGAGAAGTGGAGTAGGTAGGGAAAGAGAAACACTTAAAATGTAAAGTAAATCTTACACTTTACCTAACCACAGAGGCTGCCCATGGGTGTTGAAAAGGAGACTCTCACTCTCTCTCTGGTAAGAGGGTGACGCATAAAAATCGCTGCTGATAATACGCTGAAGGTGACTATCCTGCCAGTGTAGATCACAAGCCTCCACAGCACGTGTGAATACGGTCCTTCGTGGCCTAGCTAAAGACTCTGTTAGGGGACAATATTTTAAGAAAAAGTTACTATATGTAGTTTGAGATACTGAAACAGCAGCAGCAATCTTCTTGTCTATCACTGACAAGCAAAATGCCATCCTTTGTGTCAAGCCTTGTTTCAAGTTTTAGAAACCCAGTTTCTAAATACGTTACAGTTGGACATAAGAAATGAGAGCATGAATAGGTCATTTGGACACCCAAGCCTGCTCCACTATTCAAGATAACAAGGTGTGGAGCTGGATGAACACAGCAGGCCAAGCAGCATCATAGGAGCAGGAAAGCTTGACGTTTCGGGCCTAGACCCTTCTGATTTGCTGTGTTCATCCAGCTCCACACCTTGTTATCTCGGATTCTCCAGCATCTGCAGTTCCTTTTATCTCTGCTCCACTATTCATCCAGGTTATGAATGATCTGATATTGACCATAACATCACTCTCCCACAAGTTCCCCATAACCTTTAACTTGCACATATTTAAAAATCTGTCTGTCTGTCTCTCTCACATGAATATATTCAATGTCTCAGCCTCCACAGTTCTCTGTGGAAGTCAATTATAACAATCCATGACCCTGAGAGGTAAGAAATTCCACACTATCAGTCTTAAATAGGCAGCCTTTTATTTGAAACCAAGGCCCCTACATCCAGAATATGTTATTCAGGTTGACATCCACTGAGCATCTTCCCTGTCAAGCCCAATGAGAATCTTACAGGTTTCAATAAGAACATCGATTATTCTTGTAAGCTAAATGAGCATAGGCCCCACCTACTCGACCATCCCTCACAATGTTTCTTGCCTGGAATCAAATTGGTGAACTTTTTCTGAACTATCTCCAAACCAATAACATTCCCTTCTTAAGTGATCAATATTGTGTGCAGGTCTCTAAGGATGGTCCCATTAATGCCCCATATAGTTGTAGCAAGGGTTCTGTATTTCTAAACTTCTTCATCTTTGCAATAAAGGTCAACATTCCATTTGCATTCCTATGTACTTACTGTACTCGCAAGTTAACTGTTTGTGCTTCATGTACAAGACACCAAGATACTTCTGTATGGTAACATCAGTAAGTCTCTCTTGATTTTAAATAGTACTTTGCTTTTCTTTCTACCAAAGCAGACAACTTCACACTTTCCCAAATTATCTTCATCTGAAATTTTTTAACTCCCTTGTTTAACCTAGCTATATCACTTTGCAGAGCCTTTGGGTTTTCTTCACAACTTGCTTTCCCATCTACCTTTATATCATCAGCAAAAGTGACTATCAAATACTTGGGATAAAACGTTGTGGAGCTGGATGGACACAGCAGGACAAGCAGCATCAGAGGAGCAGGAAAGCTGACGTTTCGGGTCGAGACCCTTCTTCAGAAAATCAGAGGAGCAGGAAAGCTGACGTTTCGGGTCGAGACCCTTCTTCAGAAAATCAGAGGAGCAGGAAAGCTGACGTTTCAAATACTTGGTCCCTTTATCCAAGTCATAAATGTAAATTTTAAATAGGTGAGACCCCAGTACATATTCCTGTGGCATTCCATTAGTTAGAGTTTCATTCATTTAACCTGACTCAGTTATTTGGCAGATTTTCGCTCCATGTGAATAAATTACCCACAACAAGCTCTTGTACAGTCATTTTATATGTGGCACCTCAGTGAAGAGGTTTTAGAAATCTGAACACACATTTAGTTTATCCATACCAGTCATTCATGTTACAACTCCGGATGAACCCGTCACCCGACCAATTTATGAGAATTTTACTCAAACTGGATGCTTGTCATGATCTGGCTTGATGGACCATAATCCGTTAAAGAGTAGAATGCATGAAAGAAGCATGGGTAAGAAAATAAGCAAAAGAATTTCAGGCATGAACTAAAATATCAAAATTATAATAGTTAATTTAGAAACTTGAGCAATGCAATTTAAGCAATAATGACTAAATAGATATAAGATAATGATTCTAAACTGTATACACACACTTAAGTTAGATGCCAACAATCATCATTAATAAAAAAGCAAATAGATCCAACAGTCAAATTCTGGTCGACAGATTGCACTTTAAATGGCCAATGCAGATCTCAACAACAGATCCCACCCAGACAGCAGAGATACCCTGAGTCATCAGATTTCACTGAAATTCTGTTTCCTTAGCAAAGGAATTCCATTTCTTCATTTCCAAAGAACTAAATACAGAACACCCTCAAAGCTTCTCTGATTTGGACTGCTTCAACAACTTTTCACATTTTGGTGGTTCAATCCCTTTGCCCTCGACAGAGTTCCTTAGGACTCTTGAGGCTGCTTCCAAGTGGGAGAACGATGAGGGTAGAGCAGTGGATGTTGTTTACACGGATTTGGTAAGTTTTTCAACACGGTCCCTCATGGTAGGTTCATCCAGAAGTTTAAGATACATTGGATCCACAGTGACTTGGTTGTGGGGATTCCGAATTGGCTTGCCCAAAGAAGTTAGAGGGTAGTGGAAGGGTGCTTTCAGGCTGGTGGTCTGTGACTAGTGGTGTTCTGCAGGGATCCGTCCTAGGACCTCTGCTATTTGTTATGTATATTAATAACTTGGATGAACATGTAGATGGGTGGATTAGTAAGTTTGCAGATGATACAAAGATTGGTGGAATTACAGATCATATAGAAGGTTGTCAAAGGATACAGTGGGATATAGATCAGTTGCAGATATAAGTAGAGAAATGGCAGGTGGAGTTTAATCTGGGTAAGTGTGAGATGCTGTACTTTGGGAGCTCAAATGTTAAGGAACAATATACAGTTAATGGCAGGACCCTGAACAGTATTGATGTACAGAAGGATCTTGGGGTTCAAGACTAGAGCTCCCTGAAAATGGCGACACGGGTAGAGAGGGTGGTAAAGAAGGTGTATAGCATTCTTGTCTTTACTGGTCAGGGAACTGACAACAAGAGTCAGGATGTCATGTTGCAGCTTTATAAGACTTTGGTTAGGCCACATAGAGTATTGTGTACAATTCTAGTCATCACATTACAGGAAGGATGTGGAGGCTTTGTAGAGAGTGCAGATCAGACTTACCAGGATGCTGCTTGGATTAGAGGGTATGAGCTGTAAGGAGAGGCTAGAAAAACCTTGGGTTGTTTTCTCTGGAGTGGCAGAGGCTGAGGGGAGATTTGATAGAAGTCTATAAAATCATGAGATGTATAGATAGGGTTGACAGTCAGAATCTTTTTCCCAGAGACGAAATGTCTAGGACTAGGCATGTCTAGGCATGCATTTAAGGTAAGGGGGGAAAGTTTAAAGGAGATGTGAGGTGCAAGTTTTTTTTTTTACACAGAGAGTGGTAAGAGTCTAGAATGCGCTGCCGGGAGCGTGATGGAGGCAGACACGATAGGGGCACTTAAGAGACTTTTAGATAAGCACCATGAATATGCAAGGAATAGAGGGAATTTGACCAAAGGCAGGCAGAGGGATTAGTTTAACTTGGCGTCATGTTTGGCACAACACTGTGGGCTGAAGGGCCCATTCCTGTGCTGTACAGTTTGATGTTCTATGGTCTAGGGAGTCAGGAGGTGTGTTATTCACTGCAGTATTTATGATCTCTGACCTGCTGTTGTAGCCAATGAATTTATATGGGTAGTTCAAAGGTAACCCCCAGAGTGTTGACAGTGGGGAAGGTCAGTGGTGGTAATGCCAATGAATGTCAAGGGATGATGGTTAGATTGTCTCTAATTGAAGATGGCGATTGCTTGGCATTCGTGCGGTGTGAATGTTACTCGCCAATTGTCTGCTCAAGTCTTATGGAAAGACTTAGTCAGCGTCTCAACCTGGATGTCTGCCCATGGGGAAAAAGAAACAAGTCCATATTTTTACCCCCTGGTTAGGTTGTGCAATTCAGAAAGTTCCTGGCCTGATGAAGCTGCTCGGGAGAAACTTCCCAATGGGGATATCTTTGTTTTGGAAGGAAGGTGGTACAGGATGAAGTTCAGTCTGCCTGCCTGCCTGCTGGGTGCTGACTTGGGCTCTTTAAAAGTCCGGCCTTGCTTCTCTGGGACTGCAGTTTTGTTCTTAACTCTCAGTCCCTTTAATGTGCAGATCCCATCACCCCTACTCATTCCCATGTCACCTCCACGTCCCCAAGTTGATTTAATGCAAACCATGCATTCCACCAGCCACCTTCATGCTGCCTTACAGATTTCATGCCAACTGATGCCAGCTGCTGCCTTCATTCTTAAACCCTCCCTGCCAATTCACCCTCCATCATTGGTGAACCTCAAGAGTCACATTGGGGTGGAATAAAAGGTAAAAATATCTAATACATCTTTACTATAATAAAACAAAATCATTCATAGAAGCCCATTAGAACATTTAAATCACATCAAGTATTTAATCTCTTATAAATATAAAGGACTTTTATTCATAACCCTACATCAGATCTACCAATTAAAACATGAACTTGGAAACATCTACTTACATAATGATAGATTGTGGAAGGTAGTCAAACATTAATAATTACACAATGATAACCCCTGAGTTAATGTCAACAAACAGCTAGTTTAAAAGCATCTCTCATTGAGACAGATAGTCTATTACTATTTTTTTTCTGACTGAGAAAATCTGACAGAATCTAAGTACTGTCTTTAACTTTTGCAGGCCCTCCAGGAATCTGTATTCAAATGCTGCATCTCCCCTGCTTCTCCCCATAAATATTAGGGCTCTGGTCTGAGCTAACTTAATTAACTGGTCATGAACAGAGTAGGAATGGGAATAAAATCGAGATCGGCATCCTAATCTATGTAAGGATGTCGTGGAGGGAGCAAAATGAAACGGGGGGATGACACCTAAGTTGTGATGTAGCTAGTGCTGCTCCATATTACTATCCAATAATTTCTCCTCCTAAAAGGAAGTGCATTTTAAATGTGATACTTTTAGGATTTTTTTGGCACACAAAGCAGACCGTCCATATATTCATTAAACAATACTTTGTATGACTTTGACACTTTTAGGAGTAAATTAAAAATAAAGTTGTCAAACCAATTTTGGTATATTCCAAATCTGTGACCAACCTAGAAGGACACAGGCAACAAACACAAAGGGAGACCATCACTTTAAAGTCCCATTTCAAGTCACACAGCATTTTGACTTAGAACAATATCACTGTTTCTTCACTGTTGCTGAGTCAAGAGATCCGAACTTCCTTCCCAACAATACTGTGGATGTACATATACCAGACACACTGCAGAGGTTCAAGAATGTAGCACACTGAATATGTAAGCATAAAGACAAAAAACCTGAATGAAATGATGGGTACATTGATCAGTGTAGAATTCTTTCATCTTTGGAGCCTGCATTCAAAACTATACTAGACTGACAGGTGGAAATCATTTTTCTCAAACTATAGGGGCCAATGTGAAATATGATTCACAATCCTCAGTCTAGTTTCTATTGAATAAAGGTCCATAACATCCTTAATTTGGCAACCTTTTTCAGATAAGCCATAACAGATGTTGATATAGGAAATGAATAAAAAAAAAACTCTCAATAGTACAGTCACCAATTTGAGTAGTAGTTAAAATAGATCATAACATCAACCATATACACAAAAAATGAGATAGGCTGGGAATGTGACAATATCCATATCAACATATTTTGTTGAACAATTCTACTTGTATTGTCAACACTAAGGGGTGATTACATAAAGCCTGTGCAGTTTGTGGTTTATAAGTGATTGAACTCACCAGAACGTGTGAGGAAAAGAATTAAAATATAAGGATGAAGGTGAAACAGTGCTGAATTGTTTATTATACCTTCTGTGAAGTTAATGTCATAGTAAATTGGGAGTAAGCCATGCAGCCCCTTGAGACTATTCACGCAGTATAACATGTTAGTTAGGTCATAGCTGAAGTATTGAGAACTGTTCTGGTCACCAAGCTATAGGAAGGATGTGATTGCACTAGAGAGAGTGCATAGAAATTTCAACAGGATATTGCCTAGGCTGGAGTGTTTCAGCTATGAAGGGACTCGATTGGCTAGGGTTGTTTTCCTTAGAGCAGAGAAGGCTGAGGTGGGCCATGTCTGAGGCGGGCCATGTCTAAGGCATACCAAATTGAGGAGTGCAGATAGGGTAGATAGGAAGAAAGTGTTACCAATGAACAAGAACTGTTTCTTATTCTTGTTTACAAATAGCAACAATTAGACCTCAGAAGTGTTTCACATTTGTAAATATTTGGGAAACTCGAATGAATGAAAAGCTTTAAGAAATTTGCTGACCTGAAAGTAAGAAGACAATGCAAACTCAGGAGATGAGACATCATCGTCAACAGACAAAGATGCAACCAGAGCGAGACATGGAAGAAGGCTCCTTTCCAGATTCAAAATTTAATCTTCAAACTCTTCCAGTGCCTCTCTGCTGGGGTAAATAACCAGTGGACACAGATTTAAGGTAACTGACAGGGGGCTTACAGAGGATTTAAGACGACTTTTTGGTCAAGTGCTGGAAAATGGGACTAGAGTATTAATGACTAGCACAGACAAAAAGGGCTGAAAGGTCCTCTTTTCGTGCTGTAAAACTATGACGATGACTCTAACCTCCAGTAACTTCCTCAAATCTATGTTGTCATTAAATAGAAAAGTTGCTTCTTTTTAAGTATTTCATCAGAAAATTAATAAGTTATAACATGCACCAAAGAGCACACAGGAAAGCAGTGTACTGAAAAAAAATATAGAACCAGGAATAGAAATTGGGCAGTCATTCTAGAATCTTCAACCTCTGTGGTTAACTTATGTACAGAAACTACCATTTGTACAGGGCTGAAAGAGCAACAATTGGTGGTGGGCTGCCCAACGTCCTTTTTCTCCATCTTTTGATGAGAAGTTCCTGGCAGCGGCTTCAAGGACCAAGAACACTTCTGTGGAGCTGCGAAACATCCACGTCCCACCAACTGAGTAAAAAGCTACACTCCTTGCAGTGCAACACCCACATTAAATTGTCAATGTTATTTACAGCTACCAGAACTAATAACCCTTAGATGTGATGTCTTCTTTCTTTATGCCTTGCAGATACTAGCAGAATGTCCACAGTCTCAGTGGGTGGTCATCACCAAACATTCACTCCAGCATCTCTGAGGAAGAAGCCACAGATCCCTCAGAAGAATGTAATGGCAAGTTTGCCTCCTGCATCAGCTCAGGGGCTGATACCTGTGTGGTTATTTTAGTTAGAGTACAGGGAGGAGCATTTGCTAGAAAGTTCTTCACTGCCATATCTCCATAGCTGTTTGAGGAAAAGATGCTCAGGTCACTGATTTTTGGGTGTACTGCTTGAGCTCTAGGCAGGAGAAGACCTTATGGTGTCAGCAATTAGTGGCCCGATCCAAATGTACAAACAGACACAGCAGCCATAGGCAGGTTTATGGGGGCAATGTCAACAAATGGCAATGGCTGCAGGAATGCAGCAACATCTCGGGAACCCCACCTCCTGGTCAGGCTACTTTCATGGACAGGGTGGGCAACCAGGTCTTGCATTCTCACAGTGTGCTCAATATGCGAAAGACCTGCACTTTTTTCACCCTAGCCATTGACCACCATCAACAATGGCAAAGTGATGGGTATGAGGGGGATGTGATATCACTCTAGGAGCCTGATCCTCAGAAGCAGGCACGACGATGCCAGTAGGCACCCAGCTGGGGAAGGAACCACATTACAAGCCACCAGAGGTCTTCCCAGGACACTCTGGATGAATCTGGCCTGCACCTGCCCCCTGCATTTTACCTCAGGTCTGTACGCATCCGAGTCAAGGAGGGTGCATTTGCCACTGGGTAGGATACATAAAACTCATCTGGACGCTTAAGACGCAAAATCCAATACTAACTGGCTTCATTCTATTGCAGTTCCCTCCAGCCCAGCTGCAGACCCTGGTTCCACACTGAGATGTAGGGGGAGGGACAGAAACGAGAAGACCACCTTCTGAGGGCACATAGGTGGCACTTCAGTTGTAAAAAAAAGTTTTCACATTTCTAAATAAACAAGTTCACTTCTTACTATCATCTGTGTGTGAGACAGAAAATGGAATTTTGAAGGTAACGTACGCACTATTCCTTACCCCTCAATAAAATTCCATTGGCCAAGGTATGAAGTGAGCAGTAGATGGTCTGTGCATTGCCACAATACAGCACTAGCATTCACAGGGATCAGTGGGGTTCAGCAGTTAGTCTGCATGAAATGGTCAGGAGTACTCAGGTTAAAGTGTTCCACTGCACAGTCAGCTGAGTTCGCCAGGTCGTTCCCCTTCGCTGGATAGGGATTTCCATCTGAGTCTGCATCTGCCCACTTTTCCCATCCTCCCCAGAACCCCAGCCACTTGAGGTGAACATGCCGGATCTTGTACTCCACTGTCTCTTCCCATGGAAAGCCTATGCCGTTCAGTTTTGATGACCCCACTTTCCCGCATGACCCCAAAACTCCTACCTCTTCCCTCTTCCCTTATATATTGATTTGCCCTTCTGACCTCCACTCACCACCTTTAAGTTACCCAGCCTCTCTCTCTCAGCACCAGATCCCCGATTCCCTTCTCCTTACACTACCACCACCACCCCCGCCCCCCCCAACCCCGCCACCCTCTCACTCCCAGCAGACTCACTCCCAGGCTGTAGAGGGTCAGACCTTGACTGCATACTTGAAATGCGCTTGAGTCCCTCGGCTGATACCGGAGGCTGACCTTAACTTACTGTGTCAGGATCCACCACCCGCCACAACTGATGGTTGCCTCCCTGAACATCACTGAAGACTTTTTTCTGCTGCAGTGCATTTGCTGTGTATGTGTCACAGATTGATGCAATGTACTGTACAGCAATATGTCTACCCCTTCACTGCTGACTCCTAACAACCTTGACAAGGTACTTGGCTTTGTGTCAGTGTTAAACAGCAAGGTAATACAGCACTCTTATGAGCTGCAAAGCACAAAAAGACAAAGCAGAGATGCTGTAAGCATCCAGACAGGCTCTAAAGTGAGTGAGAACTAAGAAAGCAAGCAATTAGCTGCAATGTTCGCTGGTCCAACCTGACCCTACACACAAAGTCTCTTTGCAGCCGCATTTCAAAGATTGTTATTGAAATGTGCTATAGCGTGGCATTGATGTGCAATTGTGCATTGGGGATATGCCATGATGGTGCAGACAGAGGCTGGCACACAGAATGCCTGCTACTCTGGATGTGGCATGCCAGTGACCAGTGCCTGAGAATGTGCCCTGAAACACTGGTGCCAGGTATCCAAGTTGGAGTCACCAGCTAGCTGCTCAGACTTTCATGGTGGAGATTCTTGGTATCTGGTTTCTATCTGTCCTGTAGTATGATAGGAAGCTGCATGTTAACATGTCAAGATTTGCAGTTAATTAGGATGATAACAAGCAATAATCCCCACTAACAGTTCTCTACACACTCCCTATTAAGAATTCCGTTTCAATGTCTGGAATTCTTGGAATATTCAACTTGTTGCTCCTGACATAAAGAAAGGCCTCACTGCACTTCTCACGTGATTTTCCCAGATTTCTTGTCATAGCTCAAATTGTTCAGAGCCTTGTAATATTCTGCCCAATAAAGATGACTCTAGTTAATCACAAGTATAATATTGGAAATCAAAAATCAACAGACTTATGATTTTGCTATCATTTGTAAATTTACACTTTTTAAAGATCATAATGGAAAGAAAATTGTCAACTCACTGACTTGACTCTGAACAGGTGATACAGGTTCCAAAATGCATTAACATTTTCTTCATCCTTCTTGCATCAAATAGTGATTAAAGTGAAGATTAAAGTGGTATGACAGATAAATCTCATTAAGAACAAATGACAATGTTGTTATAATCATCACTCTCTGTCAAAATTAAGGAGTCCACAATTTGTCCTTTATCGAATATTAAATGTGTTTGTGCTTCCTATATTACAACACAGAATACACTTCAAAAATTCTTAATTGGTTTGGAACATCCTGAAATTTTGAACATGCCCCTTATAAATGAAGAGTGATTTTACAAAATGGATTCTGGACTGAAAATATTGCTAACACTGCAATTTTTGGTTATCCTCCAAATTCTTCAACCAAAAAAGGACAAAAAAATGACCCCTATAAATATGGTTCAATAATGACTAGCAGGTGCGAATAGTAGTCTGTGTTACTCGTTGTAGTTTTCGTAAAGGAGTAAATGAAGAAAATAATCAAAAAGCCTTCACACTCTTCTGAGTTCTTCATGCCATCACTATTAGAGAGATTCAGTGCCTGAATATATAAGGCCACATGCTTAACAATAGCAATGTTCACTGCACGTTAATGGCTTGTCTGAAGAAAGTTCAGCACAGTAGACAAATAACATTTACCATATTTAGAAGACTGCAACTTTTCGATCAATGGAAAACAGTTTAATTATGAAGACAGGAATGCATATTACAATGCAATACCAAGCATGTTAACAAGTGTGTACCTTAGACAGCCAAAAGGGACAGTGGTGCAGCAATATAAAGTAACAATTAGAAAACAAAAGCCCAGAAATTTAGTCATAAGACTCGTAAAGCGAGATACACAGTATAAATTAAATCTAGGGAGACAAGATGCGGTGTTTGGTCAAGAGAGACTGAATTTTATTTTGTCTTAGATACTTTAAACAAGAAGTTAATCCTACAGGTCAGCACCTTTAACTGGTTGGTGCTTAGCCTGAAGTAATGATTTAACTTTTCCATGACCTTGGAAGACTAATAGGATTGTGAATGGCAGTTTCCATCAAAGCGATTTGAGTTTATCCTACTTTAGGAGCAAGTATTCCCATATTTTTCCTATGTGCAGTTAGACTAGCCAACTCAGTCAAAATCTGATCTGTATGAACAGCACACAATTGTCCCTTATTTCCTTAAAAGTAAAATTAATTTCTGAGAGAAGTGGGAGAAAAAAAAAATCAGGATCGTGTTCTATGTCAGGATTTTTTTGTTGCTGGGACTGTGTAAAAGGCGGCTTTCCTGCATTCTGAGAAAAGGTCACTAGACCCGAAATGTTAACTCTGTTTTCTACCCACACATGCTGTCAGACCTGCTGAGCATTTCCAGCAATTTCTGTTTTTGTTTCAGCTTTCCAGTATAGCTGTCTATGTTTTATTTGACTTCAATGCTGTTATGTGGTGATAAAAGCCGTAGAGAATTTCTACTCCCTTTCAATGACAGACATTCTTCTCTTTGATTTGCATAAACCCTTTAACAATAAAGCTGTACAACAATATACAGTAAATTCAGGACATCTATGCTGCGTAGCCATGTTGAAATATCATCCCAAGCTCATTCTTTCCTTGGAATAGGTCTTGGGCACATTACAGTCTGATTGGAGACCTTTTAAAATAAAAGCATCAAATCTAACCTGATAACAACCAACATTATCCATTTGTTAACCTCCACGACAGAGCTACAAGCGAAGCTGACTTTGTAATTGTCAAAGAAAAGGATACCAAGGCCAAGGCTTGGATCTTTTCTTTAACCAAGAGGAAGTCTATGTACAAATTACATTATAGTGATAATATTTATTCAGAATTGTCTCCTTTAAGTTTCTTGTAGAAGTCAAGCAATCACACATTTGATCATGGCTAGTATGTTTCTCAACCCCATTCTCCTGCCTTCTCCAATAACTGTTGATCCCCTTACCAATCAAGAACTTCTCTATCTCTGTTATAAATACACTCAGTGACTTGGCCTCTCCAGCCTTCTACGACAATGAATTACACAGTTTCACCACCCTCTGGCTGATGAAATTCTTCGTCATCTCAGTTCTAAAGGGTCATCCCTTCACTCAGAGGCTGTGCTCTCGGGTCCTAGTCTCTCCTACTAGTGGGGATATCTTCTCCACATCCACTCTATCCTGGCCTCTCAGTATTCTATAAGTTCCAATGAGATTTCCCACTCATCCTTCTAAACTCTATTGAGTACAGGCTTAAGAGTCCTCAACCGCTCCTTATATGTCAAGCTCTTCATCCCTGGGATCACTCTTGTAAACCTCCTCTGGACATCCTCTAACGACAGCACATCTTTCTTTAGGTACAGGGCCCAAAACTGCTCACAATGTTCCAAATGCAGTCTGACCACAGACTTATATGGTCTTAACAGTTCCTCTGTTTTTGTATTCTAATCCTCTTGAAATGAATGCTAACATTGCATTTGCCTTCCTAATAGACTTTTCAGGCATAAACTTCCCTTCACAAAGCCGTGCTCACTCAGCCCTGTTTTACCATGCACTTCCAAGTATTCTGCCATCTCATCTTTCATAATGGACTCTAAAATCTTAGCATCGACTGAACTCAGGCTAACTGGCATATAAATTTCCCATCTTCTGCATTCCTCCCTTCTTCAGACATTCTCCCTTCAGCCATTTTGCCCAGTTTCCTACTCCAGTGATTCCTGAAAGATCACCATTAATACCTCATCAATCTCCTCAGCAACATCCTTCAGAACTTTGGGGCATAATCCATCCAGCCCCGTTGACTTATCCACCTTCAGGTCTTTCAGCTTCCCCAACAACTTCACCTTAGTGATGGCCCTACACTCACTTCTGCCCCCGCCGACTCACTTGAATCTCTGGTATGCTACTGGTTTCCACTGTGAAGACTGATGCAAAATACCTATTCAGTTCCTCCGCCATTTCTTTGTTTCTCATTTACTACTGCTCCAGCCCTTTTTTTTCTAGCCGTTAGTCCAATACCCACTCTCGTCTTGCTCTTACTTTTCTAATATTTATTTTAAAACAGCCGTAAAAAATGATTCTTGATGTTATTTTCTGCAAGATATTTGCGATGGTCAGTCCAGAAGATATTGTTAAGATTAAAATTTGTTGAAATTACAGAGCCAGAGAGTGGAAAGTTGATGAACGAACTACATTAAGATAGTATGACCACTTAAGCATTCCTAGGTTAAACGACTGCTGCTGAAATCACTGGGTACAATACAACCAAATAATTACCTTCAGGAACAAAAACAAAGTCGCTGGAAAAGCTCAGCAGGTCCGGTGACCCGTCCTCGAACGTTAACTCTGTTTTCTCCTCCACAGATGCTGCCAGACCTGCTGAGCTTTTCCAGCGACTTTGTTTTTGTTCCTGATTTACAGCATCTGCAGTTCTTTTGGTTTTCAAATAATTACCTTGCAGTATTGGTAATAGTCAAAGTAATTACAAATCTATTCCCTGCATACAATTTAACTCCAATTTTAATAGATTAGCATAAACTGAAGCAGTGAATTAAGTTAATTACAATGGATGAATTAATCTCTCAGAAGTTGAACTTTTTTCCTGTTTTGCCTGCTTATTATCTGCAACATCTTTTAAATGAAGAGATCCTAGGATGTCACATGTCTGTTAGCCTGCTCAATCTTTTGATTTGCTGGTATATTACTTATTCTGCTATATTTTTAAAGCAAGTGGTAACTCGCATTATCTTTAGGAGAAGAAATTCCCAGAAATGTTGTCATATTTGCTTTCCCATACATATCTTTGAAAACCACTATAAGTCACATGTGTTGTTCTAAAAATGTGTTAGAACTCTTAACTTTCACAATTTAACATGTTAACCCTTAACAGAAATCGATGGTGTGTCATACAATAACCCATCATACCTCATGCAATCTAGGCAGTATAAATAATGTTTATTAAACTGTTACTAGAATTACATTGTATAGTGCAAATTAATTCAATAGTACATTCAAATTTAATAATGTGAATTATATACAGCAACTTCCACAATTTCTTGCAAACCTAACTTTATATACATAGGAATTACATCAAATGGTTCAGATGATTCCAGTTGTTTGGAAACTCCTGAAATTGAAACTGCTGAACATTTCAAAATCATGAAAACAACAGACATCAACAGACTATCTTATCCATGTGTCCCGCACATCACACATACTCCCAGCTGGCTGTTTCTATCACTAATATTCTGGGATAGTGTTTCTGGTCCTGGCGTAACAGCCCAAATATTGAGCATTTTGATCTGACTGTGCCATATAGATCCAATGCATGTAACAATACGTATGCTATCAATGGATTCCATCACAAAATAATAGAAGCGTACACCTATGTATAAGAACACAGGTAGAGGGCTCTCTTCTGGGCTGGGAGAATTGGAACTAAAACAGGTTAAATATGCTGCTACCTGCTGGAATCTAGATGGAGCCACAAAGCTGCAGCTATAGCATAAACATTTTCTCATGATTTCCTTCATGTGTGGAGAGACAACACTGCAGACTGCCAATCTCGTCAAACTCCATGTCTAACTATGTTAAGATTATATCATGCAGCCTGTGCAAAGGAAACTGCACATCAATAAATTTAACCTCTTTAGAACAAATTCCCCTGACCCAGTTCATTTCCTGTTGGATTTAGGTTGGTTAAAGTGAACGTTTTCTGACCCTAATTGATATCTTGGATAAGATATCAGCAATGAGTTTCAAGTGGCTCTGTGGATGACCTCAGTCTTTTATTAGATGGCCTCCTTAAATGCCAATGATATTCTCCTCATGTCTTGCTAGCGCTGGTAGATGCCATCCCCATCTCTTCTGAAGTGCCTGAAGTACTTTCCTTTTCAAGCATACTGTTGTTGCCATCTATCACTGAATTAGACATCAATGAATCTGTTGTGATCAAAATGCAGAAATTATGAATTACTTTGTACAATGCTTTATCAGAGGACAATTTTTTTTTAAGAAGGTTGTCTCATAAGACTAGGCACCAAATGTGTTTCATGCAGATTCAAGGATGGATATCATACAGTGTTTAAGGTGTAATAAGTTATTTAAATAAAATTGACATCCATATTAAAATAGCTCTTGTTATGTTAGGAATAAAATCAGTTTAAAAAATATACATAAACAGATTTTTAAAATTTAACTTACCCAAATAATTAGCCAACCGGTCCTTTAAATATTAACGATGAAAACCATTCTGCTTTCCATTGCAGTCAGCATTTTCTCTGGTTACACAGCTCCACTTGAGATGTATTCCTCTGATCTTGACTTCACCGTGCTCGCAGTCATCCTATCTCTTTCAGGCCATTGAAACTATTTATTTTTGGCATCAGAGTCAATAGTTCTACAAACAATTATTCTAGCCATCTCAAGCCCAGTCACAATAATATGTGAATGATATGGGTATTTTGTTGAGATTGTATGGAGCATGAACACCAGCACAGACCTGTTGCAATGAATGGTGTGTCTCCACACTGTAAAATTCTATGTAAGCTAATAATGTTACTTACCATTGTCAAATCTCTTTAGGATTATGCCTCACAAATTACTATCAGAAATTATGTTAGACTCTTTAAAGGTCAAATGGCTCAATTGCCGTTGTTAAGATGGTCAGTTTATGCAATTTCAATTAACATGTCACTTAAGCTTTTGCTGGCAAATCGTTACCATGACAAAATAGGGAATTGACAACCTTAAAAAATAGGATATATGCAATTAGGATATATTTTACCGATGAAAGAACCTTAACGTACATGCAGAGAGGATGGAGCTCTCTATACTTTAATAGATAAAAATGGAGATTCTTAGGCATTGGCCTCAATGTTCCTTCCAATTCAATTTATTAACAAAAAAAAGATGTAGAATGATTGGGTTGAAAGAAAAAGGATTTAGTCAGAATCCATGCTCACTGTTAGGAATTTGTAAAGGTTACTTAGGTTACCGGCTCAAGTTTTATTGGTTACGACATTTAACAAAGCTTCAAATTTTTGCCTAATGCATTTTTTAAACAGGACTGACAATAGGAAATTCAATTTTTACAGTAAATGAATTTCCATGTACTTACCATGAATTAACTTTTCTTACTAACCATTATTTCAACGATGACATATATTCAAGAATAATGTAATCCTTTTACATAACTACTCATTTCCTCTTGTTAAAATTGAAGTAACCAATTTTCTGATCTGACTGTAGTTACTTTTTTGTTGCTAAAACTACATTCGTGATCAAGTTACAAGGCTGTTATGTAATTCCCTGAATCACAGATATTGCATGGATTGTAACTTACAGGTACCTAGTTTTTACATAAAATTGAGCACTCAACCTAATGAAAGGAAAATCCTTGTTGAGTGTCAAACAATATTTCATGATGAACATAACCACAATAGGAACCAAAAGAACTGCAGATGCTGTAAATCAAGAACAATAACAAAGTTGCTGGAAAAGCTCAGCAGGTCTGGCAGCATCCGTGAAGGAGAAAACAGAGTTAACGTTTTGGGTCCGGTGACCCTTCCTCAGAACCACAACAGGAGTGCTCTGCAAGGATTCCAGAAATAAATATGGCCATCTATAAGGCTGAAAAACTAATTTCAATAAAAATATGATTGTAGGTGAGTCAGGCCAGGAACTCGCATTTATTTGCCTCCAAAATTAGTAAGACATTTGAAATTTACTATTACCATGTTACCTAAGATCTTTATGAGAAATAGCCTTCTAACTTATTTCCAGGCATCTTCACTTCTATGGTATTATTCAAGTGAAATGACAGGATTAAAAAAAAAATCCAAGAGATTCAGAACTTTGATTGTTTTCAAAACTCACACAGCGAAAACACAAGTCGCTTACACCATGTGATGCAGCACTAACCTTGATTTTGATTGGAGCTCTGAGGAAGGGCATTGGTGATGTTGGGTAACTCGTTGCCGTAGTTTCCATCTTCAAGTGGACAGACATCCATGTCATTCCATTTCTTCAGCTGTCGGAGCCATGAGACTTTCTCGTCTGGTTTACAGTGAGGATTCAATACAATGCACACCCACAGTGCACCTGAAAAGGAAGGAGACAATTCTCAGTGATGAGGCATTTCAATCATTGCATTGTCAAGCAGTGTGCACTGTAACCTAGGAATTAGAACATTGAGGAATGTGTCTCCATCAGCACAGAGAATAGAAGGAAGCAGTACGATATCAAGGATTATAAATGAAGAAAAAATTGCTCACAAGCAAACCACGTATTCTTGCACACTCTCATCTCCAGAAATCTCCACGCAACGGCAGTAAATTTTCTATGACAAATTTCTGTATTCTTTAGCTTCACATTGCACATTTCTAGGCTGACGATTTTTTCTTGCCACATTTAGTATTTCAGACTAAAACCTTGTAACACGTTCTTCTTTTTTGTACAGAAGACATAATTATCATATTTGAACCTTGTGTGCTTTATTACCGCTGCTATTAGTTCCAAGCCTGCATGTAGTATCTCATTAGGAACATGGACTTTCCAAATGATCTTTAAAGGCTTTTATCAATAGTCATACAATTTTACAGGATGGAATAAGGCCATTTGACCCATCATAGTGCTGAAGAATGGGACTATCTGGGTAGCCCTGTAAATTCATCATTTTCAAATATGTATCCATCTCTCTTTTGAAACCTCTGATGGAATCCATCTCCACTACTCTCCTAGGCAGCACATTCCAAAGCCTAACAACTCTGAGTAAAGAAGTTTGTTCTCATCTCATTCCTAGCTCTCTTGCTGATAATCTTAAAATTGTGACTCCTAGTCACTGACATACCAACTATTAAAAAAAAGACATCCTTCTTTACCCTGTCAAAATTGTTCAGAATTTTTTAACACCTCAACAAGGTCACCTCTTATTTTTCTTTGCTCCAAGGAGAATAAGCCCAATTTCTCTAATCTTCCCTGTACCTAAAATCCCTTATTCCCAGTATCATTTTAGTAAATCTCACTTGCACTCTCTCCGGAGCTTTAACATCTTTCCTTAAATAAGGTGTCCAGAACTAATGTGATACTCCAAATGTGGTCTGACTGATTATTTTTAAACGTATAGTATCACTTGCTTGCTTTTATACTCTATGCCTCTACTAATAAACCCAAGGATCCTATAAGCCTTCTTACAACTGTTTCAACTTGACTGGTACCTTCAAAAAATTATGCACATGAACCTTGAAGTCTCCCTGCTCCTGTACTCCCCTGGAAGTTGTACCATTGAGACTGTTCTGTCTTCTACCAAAATGCATTATCTCACACTTTTCTGCATTGAAATTCATCTGCCAGGAGTCTGCCAACTTATCAATGCCCCTCTGAAATCGCTCAGCATCATCCTCATAATTCACTATTCTCCCTAGCTTAGTATCATCTCCAAATTTAGGGAATTTTCCCTCAACACCCATTTCCAAATTGTTTATATAAAATCAGAAAAAGCACGAGTCCCAACACTAATCCCTGAGGAACTGTGCTTTGAACTCATCTTCAATCTGTGAAATACTCATCTACACCAACCCCCTGTTTCCTATTGTTTAGCAAATTTCTATTCAATGATGCCAAAAACCCATCAATCTGAAACATTTCTAATTTTCTAACCAACTTGCCACATTGCACTGAATCAAATATATCTGAAAGTCCAAATATACAACATCCACAGCACTACCTTTATCTATTGCCTAGGTCACCTCATCAAAAAATTCAACTGAATTTGTCAGACATGACCTGCCCTTGACAAAGCCATGTTAACTATCTAGTATTAACTCATTTTTCTCTAAGCGTATATTTATTATCCTATATTATGGCTTCCATCAGTTTTCCCACTATTCATATCAAGCTGAAAGGTCTGTAGTTTCCTGGGTCATCCTTTGCCTCTTTCTTAAACAATGGTGTCACATTTCCAATCCTGGGATTGATCCTATTTTAAGACAGTCCTGGACAATTTCTGTCAATGACTCTGCAATTTGCTCCCTTATCTCTGTCAGCAATCTAGAATGCATCCCATCTGACCTACTGACTTCCTTACCTGGCATGCTGCGAGTCTTTTTAACACCTCTTTACTGCTCAGTTGCTCAACACACATTTTCCACTCAGTCATTGTCACCATCTTTCCAATTTGGAGAAGACAGAAACAAACTATTTATTTAATAGCTCTGCCATACCCTTTGCTTCAGTGAGCAGCTTACCCTGCTTATTCCTTATGGGTCCCACCCTATTCTTCACTTATCTTTTACTGTTAATATGTTTGCAGCCTTGCATAATTTTCTTATGCTTCCTCTGGCCTTCTTTGTTCCAGCCTTAGCCTCTCTCTGCATTTGAGATACTTTCCCTGATTTATATTGCTGTTATTAGTCATTTAGTTTCCTTTCCAGTTTCAGAGTTTTGTTGACACTCAACATTTACATTTACTAATATTTCATGAACGTAATACAAACCATCAAATCACTTATACTCAGATTCCTTTTCCAACATAACTGTCAAAATTTGGACTTAAAGCACAAACAGATGTAGTACTAATCAAGGAATTTGAATCATGATATGTTTCGCACCATTCACTCCTGCTTTATTAACTTGGCAGATACTTCAATTTTGTCATGGCTTTAGGCTTAGATGATGCTTCCTAATTCAAGGATCTGACTTTTGATAGTGAGATTCTTAATGTACAAAGTGTTATCTTCTTACAGGCACTTAGCCTGCAGCAGTCAATTGATTTTGGTGGTTAGTTTATTAGTTGATTAAACGTTCCCTGGTACTGAGTGCTGACCAAGTAGCAGATCTGAATATTTCCTGTCTACCTATATCTATCCATTTTTCTCTGATATATGAACATAGGAAGAGAAATGTTAATATGACATGAAGCAAATGGAAGAATGTAGAAAGAAGGAAATGAAGTAGAGGATGAAGAAAGAGGAATAGGGGAAAACAGAGTGTGAGGGGAAACATGAAACAGAAAGAAGGGAAATTAGAATTAGAATAGACATTATTGTCATGTGTGCTCAAATCAGTACGGTGAAAAGTTTGTAATGTTGCTGCTTTGGCACCATCTTAGGTACAGGGCACCTAGGCACAGACATTTTAAGTATTTGTTACAGAATTGAAAGAGTAAAAAAATGAAATAGTCTGGCATAGGAATACAAAGTTTAAAAACAATCTCAAATTACTCAAAGTCTGGAATAAGAATAAAAAGTATCTTCAAAAAGTACTCAAATTATAGTCCTTTTCACTGAGACAGTGCCTGCTGGGCTTCAGGACGTGAGGCCTTGCTACCTACACGCACTGGGCTCCAGGCTGCAACTCACCTCCGGGACTCAGACTGCCTTCCACTCCGGGTTCCGGGCCATGACTCACCACCCCCCCCAAGCTGGGATGGTCTCAGACTCGTCTCCCGTGCCAACTTGATTTGTATTCACCTCCATTCACTCCCGGTAAGTTTAAGAAGTTAAAGGCTGGAGGCGGGGGTTGGGGGTCAGGAGCTGCAGGAAAGAAAGGGAAAGGAACTGGCAAAGCAGTGGAGCTCCGGCTGGAGCGTGCTAGTCTGCCACAGTCTTGGACCAAGTGGAGAATGGGAAATAGAAAGGGAAGATACAGCTACAGGGAATAGAGTAGCAAATATCAATGACACGAATGGGGTGAGGGGGAGGAGATACTGCTGGGCATTTTTTGCCTCAACAGGTGAGAGAGTTGTGCACTACTGTCTTGCTCCTGTTGTTGCGGTTGACAGGATGGTCCCTAGCAACAGGTCCCAAATGATGCTCAGTGGATTTTAACTTATGAAAGTCTGACAGATCCTACTTGCTTTGGGGTCAAGAATGTTATATATTGAATATAATGATCTCTTAAGAAATGGGAGCAAGAGTAAGACGTTTGGCCCCTCGAACGTGTTCAATAGGATCGTGGCTGATCCGACATTCCTCATGTCCACTTTCCTGTCCTTTCCCCATAACCCTTAATTTCCCTACTAATCAAGGACCTATCTACCTCAGCCTTATATAAGGACACTGCCCCATAGCTCTCTGTGGCAAGGAGTTCTGAAGACTCTCAACCTCTGAGAGAAGTAATTCATCCTCATCTCAGTCATTAATTGCACCCATTAATTCTGGTCCTAGATTCTCCAATGACAGTAAACATCCTTTCAACATTTACTCTGTCAAAATCCTTACGAATCCAGTGTATTTCAATTAGATTACCTCTCATTCTTCTAAATTCCAATGTCAAGTCCCAATCTGTTTAGTCTTCGCTCATACAACAATCCCTCTATACCAGGGATCATCCTAGTGAACTTTCTCTGAACTGCCTCTAACGAAGTGATATCTTTCCTTAAATAAGTGGACCGAAACTGCTTGCAGTACTCCAGATGTGGTCTCACCAGCACCTTCTACAGTTGCAGTAAGAGTTCCCTGTTCTTATACTCCAACGCCATCAAAAAAAAATAACATGCCATTGGCCATCCTGATTACCTGCTGTAACTGTGCGCTAGCTTTTTGTTTTATACCCAAATCCTTTCGAGTTGAAGATTTCTGTGTTTCTCTCTATTTGAAATTACAGCAAACTTAGTTTCAATTGGCACCTCATGAACTGGCACTCTTGATAAAGCAGCAAAAATTATATGTCTGAAATACCAGTCATTTATTGTATTATCATGATCTCTGTGATGTCCGAATAGTTAGCAGTGGGTGCGAACAAGAAGACTCTCTGCCGGCAAGTTTTATTTAAGGCAAAGTTGCCTTATTATTTAAGTGACTTATGCTACAAATGGGGCATAACAATGAAGCATATACCCCCTGCCTTACGTTTCTATTACTAAGTTTGTGCTTTTACACTATGTGGACCTCTTGATCAACCAGAATATTTGATGAACTGGCACACTCCTGGTCCCTTAGGTGGCAGTTAATAAAAAGTTTGCTATACTGTTCTTTTGCTCTCCCTCCAAAATGAACAACTTCACATTTTTCCATTATACTCCAATTGCCAACTTTTTGCCCACTTACTTAACATAACTTATCAATATCTCTCTGCAAACTGTATCGTTCTCACAACTTGCCTTTCTACCTATTTTCGTGTCATTGGTGAATTCTGCTGAAGTACATTTGCCTTCTCCATGTCATTAATATATATTGTAAACAGTTGCATTCCCAGCACTGATCCCTGTGGATTTCCACTGGTCACCAACCTCTTGTTTTATAGAATCAGAGAATTTGGGTCAAATTTTTATTTTATGTTCAGCTGTGGTAGTTAGCAGGACAGCAAATGTTGTCTATTCTCATTTTCAGTCTCACTTTCCAAGGTTTATAGAAGGAAAAAAAAACTAAGGTTACAGCTGATGTTTGATCAAAACACATCGTTAGCTTGTTCACACACGTAACTGTTCTGCTTTTTTTGGAAAGGAAATGAATTTTGCCTCAGTAAAGCTTTAAGACAGAGGCACAGGACAGACCCTAGGGTCTTCCTTGTGTATAAAGTTGAGGGCTAAACATACATTGCACAAAGTCATAACAGGGACATCAACAATTAAAATGTTCTCATGACAATGACTGGTCAACATGTGGGAGAGAAATCCCATAAGCTGCTAACGTATAGCAATATGTTAGACTTCAGAAACCAATTATGTGCTGCTTTTGGAAATAAAATTCCACCAATATCAGTTGAAATTTAGGTGATACAAAATAATTTTGATTGAGCTGTCTATATAGAATGGAAAATTGGAAGGGGAAACAAAAGAGGAAGGATGCAAAAAAATTGTGTAAATAATGGAAATTAAAAATGAAATGTTTAGTCTTCATTGCTGATCTCAAAAGTTGCTATCAGTACATTTTCATTTAATTCACAAAACAGACGGTCAATGCTTTACAATTCTACAATGGTTATTTTAATGAAAGTTTTATAACAGAATAGTTAATCAGGTATTTTTATAATTATTTGACAACAGATACTCAGAAACATATTACAATGCTTAAGAACATTAGGAAATATAGTCCAAACCTCAAAGACAGGCTATAATTAAAGAAAGAGATACTAAAATGAATTATTTCCTTTGAAAATAAAGTCTATCAACATATTCCTTGATAGGAGGACTACTCCCCTTAGATTTCAAGGTGACCACTCAATCATGCACATGCAGTGTGTTTGTGACATGCACTTCCAGCATGTGGTGCAGGTGTGAGACTGACAAAGTATGGTGTCGTATAGTAATGGGTTCACCTTCATGACTGATCACTGTTGGCAATCACGACACGCTGCTTGGTCCTGTGTATGCACTAAAAGGTAAGTTAAGATAGAAATACTGAGATCCTTTAAGCCCTAGTTGAGGGGGAAAAGCACTAAAAAGGCAAGGCAAGGCAGAGATGCTGTGAGCACTGGAGTAGTCACAGCATGATGGAGTACTGAGGTAGTGAGCAAGGATCCCAGAGATGCAGAATACCAAGGAACTACAGATGCTGGGAATCAGAAAAAAAATCAGAAATTGCTGGAGAAAATTCAGCGTTCTAGCAGCATCTGTGGAGAGAAAGCAGAATTATGTAATGATAATTCCAGTGACCTTTCTTCAGTACAGATGCATCCTCGAGATGCATCCTGCTGCAATCAATGGGAAGGGTACTTATCCCTGCACACAATATGCCCTGGCAGCAGCATTACAATGAAAGGCATCAGAGCACTCCAAAGTGCAGCAATGAAGTGCAAAACCATAGTTTAATTGGATTAGCTATGTGCCATGATGTTGCGAAAGGACTGGTATGCATTGGATACCAAGGCTCATGAACCAGGGGTGTGAGCGGTTGCTGCCAATGGAGTGTGCACTGTGATGTTGGTGCTTGGTGGAGGTCTGGAGCAGCAAGTCGTGAGCTGGAGTCCCCAGGCACCACTCTGACTTTCATGTTGAGACTGGTCACTGTCTACTTTTTACTCAGTTTGAGAGAGATTGGAAAACTGCATAGAAATGAGGTAAAATTAACTAACAATAACATGTTAATACATGCTAATTCATGCAAAAAGGTCTCCTGCTGCAGATATAGGCTATTTGGTCCATTGAGTCTGCATCGATCCTTCGAAGAGCATCCTACCTAGGTCCATTTTATCCCTGTAACCCCACATTTCCCATGGCTAATCCAGCTAGCCTGCACATCGCTCGACACTATAAGGCAATTTAGAGCAGCCAATAAACCTAGCCTGCACATCTTTGGACTGTGGAAGGAAACTGCATCACCCAGCAGAAACCTATGGGGAGAACGTGCAAACTCCAGACAGACAGGTACCCAAGGCTGGAATTGAACCTGGATCCATGGTGCTGTGAGGCAGAAGTGCCCTCCACTCTGCTACCATGCCACCCCTGCACTAATGAGCATCTCATCTCACTTTTCAACAACTTTGATAGAAAATGGGACATTTTGCTCTCGATGTTGACAAAGTTCCTTGTTGGCCATTTCACATGCATTTCCCAACTTTCTCATCATGGCCTGGGTCACTCGGGGGCGGGGTAAGCAGATTCCACTAATTGAATTTATACGGCTATACTGATACAGTCTATAGTGCGATAAGGAACTGTACAGCGCAAACGGTGGCAGCAAAGTGGTAATGTCACTGAGTTACTAATTCACTGCCCCAGAATAATCTTCTGGGGACATAGGTTCATATCACACCATAACAATTTATTCAATAACATAGCCATTGTCAACTGTCACTAAAATCCACCTGGTTTACTAATGTCCTTTAGGAAAGGAAATCTTCAGGTGACTCTAGAACCACTGTAATGTGAATGACTCTTAACTGGAATTGCCTGGAGAGCCAAGTCAATCCAATTGGAGATGGGCAACAAATGCCAAACTTGATAGCAATGCTCATACCCCATACACTGACAAAAAACAAAGTCATTGGACCATATAGTACGACACCAAAATTATATTTATCCAGTGCCTTTAACATAATGGAATGTTGTGAATTGCTTCACAGTAGCACGACTAAAATACAGACACTCAGGCACACAGAAGATAATAGCTCAGCTGACCAAAAGCCTCACAAAGAGATTGGTCTTAAGGAATGCCTTATGGGATATTGGTGAAGAGAGATAAGGAGGCTACTCCAGAGCTTGGAACCTTGACACCAAAGGCACAACGACCAATCCTGGAGCAACTAAAATTAGGGATGCACAAGAGGCCAGAACTGGAAGAATGCAGATATTTAGAGGCTTTAGGGACTGAAGCAGATTATGGAGACAAAGACGCAAGGCCATGAAGGGATCGAAAACAATGATAAGAATTTTAATCTAAACACGTTACTTGGCAGGTAATGTAGTTCTGAGACTTGCTGTACGGTAAAGCACAGGTAGTTTGTGGAGGGTAGAATGCGGGATACCAAATTGAGTGTGTGGGGATAATCAAGGCAACAAAGGAATGAATGAATGAGGGTTTCAGCAGATGAGCAGAGACAGAAGTGAAATTAAGGAAGTGAAAATGGGCCGTTGTAGGTATGGCACAGATGAGGTTAGGAGCTCATCTCTGGATCAAAGGTGATCATAGATCATCATAGAATCCCTGCAGTGTGGAAACAGGCCCTTCAGCCCAACAAGTCCACACCCTCCCTCACAGCATTTCATCCAGGCCCATCCCCCTATAACCCACCTAATCTACACATCCCTGAACAGTACGGGCAATTTAGCATGGCCAATCCACCTAACCTGCACATTTTTGGACTGTGGGAGGAAACCACAGCACCCAGAGGGAACCCACGCAGACACGGGGAGAATGTGCAAACTCCACACAGACAGTCGTCCAAGGGTGAAATTGAACCTGGGTCCCTGGTGCTGTGAGCCACAGTGATACCAAGATGGTGAACAAGTTAGTTTAATCCCAGAATATTACCAGAGAGAGCAATGGAGTCAGTGACTAGAGAGTAGAGTTTGGAATGGGGACTGACAACAAAAGCTTCAGATGGCCCAGTACTTAATTGAACAGAATTTCAATTCATCTAGCACTGAACATCAAACGAACAATCTTATGGTTTAGCACCAGTGGAGGAATCTGGAGGAATGGTGGTGAAGTTGAACTGGATACTGTCAGCATATATGAGGAAATTAATGCTGAGCCTTCAGAAGATTTCCTCTAGGATGTAGATAAGAAACAGGAGAGGCTTAAGGATTTATCCTTGGCAGAGGAGAAGAGAATTATGAGTAATTATCTCACTCTGATAAGAATGGAACCAGGTGACAGCAGTCCACTTAGCTGGAGAACAGTAGAGAGGTTTTAGATGAAGTGAGTGGTTGACAATGTCAATGGCTGCAGACAGAGAAGGATAAGCAGGTAGAGGTTAGCTTTGTCACAGTCAATAGTATACCACAAGTGACTCTGATAAGACCTGCTCTGGCATTGTGCAGGACCAGACACCTGATCAAAAGGATTCATTTGGGAATGGATTTGAGAAGCTGCAACACATTCAAAAATAAGCCTTGTAACTACCACAAAGATTGGTGTCAGATCTCAGAACAATCAAAATACGACCACTTAATTGCAGAAGCAGTTACGTAATTAAATAGGTTAAAGTTGTATAATAGGATTGAAAAAAATACATTAGGGTCTTAAGCAATGCATATTAGCTTGGTCGAAAGAGTCGATATGATTCCAGTAAATATTTGGTACCTTTAAGTACATTAGAAAACACTATCAAGGAAGAAAGTAGAATGCAGTCTTTGGATTCAAAAGACATCTAAATCTTGGCAAATCCTAGACCTCTCACTTATAAAGGAATTCTCATCTGGCTTTTTCAACTTTTACACAGTACTTTGAAAATAAAAACATTTATTTTCATCTGGTGAGGCCTGTGACATGACCAGGTGAAACTTCCTTGTTTAGTCATTGATAGTTTAGAAACGAGTGCATGGAGCTGTGTCTCGGCTGACTAGTTTCACCTGTGCGAATTCTATTCAAAATGGAACAAGATAGATAATGAAGCTCAGCAAGCTTTTTGTTTTAAAAAATAAAAATAATGCTCGTGAAAAATAAGGTGATAAAATAAAAATTAATTAGGTAATATAAATTGAAAAGGCAGAGTGAATAAAAAAAGTCTTAACCTTTTCCATTCCTTTTGTGATTACCTTAAATTTGTTCTCTCACCATTACTATCAGAACAGACTGTGAAGCCAATCCATCACCATTTATTTTATTGGAACAGCTTATAATCTTAAAGATTGCAATCAGGTAACATTTATCATTATTAGTTGCAGCTAAGAAGCCCATCTTCTCATGTCTTCCTTCATAACCGTGACCCTCAATCCCAGCAACACATTTCTCATTAACTTCATACCATTCTTATTGTGGGGCATCCAAAACAGGCCAACCACAATCCAAATAACATTGTACAAATTCAACATTATTTCCTTGCTTTTCTTTTCAATGCTGTTGAACACATGACCAGTGATTCCATTCATGGCCTTGTTTGCTTGTATTCTCACTTTCAACAGCACGAGTATCCATATATCCAAACTCGTCTCTTTATTTAAAATCTGACCTTCTCAAAGACAATTTCTTTCGACATTCTTGCTTTCAATAGGTACTACTTCACATTTTATTTCTGAAAACCACGTCCATCATCCTTATGTTCCGTTTCCTAGGTCACAACTTCCTGAAGTCTTTTATCATCCTCACACAATTTGCCATACCTTTCAACTTGTGTTATCAGCAAATTCTAATGTTGATCCATCAATTCCTAAGACCAGATCACTTATGCACATTGTAAATTAGTGCAGTTCAAACACAGAGCCGTGTGAAATCCCACTCACTGTATCTTTCCACTTGAAGCAATAACCTTTCACTGTAGCCTCTGCTTGTTGCCCTGCAACCATCTCTATCTTTTATATTGTCATATTTTACTTACAGTGAGGATAAAGGCTCATGACAGAAAATCTTTTATGTGGTACATTATCAAACTTTTTTGAAAATCTATCAAATACATCTTTGCATCTGCTTCATCTCTCCTTTGCAATTTCTTCAAACAATATTGCATGGTTGATTGTATGTGGAACATGCACAGATGTGATCTAGTAGCTTGCAGCACAATAAAAGTGACTGTTCTGCCATTGCAACTACATTTGGTTGATTTCTTTAAATGCAGATACATTATAGATAAGGTGAACAAATGGGCAAATATCTGCCAAGTGGAGTATATATGGGAAAGATGTGAAGTTGGCAGAGAGAATGAAAAAGCAGAGTATTACTTAAACAGAGAGCAACTGCAGAATTCTGAGGGGTAGAGAGATTTAGTTGTTTAGTGTGTGAGCCACAAAACATCAGTATGCAGGTACACCACATAATCAAGAAGGCTAATGGGATGCTATACGTTATTACAAATGGAATTGAGTATAAAAGGAAGGATATTCTGCTTTAGTTATGCAACACACTGGTGAGACCACATTTGAAATACTGTGTGGTTTGGGTCTCTTATTTAAAAGGAAGGATGTAAATGCGTTGAAAGCAGTTCAGAAAAAGTTTACTAGATTAACATCCAGAATAAGTGGATTGCCTTACAAGGTTAGGCTGGGCGTGTTTCCAGTGGAGCTTAGAAGAGTGAGACATGACTTGATTAAAATGTATAAGATTCCGAGTGGTCTTGATAAGTTGGATATGGGATGGATGTGTCCAAAACTAGGGGCACTGTTGTTCAAATATGGATCACCCTTTTAAAACAGGGATGAAGAGAACTTTTTCCTCTCAGTGGATTTTGCAATTTTGGAAGTCTGCCTCAGAAGACAATGGAGGTGAAGTTGTTGAGTATGTTCAGGGCAGAGGTAGATAGATTCTGGTTAGTCAGGAAAATTACAGATTATCAGGTGTGGGCAGGAATGTAGACTTGCAAACACAATCAGATCACCAATGAATATTGACTAGCAGAGCAGGTTCAAGAGGTCGAATGGTGTACTTCTACTATTTTGGATGTCCATACAACAACTTAATGGAGCACTTTTTTTGAAAAATATACAAACCCAACTATTTTAGCTTGAAATATCCACCTCTGAAAATTACTCGTTCATCAATTTCTCAGCTCTTTTCACATACATATGCATCGACCATAGAAGATTCTCCAGACAGTGTCTGACCTGTATAGTTCCATCACATTCAAATTATTGAGTTTCTTGGTTGGGATTTCAGTTTTGTGTTAGTCACTTAATTATTCCCACTATAAAAGAAATCTCTTCAAGTGTAACTAGGATAAATAGCAATACTTATTGACACAGAAATATGCCATTTGGCCCAATCAATTTGAGCTAACATTTGCCTACCACATGACCAAATAGTCCTAATTACATTATTTCATCTACTCTTCTTTCATCTTGTCTTGAATGTTGACAGTTTTCTTGCCTCAACTAACATGCCTGGAAGCCCCTTGTACATTTAATGTTGTACATATAACCCCTTGTTCAAGTTCCTCAACAGGAAAATAAATATGCTTCTAACTACACCCTCACATCCATTCATAAATTGTCCACCTGTAATTTACTTTGTTCTCTTGGAAAAAAAGATTCAATTTCTCGATTATTTTCTATATTCATTTCCTTATTAATTTGGATGCTGACTGGCATATGACTTATACACTCCCTAAGATTCTTGTTACAACTGAGACTGGAGGAGGACACTGTTGTTTTAAACGGAATACTTCACTGATTGCAACATAAAATAAAAAAAAATTCTAGTTACCATGATAGCCAATTAAATAACTTTTCTAGATGAGCTTTTAAAGCAATCAGATCTATCAACCAAGTCTCTTAAACACAGTTATTAGTTTATTATTTAAAACAACTTATTCAATGAAGATGCAATAAGTTGTTAACATGCACAGAGTAAAGTAGAAATACAAATACATGTCCCTCTAAATAGTCCAAAAATACATATACACCACCTTGCATACTCTTCAGTAAAAGAGAAAAAATAGATTACTCTGCAGAGATTGGCTTTATGCAAAACAAAATCCTTTAGCCTTTGGGTATATTAGTGAAGGAAAAAGGATAAAGCATAGAATGTTTGGAAGACTATTGCTCAGATGTTCTGGCATGTGTGGTCAAGTCATTAATCATGCACCATTGTCTGGCACAGCTGGTTCAGGAAATACAATACCGGGACTTCCTCCAGTCACATTTTCAAAACAAAAAATAAGTTTCACTCTGAACATAAAAAGAGGGTTCTTTCAAAAATAAAAGATCAGCTGAACAGCCCTTCCTCGCAGGCTTTTTGATGCCACCTCATTTTAGATACCAAAGCACTCTCCATCCAGTTATCGTATGAACATGGGTCTACAGCAAAGCAGGCTATCTCCAGTCATGTGATTTCTGCGAAACCTTGATTAAAAAAAACTCAACGCCCACAGTGACCTTTCAACTTCTCAAAGAAACCACTCTCAGGTATTTTCATAATACTTGAAATAACAGTTTTTCGACAATGTTTCAAAACTTAATATATTGAAGAAATATTGAACATGAAAAATCTCATAGCACACTCAATACCATTCCTTGGCTTCTATATTTTACTTCTTCTGATAAAAACTAGAATTCTATTTTTTAAAAAAATATAGCCTTATTGACCTGGTATATTGTTTTCAATATCCTGTAAGCTAGCAATCTTAAATCGTTCTGGTCTTCCACAGCACCAAGCATAGCTATATTCAGAATAAACTTACTATCTGTATAAACAAAAACAATCACCCCCCACTTAATGACACAGGACTCCAACTGACACTTGTTTGCAAATTTCCCAACTTATCAATTTCCTTTAACAGTTTCCTTTGGTCTTCAAAAGAATTACAGGTACCATCACTTTGACATTTCCTGAACATGTTGACAGCACACCTTCTAGGCCTACATCAAAACTGTTGTACACAAAGCCCCTGGGACACCATGACCAAGTCACAACCACTCTTAAAAACTGCCCTCAATGCCTACCTTCATTTATAACCAGTTTGTAACACAGTTGTTATCCTTTCAGATATATACAGGAAAATTGGAATGGAGGATTTTTTTAAAATAACAAGTTATTCTTAATTGTGTACATTTTATGGGGAAGATTCACTGTTACAAAACTATACATTACAAATCATCCAGAAGAATTAAGACCCTCCTGTTCTAGTTCCCAATTCTAGCAAACAAATCTCTCAAAGTACAACTACAGACTGTGCAGTGCCTACAATACTGTTTTGTTCTCTCATGGCATGTGGCATCGCTGGCCCAGCCAGCATTTATTACATGTCCCTAGTTGCTCTAAAGATGGTGGTGAGCTGCCTTCTTGAACAACTGCAAGTTGAGCCACAATATCATTAAAGGGATTGCAGTCCCAGGATATTGGCCTAGCAACAGTGAAGGAACGGCGATATTTTTCCAAGTCAGGATCATGAGTAGCTTGGAGGGAAACTTGCATGGCATAGTGTTCCTATTATCTGCTGCCCTTGACTGATCGGTTGATTTATTGTCACATGTACTGAAATACATTGAAAAAGCTTTGTTTATGAGGGGTACAGGCAGCTCACAGATGTACAGATCAAAAAGAGTTACAGACATACAGGTTATGTTGCAGGTTACGTTATTTGAGGCTACAGTCCATTCAACTATCTGGTAATGGTCAGAAAGAAGCTGTACCCGCTTGTGCGTGTGTTCATGCTTCTGTATCTCCTACCTGACGGAAGAGGTTGCAGGAGGTTATTACTGGGGCGCGATGGGTCTTTGATAATGTCGGTCGCCTTTCTGTGGCAGCGAACCATGTAAATTGAGTCCATGGATGGAAGGTTGGCTCTGTGATGGTCTGGGCTGTGCACACCATCTTCTGTAGTTTCTTAGGGTCCTGGGCAGCGCAGTTGCCATACCAGGCTGTTATGCACCCATACAGTATGCTTTCAATGTCCTTCTAGATTGTAGTGGCTGTGGGTTTGGAAGAGCAAACTCCACTTGCCTGGATGAGTGCAGCTCCAACAGCACTCAAGAAGCTTGACACCATCCAGACAAAGCAGCTCACTTGATTGGCACCACATCCACAAACATCTACTCCCTCCACCTCTGACGCTCAGTAGCAACAGTGTGGAGTAATGCATTACTTTCCCGATTTGTGCCTTGTAGATGGTGGACAGGCCTTGCTGCATTTGGGCATAGACTGCTTCAATATCTGAAAAGTTGTGAATGACGCTGAACATTGTGCAATCATTGGCGAACATCTCCACTTCTGACCTTATGATAGAGGGAAGGTCGTTGATGAAGCGCCTAGTACATGACCTTGAGGGACCCCCACAGAGATGTCCTGGAGCTGAGATGGCCACAATCACAGCCATCTTCCTCCGTACCAACTACGTCTCTAACTAATAGAGAGGTTTATCCCCCGATTCCCATTGACTCCAGTCTTGCTGGGTGCATTGATGCCACACTCAGTCAAGTGTGACCTTGATGTTGAGGGCACTCAATTTCACCTCACCTCTGGAATTCAGCTCTTTTGTCCACATTTAAACCAAGGCTGTAATGAGGTCAGGAGCTGAGTGGCCCTGGTGGAACTCAAACTGAGCGTCAGCAAGCAAGTTATTGCTGAGCAGGTACTGCTTGATAGCACTGTTGATGACACCTTCTACCACTTTACTGATGATTGAGAGTAGACTGATGGTGCAGTAATTGGTTGGATTTGTCCTGCTTTTTGGGTATAGGTCATACCTGGGCAATTTGTGGCAAACTGTGCTGTTGCAGGAAATTGCTCATTGTCATCAACTGTGATTTTCTCCAATGTTTGGGGGAAATGAATGGTTAAGAACGGGGTTGGGGGGGAATTGTTGTGTAAAGGTGGGCAAAGGGAAATTTCAAAGTGAAAGCAAGCACATTCAACTTATTAAAGAACATGTGCATACACTGAATTCTTCCATAAATAATTGAGCACAAAGCTGCTGTGAAGCATTTCACTAAGCAAATAAAAAAGGGCTAAATTATCATCAGTCCACAGACGAGAAATGCAATTTGATTCTGTCCTGTTGGAACTGTAAATCCTTCACCGTTGGTCAATGGATTAATCATATTTATGCCACAGTAAAGCTGTGTTGCCTGAAACAGAGCCTGCTGTAGCTGAATAATCACCAACTTGTCCAACTAGGTTATGGAATTAATTCCCTTCCCTTCCACACCACCCCCCTCCCCTCCACCACTTCGCCTTTGCATACTGGAAGCTTACTCAGAAGACATCCTGAACTGAATGTACTACCAAAGATTCTGATTAAGCTCAGGTTTTGGATTCATATTGTATAAAGATGTCAATTTTCTCCTGTAACATGTAATTAAGTTTTAATTTTCAACCACAATACTGCAGAGACATAAATAGGAGCTATTGGTTTCTAACCTTCATCAAGAAAATCCAGGACAGAACAAAAAGCATTTAATCCTCTTTCGTAGTTCTTGTTTAAATGAAATATTAGTTTATGATGAAGGTACAAGCAAATTCAATGTATAGCTGCACAGCAATTTCTGACAATTAGAATCCCTACAGTGTGGGAACAGGCCCTTTGGCCCAACAAGTCCACACTGGCCCTTGGAGCATCCCACCCAGACTCATCCCCCTCTCACCCACACACCCCTGAACACTATGGGCAATTTAGCATGGCTAATCCACCTAGCCTGCATATCTTTGGACCGTGGGAGGAAACCGGAGCACACCCACGCAGACGCGAGAATGTGAAAACTCCGCACAGACAGTCACCTGAGGCTGGAATCGAACCCGGGTCCCTGGTGCTGTGAGGCTGCAGTGCTAACCACTGAGCCACCGTGCCGAGACATGTTTCCCAGCTGCATAACATGAATAAAGTTTTATTTCTTTTAAGACAACTATATTGAACAAGATAACTATTTAAAATTTGTTCAGGGGGTATGGATGTCGGTGGCTAGGCCAGCATTTATTGTACGTCAAAGGCACCATCTGATTTCAGTTGAAGAATTTGGACAGAATTGGGTGCTGGGGGCTGATCAGAGTCAGGAGGTCCACATTTTTACAGTCCTGAGAGTGGACCACAGTCAGTCCTGCAGGTCCAGGGCAACTAGCTTGCAGAGCAGTGGCAAGTCTCTCAGGTAGCTGCATAGAATTCAAGTCAGGCGTCTAGTCAGTCTTCAGTTGGGGTTGTCTCTCCATATTGACCTGCGAGAACCACAGCGTTATTGCAAGTAGGAAAATGAGAATATTCTCCAGGAAGAACAGCACCTTTAGTATCCTGCAGTGCGGCACTGACAGCCAAAACAACACAGGCATGACTTCTTAGTGAACTTGTTCAATGAAACAAGAGTTGAGTGAAGTTGTCGTTCATGGATTGTAAAAGTTTTTACATTGATGAGGCCAATATCCCCTGTTTATTCCCAACTGCAAATGTAGCTTACCACTTTGTTCTATTTTGCTTTTCCTGCTTAATAAAGGGCTTAGGTAACAAACTTATGGAAGCCTTCACAAATTCCGATGCTCCCTCATTCAACAACAAAGTTTCATGCTAGTATGGATGCAATGGAAAGGATAGCTATTATTCAGACAGGATTCGTGTGGTCCTAAGGATGGCTAGCCTCCGTACTTTCATTCTAGTAGCTACATTTAAAATGACAGTTACTCAAAGAGCTGATGAAGAAAAAAGTGATATATTTAAACAAATGTGGTGATGTATTTACAATAAAGTCCTGCCCATGTCACCATTGTACCATGGGGGCTTCCTTTCCCCTTTTACTCCCACGACATTGAAGTGCAGTCTCAGGATCTACACATGGAGTGGAGCGAACCTGCCTAAACATGAAGCCCATTGGTCTGAAGTGTTTGGGTGTTAGGAGTGATAGAATAGTGGACCAAGGTATCGTGGAGGGAGTGGTCCCTGCAGAATGCTGACAGTGGAGGAAAAGGGGAGATGTATTCAGTAGTAACCTGGAGGTGGCAGAAATGGTCCAGAATGGAATGTAGAGATGTGGGTGGAAAGTTAGGACATCGTCAAGGGTCATTATTGTTCTGGGAAAAAAATGGATACCTGGACTTCAATAGTTAAATTACAATGAGAGATTACACAAATTATGCTTCATATAAAAGATTTAGGATTAGAACAACCTAGAATTATAAATACCCACTTTTTTTACATTTATGAAAAGAATTGTACCTTCTGGTTACAAATTGGTTCCATTAATATTACTAGCCATGCACTCTCACTAGAGCACAAATGAGAAATAAATAGAGCATATCACATCAGCAAAGATGCAGAATGACATTTAAATGCTTTGCAACAAATTGAATGTAATCTCAATGTTTGGTAATATACCCACTTACACATCAGCTCTCTTATTCATTTTTATTTGCAAAATTGAGGAAGTTAAAATAATTTAAATATTCTTTTAAAAATCACAATAATTTGCCCCAAAGAACAAATGTGAACTTCAGGAAAAATCTTTCTTCTTTCTGCTGGGAATTTTGCAGTCACATGATCTGGACATTCATGTCAGCATCTGCAAACCTTAGCTCTACTTTTCATTTTTTTTTCCAGTTAAGGGAGCACATGATGGGGGAGGATCTGTCAGTGCGCGGGTGGGCAGACTGACATTTGTGGTGAAGAGCCCTAGGGTCTGTGATGTGCTTTTCTTTTTCTCATGACTTGGAATTCAGTACTTTAACTTTTTGTTTTTGATTTCATATTGGCTACATATTGGGCCTGGTTTTCACTCCTTTTCTCATTCCCCTTGTATATATTTTGAGTTTGTTTGCACGGGCATTTCCAAATGTTTTACACTCTCACCTTTGTACATTCTTTTGTCTCAGAGTCACAGAGCACAGAAAAACACCTTCTGGTCCAACTAGTCCATGCCGACCATAATCCCAAACTAAAGTAGTCTCACCTGCCTGCGCTCGGCTCACATCCCTCCGAACATTTCTTATTCATGTACTAATCTATTCATGTACTTTTAAACGTTGTAACCGTACCTGCATCCACTACTTCCTTTGGAAGTTCATTGCACACAAGAACCACGCTCTGTGCAAAAAAATTGTCCTTCATGTCTTTTTTAAAATCTTTCCCCTTTCACCATAAAAATATGCCCCCTTGTCTTGAAATCCCTTACCCGAGGGAAAAGATATCTGCCATTCACTTTATCTACACCCCTCATGATTTTATAAACCTTTATAAAGTCACCCCTCAACCTCCCACACTTCAGTGAGAAAAGTCCTAGCCTATCCAGTCTCTCCCTATATTCCCAGCAACATCCTGGTAAATCTCTCCTGGACCCTCTCCAGCTTAATAACAGATAAACCAGAACTGGACACAGAACTCCAGCAGAGGCCTCACCAATGTCCTGTACAACATCAATATCATATCCCAACTCTGATACTCAAAAAGTTCTGAGCATTGAATGCAAGCATGCTAAATGCCTTCTTAAAACATCCTATCTATATGTGATGCGAACTTCAAAGAATTATATACCTGAACCCCTAGGTCTCTGTTTTGCAACACTACCCAAGGCTCTACTTTTAATTGCACAAGTCTTGCTTTTTTTTTAAAATCAGAATGCAATACTTCAAATTTATCCAAATTAAACTCCATATGCCACTCTTGCTTTAAATCTCTGTTTAATCCTAACCAACAATGTCTTACATCATTGGTATGAAGGACTTTACAGCATATTCACCACTTCTCTCCCTAACTGATGTTGTGATTTACTCCCTTCCCTTCCTTTAAAGCAGTTTCTTTCCACCTACTAAAAAGGCGATCTTCAATTCTACAGAGTTGAAACGTAGAAACCTAAAACATCATAACTTGTCTTTTTAAATTTAAAGGTGTTTATTGACTTGCTGTGTACTGTCAAAATTTCAAAATTTTCCATTTTACTTATACATTTGTTTCATGTTTATTATTTACTTTTTCTGAATGACAACAGAAATTTGATATCTGGTCACAAGATTAACCTTGTGATGGCTGAAATCGGCCTGGTGTAAAGGTAACTATAACTAGTTCTTGAGATCACACCCCCTGTATTATATAAGACTATAACAGCATAAGAAATAGGAACAGGAGTAGGCTGTTCAGCCCCTCGAGCCTACTCTGACATTCCATAGGATCATGATCCGACATTCCTCATATCCACTTTCCTGCATTTTCCCCATGACCCTTGATTCTTTGACTGATCAAGAATTTATCTACCTCAGCCTTAAACATGCACAAGGACGCTGCCTCCACAGCTCTCTGTGGAAAGGAGTTCCAAAAACTCAACCCTCTAAAGAAGAAATTCCTCCTTATCGCCATCTAAAGTGGGGCCCCTTTATGCCCTCTAGTCCTAGATTCTTCTAAAGTGGGGTGGGGGGCAGAAATGGGGCATCCTATCTGCCTGTACTCTGTCAAACCCCTTAAGAATCCTGTGTTTTTCCATGAGGTCACCTCTCATTCTTCTAAACTCCAGTGAATGGAGTCCCAACCTGTTTAGTCTTTCCTCAGAAGACAGTCCTTCCAGACTGAGGATGATTCTCGCAAATCTTCTCTGAACTGCATCCAATGAAATTACATCTCTCCTTATATAAGGGCACCAAAGCTGCTCACAGTACTCCAGATGTGGTCTCACCAGCACCTTGTACAGTTGCAATGAGACTTTCCTACTCCCATTACTCCAACCCCCTTGAAATAAGGATTAACATCCCATTATTCTTCCCAATTACATGCTACACCTGTGTGTTAGCTTTCTGAATTTCATGCATTTGTACCCTCAGGTCCCTTTGTGTTGCAGCTTCCGCTTTTGCGCCAGGGTCCTAAAGACATTACACAATGGCATTTAACAGAAAAGGAACGCTCAGGTTGCATGTACAGAAGGTCTTTAATGAAGTCAATGCCGGAAAGAGGAGCTGGTGTTAAAATACTCCATTGTTTGCCTACTGCTTTCTGCTGAGCACTTACCCAACTCATCCCAAAGCTGTCGGCACTTGTCTGTCATGCCCGTGCCTTGCTGCCTCCAGAGGGAAAGTCGTGGGTCAGCCATAAACTGTTCTGTTATCAATGTCAACATCCTAGCACCATTTGAATCCCTCATCTTCAGCATTTCTCGTACCTGCGGTTGATAACATTTAAAATCAGTAATCAGAACGAAAACAATGTTTATCCAGAGAACTAGTGCTGCCATTCTGGTTCCAATGTACAAATATATTAAATAAAACTTTCCTTTCTCGTGGAGTTGAATTGTGATGGCTTTGGTTTTCCTCAAGTTTAGCTGAAAGACATTATGGATTATTCTAACTGCCCATCCAAGCTGCAGTCATGGCAGTACAAAATCAGTGAGCAAATAGAGCATGGTTGTAGATATGGATAGTTGGGTCTAATTTACATAAGACGTTAGACCAGATCTCTCTTTCAGGAAATGATGATGCCATAGAAAGGGAAGTGGACCACAGGTTAAGTAACACAAGAAAAAGGAACAATCCTCTCCCTGAAAGAAGGATGTGATCAGCAGTGTCAAAGGCTGCAAAAGAAATTTGGGAAGGCGAGAAGAGATACTAATGTTCCTCATGATTCTGTTATGATTGCTTGTGCACTGACAAGAGAGGAAACATTTGAAAAGAGAGATTCAAACATAAACTGAATTCCAGAAATATGGTTCCAGTTGACATAAATGCTACAAAAAGGGACGCAAATTCAAGCTTAGAAAAGAAAAAGAAGATTTGCTGTAACTAGTTGAATATGTATTATGGTGTATCAGTGAGTCTAAGAAAATTTAAGGGAAAATTGGATAGCTGTTTGCAGGAATAGTTGGTCAAGGTGTATTTGTTTCTGCAACCAGCTTGATTAACATCAGTTTTTTTTAAACTCTGAATTTCCTTCATTTCTTGAATTCTGTATTTCCCAACCTATCACCAACTCATGTTCCTCTTTTAAAAATAGAGAGGGAGTTTAAGGTTTAATCTAATAATTAATAATTAAGGTTTAATCATCTATACAGATGATTTGTACAAAGTGAATATAAGATTCAGATATTCTTAAGTTCACTTATTAAATAAATGTAAATAGTACTTGTCACTATTTGAAAAAATAGACTTGCAAGCTAATGGCTATTGTTAATATTTATCTAAAAGAACAGCAGAAAAATAGACTTCAGAGTTTATATAGCTTTGGTATTGATAAGAGGAATCAGAAGAAACTCTAACAATGCCACGAAAGGCACTGTGAGAAATTAAAAAAAGTGTGAGATCAATAAGGTTCATTGCTCTCTTTGGATAGATTGTGTATCATAGATTGATTTAAAGTGTAACTGAAAACTGCTGGATCATGTGGCTTTATTCGCATTCATTTCTTAATAAATTGATAAATTGTCATGATCTCTCTATCTTAATTAGTTTGTACAGTTTTGGATTACTTATTACTTTGGTTAGACCCTCAGCATGCAACTCTTTTACCTATCATGTTATTCCAGTCATTTGATTTGTCTCTTGCACCATTTTATTTTTAATTTTTTGTAATTATCTCTCTTCCTCATTTAATTGGATCATAGGTCACCTTTTTGCTTGTTATTCAGCTGTTGACACTTCACTTGCACCGTCTGACACTTTTGATCACCTGCAGAGACTTATTATTCCACATTCCACTCACACCATTTGTATGATCTTTTGAACTCTCTGTCTGTGATCTTTCTGTCTATAAATTCTGTGTCTGTGCTTCTCTCTCACTTCATCTGACAAAGTGGCTACACTCCAAAAGCTTGTGATTTCAAATAAACCTTTTGGACTATAACCTGGCGTCGTTGGCTTCTGACTTTGTCCACACCAGTCCAACACCAGCACCTCCACATCATTTCTTAGCCAGGCATATACAAACCCACTAAGGATTTTAATTATACCAATTCTTACATGGCATTGAAACTTTAGAGAACATGTGCTATTATTGTTATCGAAAAACTTTGACTTACAAAGTTTCACATGATTACGCTATGCAGAATGAAACTATTTTATCTTGTTTCTGCTCTGTTTCATAGACCCACAAATTTCTGTGTAAGCTTATTTGTATGAAAAGGCCAATGTTGCCAAATTTTATTTACGAATAACACCAATATTGCTCTGATTCAAGATTAAGTGGAACTGGGAGGGAAACAAAGGCCAATACCATTCAGTGATCAGCCCAACTACTCTAGCCATCAGCAAAGTAGATATGGATGTTGTACCAGGGTCAGAGTGGGCTCAGTTCCATAGATAATCTCCTCCTCATGGGAAATAACTGACCAGCATTCTGGTCCAGGTATATGTATGATGAGCAATCAGTCAGCTAACTTGGAGGAGGTCTGCAGGTGTCATAGAACGGTGCCACTGCCTTAAGCAGAAAGTGAGGAAAGGGACAAATGATTTAGAGAGAATTTATACTTCTTTAAGAAAATGAGAACAATTTTTGCTGCACTCTCTCCCCACTAAGAGTGATGGACTGTGTTTATAATATTAGTTGCTTTTTCCTTTCTCTTTCACGCAGTAGCATAGTGGTATTTTCATGGAAATTGTAATCCCGAGACTGAAGTAATACTCAGGGGACCTGGGTTTGAATCTCACCATGGTATGTCGTGGAATGTAAATTTAATGAAATCTGGAATTGTAAGTCTAATAATGACTGTGAAACCTTTGTTGATATTGTCATTAATAACCTATATGGTTCACTAACGTCCTTTAAGGAAGGAAAGTTGTCGTCCTTACCTTGTCTATTCTACATTTAACTCCAGGCCAACTGCCATTGCAAACTCAGGTCTCTTCATTCAGCAAAGCCCCCTTTATTAACAACTGTGGGCTCGTGCAAAAATTGGCAGTCTGACTGATAAACAAGTAAAGCAATGGCCTGACACAGTCATGCTCACAGAATCTTAACTTAAGCGCAATGTCCCAGACAACACCACACCATATCCAGCAGAGGTGGTGGCACAGTAGCACTGAGGATGCCAGAGCAATGATTCCAGACTCCATGAAGTCTCATGGCATCAGGTCAAATGCGGATAAGGAAACCTCTTGCTGGTTATCACACACTGACACCCCTTAGTTGATGAATCAGTATTTCTTCCATGTTGAGCACCACTTGGAACAGCACAGAAGATCGCAAGTTGCAGAATGTACTCTGAACGGGGGAGCCTCAAATGTACACCAAGTGTGGCTTAGCAGCACCCCTACTGACTGGGCTGGTTCAGTCCTAAACAGCATAGCTTCTAGATTGGGTCTGCGGCAGATTCTGACGGAACCAACCATAATCTCATCCTCAACAATCCGCCTACTGTAGATGAAACTGTCCACTACAATATCGGCTAGAATAACTACCACTAAGTCATTGTGGAGACCATGTCTGATCTACACATTGAGAATATCTTCCATTGTGTTGTGTAGCACCATCATCATGGGGATTGTGATAGATTTCAAACAGATCTAGGAAATCAAGACTGGCCATCCACGAACAGGATTGTACTCCAGCGCAATCTATAGCCTCATGGCCCAGCATTTCCTTCGCTTTATCATTACCATCAAGCCAGGGGATCACTCTGGTTCATTGAAGAGTACAGGATGGCATGCCAGGAGCATGACCAGGCATACCTATAAATAAAGCATTAACCTGGTAAAGATACAAAACAGGGCTACTTTAGTACAAACAGCAGAAACAGCGAGTCATAGAAATGGTGAAATGACTCCACAACCAATAAATCCGATCTAGGTTCTGCAGTCTTGCCAGATCTAGCAGTGAATGGTAGTGGACAATTAAACAGTTCGGTGGAAGAGGAGCCTTCATACATGTCCTATCCTCAATGATGGGGGAGCCAACACATCAGTATAAAAGATAAGGTGAAGCATCTGCATCAATCCACAGCCAGATGTGCGAGTGGATGATCCATCCTGGCATTCTATGGAGGTCCCCACTATCAAGCATATTAGTCTTCATCCGAGTCGATTCATTGCACATGATAAGATCTACAAACAGTTGAAAACACTGGATACTGCAAAGGTTATGAACCCTGTCAGCATTCCAGCAATTGTTATGAAGACCTGAGCTCCAGAACCTGCCGTGCACCAAGCCAAACTGTTCCAGTGTAACTACAACAGTAGCATCTACCTGACAATATGAAAAATTGCCCATATTCTGTGCTCTAAAAGCAGGAATAAGCCAATTCAGCCGATTACCGTCACATCAGTCTACTCTCAATCATCATTAAAGAGATGGAAGGTGTCAGTGCTCGCAAGCTACACCCACTTAGCAATAACCTACTCACTAATGTTCTGGTTGGGTTCTGCCAGGGCCACTCAGCTCCTGACTTCATAACAGCCCTGGTTCAAACATTGCCTGAAGAGCTGAATTCTGGAGGTGAGGGGAGAGTGACTGCCTTTGACATCAAGGCTGCATTTGACTCAGTGTGGCATCAAGGAGGCCCAGAATCAATGGGAATCAAGGGGAAAACTCTCCATCAGTTAGAGTCATACCTGGTACACAGGAAGATAGTTATAGTTGTTTGAAGTCAGTCATCTCAGTTCAAGGACATCACTAAAAGGAATTCCTTAGGGTTTTTATTTTCCAATCAACCTGTTAAGAGTTGTTATTACATTACTCTGAGCAAATGGGACTTGAATCCGGGCCATCTGGCTCAGAGGTACCACATAGCATTCTAGGTCTAACTGTTTTCAGCTACTTCATCAATGATCTTCCCCCACGAATAGGTCAGAAGGGGGTATATGTTCACTTGATTGCATGGATGTGCAGTCCCTTTCACAACTCCTCAGATACTTAAGCAGTCCATATCCTAATGCAGTAAGACCCGGATAATATCCCAGTTTGGATTGACAGGTAGCAAGTAACAGTTATGCCACACAAGCTCCAGGTAATGACTATCCTCAATAAGAGAGAATCTCACTCTTGCCCCTTGACATTCAATGTCATTGCCATCACTAAATCCCTCACTATCAACATCTTAGGGATTACCATTGATCAGAAACCGAATTCAACTAGCCACATACGAGTACTGCAGATACATGAGCAGGTCAGAGGCTAGGCATCCTGCAATAACTCACCTACCAATCCCATAAAACCTGTCCAACATCCACAAGCACAAGTCAGGAGAGTGGATCACTGGATCAAAATCCTGGAACTCTCTCCTGAACAGCACTGTGGGTCTACCTATACTGAATGGATTGCAGCCATTTACAGCTCACCTCCAACTTTTCAAGGGCAATCAGAGATGGGGAATAAACAGTGACCCAGCCAGCAACATACACCTCCCATGCATGAATAAAATACATAAACTTTAGTTTTAGTTGAATCCTAAAAAGTGGTTCAAACTCCAGCATAAATCAAGTGAATGGACTTAAGCAATAATCAAATTAGAATCTGCAAGATCCTTATTTTCTACTGAACTACCAGGATGTACCCTTCCAGGAGTTCTTAGCATTAGTTTAATTTTATTTTCATTTCCTTTCATTTATTTTCCCCCTGTATCTTACACATACATTTACATATCCAAATGACAGCGACTGTTACTTATAAAAGGAGAGGTAATGGCCTAGTTTTATTATTGTTAGACAATTATAATGTTCTAGGGACCCGGGTTCAAATTCTGCCATGGCAGTTTGTGGAATTTAAATTCCATAAATACCTGGAATTAACTGAATCCGTTGTCGATTGTCAGGAGAAACTCTGATTCACTAGTGTCTTTTAGGATAAGTGCTGAGAGGATGTCTCCTCTCATGGGAAAGTCTACGACCAGACAGTATAGTCTCAAAACTAAGGGGCACCAATTTAAGACTGAGATGAGTAGGCATTTCTTCTCTCGGAGGGTTGATAATCTTTGGAAATCCTTGCCACAGCTGTAGGGGCAAAGTCCTTGTGTATATTTAAGGCTGAGATAGATAGATTCTTGATCAGTAGGGGAATCAAGGGTTATGAGGAAAGGACAGAAAAGTGGACATGAGGCATGTCGGATTAGCCATGAGCCTACTGAATGGCGGAGCAGGCTCGAGGGGCCAAATGATCTTTTCCTGTAAATGGTTCTTATGGTCTTATAGAATAGAGATGTAGAACACCTTTTTCTCAGAGGGTTGTGCATCTTTGAAACACTCTGCCTCAGCAGGGCTATTGAGGTTTTTAAGGCAAAGGTAAATTGATCTTCTTGCCTAAAAAGAACCTAAGGTTACTGGGGTAGATGGGAATATGAAACATGGAACATGATTGGGGCAGCCATGATCCAAATGAATGGCAGAACAGGCTTGCAAGGCAGAATGGCCTCCTTCTGATCCTAACATTTATGTTCATGTTTGTACTTACACAATGATTGGGGGGTGGGTGCAAAAACAGTGAACCTCTTCAAAAATAGATATTGGTTTATATTAGTTAATAAATTACAGCCACCCTTATAATGGCCCCTCTTCAACAGATTTATTTTCAAAACAAGACTCAGAAGGTATTTTCAAACAATACTGCTTCTATATTAATTGTGTTTAATTGGATACAATTGGTATGGATGTTATTTAGGGATTAAGTTGAGATCCTCTAAATAAGAGTCATACAGCATGGAAACAGACCCTTCAGTCCTTGTCCTTGCCAACCAGGTTTGCTAAACTGAACCAGTCCCATTTACCTGCATTTGATCCATATCCCTTTAAACCTTTCCTATCCATGTACCTGTCCAAATGTCTTTTAAATGTTGTCACTGTTTTTGTCTCTACCACTTCCTCTGACAGCTCATTCCATATATACACACCATTCTCTGTGCAGAAAGTTGCCCCTCAAGTCCCTTTTAAATCTTTCCCCTCTCACCTATGCCGCATGGTTTTGGACTCCCCTACCCTGGGGAAAACACCACGACTATTCACCTTATCTATGCCCCTCATGATTTGACAAACCTCCGTAAGGTCACCTCTCAGCCTCCTAATTTCCAGAGAGAAAAAGTCCCAACCTATCCAGTCTCTCCTTCAACTCAAATCCTCCAGAACCTGTAACATCCTTGTAAACTTTTTTTGCACCCTTTCCCATTTAATAAAATCCTTCATATAGCAGGGTGACCAGAATTGTTTGCAGTACTCTAAACGTGGCCTTATCAACATCTTGTACAGCCGCAACCATGACATCCAAACTCCTAGACTCAATGCACTGACTGATGAAGGAAAGTGTGCCATATGCCTTCTTCACCACTCTGTCTACTGTGACGCCACTTTCAAGGAACTATGTGCCTGCACCCTTAGATCTCTGTTTGACAACACTCCCCAGGATCCTACCTTTAACTGTGCAAGTCCTACCATGGTTTGTCTTACCAAAATGCAACACCTTGCAATTATCTAAATTAAACACCATCTGCCATTCTTCAGATCACTGGTTCAGTCGATCAGGATCTCAATGTACTCTTCGATAACCTTCTTCACTGTCCACTATACATAGTGGAACTGGTCTGGGTTTGGAGATGTATGCCTATTGTGAGTATTTCTGTAAATAAAAGCGTATAAGGATTAAGTGTAGTTTAGATATTTTCTAAGCAGGTTCCTCAAAGATGACATTACATACCTCTGACGCAGAAGGGATTTGAAACCTGGTTCAGAGATACAGACACTACCACTTTGTTACAAGAGCCCCCTATATTCCTGGTTCTATACCTCCCAAATGGCTTTCTGAAGTATAACATATGGTAACGTCCTTAGAGGATAGATGACATTTATGTTTCACTTGCAGACGATTCTTGGAAGTGCACTTCAAACCTCAAGGAATTATTGCCTGGAACAAGCTTCCAGATTAACCTTTTATAACATAGTTTTTGCACTGTTTGTCTTTTCAGAACGTAGTTATTGCAGTGTTGCCACAGTCATATCTTTTGTTACTGTCACCTTTATAGCTGTTCAATTTTCTCATGCAGTTTGATGAGGTCAACCGTAAAAGGTATTTTGATACAAGTTGAGGGAGGTCAGCCTTTCAGAAATAAAAGAAAAAGGCTCCCAAAAATAAGTAAAATGAAGAAATCAATAAAATGCCTATTTCAGTACAGTTGTTGGAAGGCTTTTCCTGGAGCTAAATACAAAGTCTGCCGCGGTCACAATGTTTTACTTGAAAATTATAAATGGAATGTGACCCATCTGTAAAAATTACCACATTTTTGAACATTGTCTCACCTGTACTGGACATAGTTCTGAGCACAAGTGGATTAAAATTATAGCCCGCAAAGAATTAGTGTTATGACAGCTCATACGCGACATTCTGCCCTTCATTAATGGTACTTTCCTCAGAAGCCTGCCATTTGCAAAGTAACTGTGTACCCAAAGAATCTTACCTTAGCAAACATAGAGTTCAACTGCTTGCCAGACCCATAGTATCCTCCCTGCGATAGGAATTGCTTTACTTGCTCTCGGACTTGTTCCTCATCTAGATGCCAGCAGTTCTCATCATCAATGCTGGCACCAGCTGTTGGATCAGGAGCACCTGAGTGAAACAGAAAATATGTAACAGTTAAAAAACAACTTCAAAATGGATACCCACTCCATTATGAATGTTGCAAAATGTATACAATTGATCCAAAAGCTTGATGAGGAGGATAAATGTTGGCTGAGGCTATAGTAGCAACAACTTTCATTATATATAGTAAAAAAAAGTAAGCTGCTTTATAGGACTGTAATCAGACAAGATTTAACACTGACGTAAAAAGAAAGCCCCAGAAATTAGTGGTGAGAAAAAGCAGGGTCAGAGAGGTAGTTAGAGATAACAAGTTGTAGAGCTGGATGAACACAGCAGGCCAAGCAGCATCAGAGGAGCAGGAGCGTTTTGGGCCACATCCTTCTTCTGATGCTGCTCGGCCTGCTGTGTTCATCGAGCTCTGCATCTTGTTATCTCAGATTCTCCAGCATCTGCAGTTCCTACTTAGAGAGGTAGTTGTTGAGGAGTGACTTCAAAGAAAATATGTAGAGGGGTTTGGGGCCAATAACGTCACATTTGGTCTTTTTTGTCTCAGAGTTTAAAAAAAAAACTTAACCCAGCCAGAGTTCTGAATAGGGGTTACTGGACCTGAAACGTTAGCTCTGATTTCTCTCTGTGGATGCTGCCAGACCTGCTGGGTTTCTCCAGCATTGTATACTTGCTTCAGATTTCCAGCACGTGCAGTATTTTGCTTTTATTCTTGGCCCTGAGTGGAAAACTGAACTCATAGAATTCAAGAAAGAACAGAGCCAAAGTTAGCTATGATGGCATGCACTACTGAATAAGTAGGTTGGCTCTCACTGTCAAGAATGACATTTGGAAAATAGTCACTTAAATGCAATCAAGGAAGGTTACAGGTGCACACAGAATTGGGTACCATTAATTAAGTCCTTCAGCTTAAACATAGACAAAATAGGTCAAACTCAATAATTAAGAACATTTTCTTATTAAGCCCTCTAACAAAGCTGAAATGTTATTATGAAAATATCTAACACATTACAAGAAATCACTTATTTCATTATTTGGGGAATTTCCAGGTCTTCTAAAGAAATAAAGATTCCAGTAAGCAATCCCAGAAATCAGGCTTAAAGACAGTCAAAACTGGACCAGCAGAATGCAAAAATTGTCTTTTTCACTAACTGATAACAGAAAGAAAAAGAAACTGATGTACGTAGTATTTGGTTGTTTATGTTCAGAGTACTGTTACAACTGCTAAAGAGGGACATGGGGTAATGAACAATGCAAGTTATAAATTTACACAAACTGCATTACCAAAAATGCAGGCCAAAAACTACTGGCTGCTATGTCAAGGATGAGCCAACATAAAGGTGATCAGTTGCCTCTTTACTCTTGTTTTAATTTTCACAGATCCCAGGTATACTGTGTGGCACTGTTATTGTTTTGCTAGCAGCACTCAATCTTCCTCTGCCTCACTCAGTGATCAATTTTCAATAAACACCACCAGCTTACAAAAAAGAAAACATGCAACTGCAAGAAATGCAACTGACAAATAACAAGACTACATATCAACGATTTCTTGAAAGTAAGATACAGCTGGTCACTTAACAAAGGAACAAGTGAATTTAAAATCTTTCTGCTCCAGATTAAGAAAGCATATATCTTGCCTCCAACCTCCACTGCCCCTGTTTGAAGTTAACTATTACACTTTGTTATCAGAGGCATGGCAGGCACATTACATAAGTGATATGATTATTGGAAATCTCAGCATGATTCAGGCGGAGAGAAACTGGGAAATTAGGTAGCAAGCACCTCTGCAGGGTTTGCACTGCACCCAACAGTAATTTCATTATGGGCTATGTCTCTGCAATTTTCACTTCCTGTCAGAATGATTAGCAGCCTATCTATGCATTCAGCATATTAACAAGGTTCTTTAGCAGGCATCATTTCACATTTCTTACATTTGGGTTAATGTTTAGAGCAACATCTTTGAATTTTGCACATTCATTCCTAAATTAATTTTAATAATGTGTGTTAATATTTAGAACACCAGTGCGTTTTTTTCCAGTAATTTTTTAATGCAGTTTCTTTGTTTTTTTCCAAATGATTGCATGCCTGTGAAATGAGAAGCTGCAGAATCACTTGCTAATATCAATGAGGAATTGGGTGTACAGAAAGCCTTTCCCAAGGGCTTTGCAGAACAGGAAAATCCTTGGAGATGGGATCTGCAAAATTTTCCCCACATTGCCTACTTCCGTGCATGGCAACTTTCAACAGGAAGCCACACCAAGCGCAGTGCCAATTTGTAAGTAAATGTTAGATGAAAATAGTGGGTGCTATTAAAACAACCTCACCACAGTACTTCATGCCTCAAATGGTACCAGATGAAAGAACACAGATCAGATATATCAATAAGCAACAGAGCTGGATTGTTTATATCACTATAACAGGTACCAACCATACCTGCATTCTCTGTCACACACCGAGTGGTAATTTCAATTGGGAACTGGCTGTGCAGCATTCAGAAATTCAGTGATACAGAGATTCGATTCTTCAATCTAACACAGGGTCACCTGCACTATTAGCCAATATGTTCCTCTAAGATGCACAGACAAAATGGCAGAGTCATTTACTTTGTCTCCTTTGCTACTGGTTGGCATTAAGAGCACAAACTGGCTGACTAAATTCAACAAGCAAAGGGTGTGCATGCAGGGTCAAAAGTGAAGATGTAACAAACTGCCCCACACAGCAACATGGATATACTTGTCATTCAGTTGAATACCACATCATTGGATGGGTTTTAATTCGGCAAGCTTTCTTAAGGCTTGCCTTTTCTATTTGCATCCATTTCACATCCTGTAAGACATGTTGACAACATTCAGGTTTTCCACCAAGTATCAGCCACACGGGAAGAAAACTGTAAACTATATTTACTTAGATCTGCCATACCAACTGCCAGAAAAGATAATTAAGGTATTGCATTGCTTCAACTTTTGATCACATACTCAACTTCCTCCTCCACAAACAATTTATTATGATTATGAAGGAAGATCTTTAAAGTAGATGGGATCTGCAAAGTTTTCCCCATGATACCCCAATGTTCACTCCACTTCAGCATATTACAATATTTAACTGGAAGTACACCAAATGCGATATTTCCTTTATGAACCTTTCACAGGCCCATTAGAAGGGCTTTTCATCACAGCAGTCAGACAGGGACTGTACAAATTTCTTTCCCCATCTACATCATTCAAATTTTCCATTTATGCAATGCTGTCAGCAAAAGTATGTCAGCATGCAATTTCTTATCCTTCCCCATCCAAGGAAAAAATGTTCCAAGAACTCATCTACACAAATCTGAATATATTTAATCACTTGAGAGCAGAGAAGTCTACAAAATCAGCACTTTAGTGTAACTCCCACTGAAGGCTGTTATAATACAGAGCTTTTCATACCACTTGATGGCCGTTGCTTCTTAGACTTTTCATTTGATCTGGGATGCTATTGTAATCTACAAAGGTGGTTTGCCACCATGAACTATAGCATGCATCACACTGTCTTGCACTTCATTCTCAATCTATTTGGGGATTAGGAAGAGAAAGCTTTGACAAGAAATGGAAGCCTGGAAATAGGCACTTATCTGTAACCCTCTCTGCTAAATAATTAAAAATAACCTCACATGACGATTTGTTTTGCTTTTGCCATTAAGTCCTAGAACTTAACCAGATATTGCAGATGAATTTTCTGTTTTGCAGAATTCTGCCCTTTTAGCTGACACCCTACAGCAATATATTTTTAAATTATCATGGGTCATTGCAGTTTTAAAGAAATAACGTACAAACATAATTTGTGTTTTGAAATGCAGCTGCTCCAGTCTGAAATCAGGGAATGCTCAAATCAAACTGACAGCGTTTCGCCATAAACAATCATGCTAAATGACCCTGTTTATATTCCACAAAGGCAGCTTCATTCGTTACTATGAATCTGCGGAGACTGTAGAATTCAGACTGCATTTCACAGTTTTGTTTTGATGCTTCCCTTTTGGAACAAAACACAAATTACAATTACTGCTCATTGTGAAGAGCACACAATTTCCAAACCACACAAAACACAGGAAATAAAATGCTGTAGTTTGCCACTCTGTTGCTGTCCACTAAAATGCATCAACAGTAGTGTTTTGAAAATTAGTCTACGTATTCCCTCTTATTTCCCCAAAAGAAAATACCATCTTGCCTCTTCCTTTGCAGACCATGCTCGGACCTGCTCAGAAACCTGCATAAAAAGTGACCCTTGAACTAACTGTTTTTAGGTTTGTGCAAGCATAATTCATATGACTTGCAGCTTATCTAATCTATTAGTACAAATATGTAATAAAAGAAATTGTGCTCAATCCAATATGGTATTAATGCTTCCTCACTTAAAATTGCTGCCAATGTAATTAATTAGTGGCAGAATTGAAACTACATGCACTCTACAAAATATTCTCAGAGAATACACAAGTTTCAAGGTCTAAGGCTTGATGTACAGTTGAAGCATTCAAAATAAAAGTTTCACACACCGCATTTACTTCTCAGAAATCCTACACCTTTCAAATATAGAATGATAATTAACGGGATTTTCGGTATGCTGACTGCCCTGTTCAAAGTGCAAACACCATTGGTTATCTTTTTTAACCAAAAGATGAAAACTCTATTAATTCAGCATTATAATAGTGCTTAAAATTCAAGAGGGTGTAATATTCTAATGCAAGAATTAAAAATAAATCTTTCAGGGACACTTACAGACCCCTGGGAACAAACACCAATTCTTGTATCTTTATTTCAATTTGTTTTTGTTTTCTTCGTTGTATGTCTTCCACAAATGGTGACTATAATTAAAGTTTGTGTTATAAAACTGATATAATTAGCAGGGATGATGTCAAAGAATCAATTTTTTAACGCACAATATTTTCTGAAGCAACTGAACAAATGTTGTTAGTTATCACTTTGGAGTGTATGATTCAAAAAACACACTTGCATTTCATTCTCATTTTTCATGAATTTGGGTCTTTCCAAAGCAAAAATCAGAAGTTTGACAAATCATAATCCACCTTGCTCCTTTCGCACAATGCTTATTGTCAGAGATGTCTTTGAAATTTGTTACTATCCTTTTCAACAGTTTGTTACATTTTCAGCACACTGTCATCTGTAACCTTTGAAACAACACCTGTATACGCACATTAAGATCGCTAATACCTGTCAAAATGTGCAGTTGACCCCTGGGGTACACCTTCATGTAACTTCCTCTGGTCTGGAAACAAAATGTTTGATTTATTCATTGTCATGTGTATCTTGTTACGAAATACAGTGTAAATGTTGTATAGTGTTGCCACTCTCCAGCGCCATCTTAAAACGCAGAAAAACAAACCAAAATACAGAATATAAAGGCAGAAAAATGAAGGAATAAAAGGAAATGTCCAACTTTACGGTCCTTCTTGTTAAGTTCTCTGTCACGGGCCCGGAGGCCAGGCAGGAGTCCCCTTTGCTCCATCACCACCACTGGAATGAAAGTTCAGTGCCATCTCACCTCCACCAATGCCCTCACCACAATGAGTCCTCAATGGACCTCACCAATACAGATGCCACTAATGCTGCCAGGCATTGCTCTGGCCCAAACTCATGTCCGATGCCGCCACGAGTCTGCTTCGGGCCCACCTCAGACTAGGCCCAAATTCGCCTCCGCCACAGCAGCAATACATCAGCACTAGGACCACCTCAATGATGCAGACACTGCTGGGAACTCAAACTCTCTCCAACGCCGCCACCAGGAGTATACTGCTGATGCTGTCGCCATCACCGAGCTCTTCACTAACAGGGAAGTAAAGGCAGAGAGAGAAAAAAAAAACGAGAAGAGGGAGAAAAAAAAAGTAACTGAAGGAAAAGCAGACAAAGTCGCTGAGCTCCAGGATCAGAAACTCTACTCCAGTGCCATCTTATCAGAAGTATGCTGTGCTTTCTGCCTCTTCGCCACTTCTGTATCCACACTGGTACAGTCCTTGATCCTCATGTTCTTTAGCTTTGCTAACAATTAGTCTATAATGCAGTACCTTACCAAAGCTTTTTAAAATTCCATTCACAAATCGTCCAAGTTTCTTCATCAAATAACTCAAGCCATTTTATCAGACACCTGTTTTTAATATACCTGCCCTGGCTAAATAAGGGAGTTACTAGTTCATCTTTTTTGATGATACTACTTATGGGAAGAATGTTGCCCAGGACATCAGGAGAACTTCCTTTTCTTCTATATGAAGATGTAGTCATACAGCACAGAAGAGGCCCATTGGGTCTGTACTGATCTATCTACAATAATCACACTTTCCTTCACTTGGGCCATAGCCTTGAATGTTATGACATTTCACATTCTCATCCATGTACTTATTAAAAGATTGTGAGGTTTTCTACATCTACTACCCTCCTGGGCAGTGCATTCTAGATTCTCATCACCATTCAGATGAAAATATTTTCCTCAAATATCCTCTAAACCTTCTGCTCCTCACTGTAAAATTATGACCCCACATTCTTGACTCTTCAACAAAGGGAAGTAGGTGCTTTCTGTCCACCCTGTCCATACACCTCTTTTAGTCAACCCTTCAGCCTTCTTTGCTCTGAAGAAAACACTCTGAGCCTACCCAGCCTCTCTTCATAACTAATGTGCCCCAACCCAAGCAACATCCTGGTGAATCTCCTCTGTACCCCCTCCAGTGCAATCACATCTTTCCTATTGTGTGGTGTTCCTGTCATGCGGTGGCCAGAACTGAACACCACTCCAGCTGTGGCCTAACTCAAGCACAGCTACAACCTGCCCTCTCTGCTCTTACAATCTATGCCATGAATGATAAAGGCCAGTGACCCACATACCTTCTTAACCACCCTATTAACCTATCTTGTTGGCTTCAGGTATCGGTGGACAAGCACTCCAAAATCTCTCTATTCCCCCGAGCTTCCTAATATTCTGCATTCATTGAGCGCTCCCTTGTCTTCTGACTGCTTGCAAAGTGCATCACCTCACATTTCTCAGGGTTAAATTCCATCTGCCGCTGATCTGACCAATGTGTCTGTATTCTCCTGTAACCTAACACCATCTTCCTCACCATCAAGAACCCGGCCGATTGTTGTGTCATCCACTAAGTTTTGTATCACCCCACCCCACCCCACATTCTCTTATATTGTTTGAATGTATCATGAACCACAAGGCACCTGGCACTGATCCTGTGGTATGCCATTGGATACAGCCTCCTACCACCAAACCAATTTTGGATCCACCTTGTCAAGTTTAAAAAAAAAAAAAAATCACTCTCCCATCCGGAACTTTGTCAAACGCTATGCTGAAATCCATATAGACTTCATCAAATGTACTTCCTTCATCTGAACACCTGATCACCTCCTCAAAATTCAATCATATTTGTTCGGCGTGACCTCCTTCTACCAAACCATGTTGACTATTCTAGATCAAATGTTGCCTCTCCACGTAGAGATTAATCCTGTCCTTCAGAATTTCCTCAAATTGTTTCCTGCCACCAATGGACGACTCACTGGTTTGGAATTCCTGGTTTATCTCTACCACCGTTCTTGAAAAGCAGAACCACATTAGCTATCCTCCAGTCCTCTGACACCTCCCCTATGTCCAGAGGGGAATTAAAATTTGGTAAGAGCCCCTATAATTTTATCCCTCACCTCCCACAGCAGCCTGGGATACAAGTCTGGGGATCTGCCCATTTTTAAGCCCACCAAAAATGCAAAAGGTATCCTAAATTCTTTTACATATATTTAAACAAGCAGATAGACAGAATCCTGGTTTAACAGCTCGTCTCAAAGTCAGTATGGCTGATAATGCAGCACTCAGCACTGTTGTAATGAGGCAATTAGATTGTGCATTCAAATGCTGGACTTAGGTTCAAACTTAAACTTCTCACTCTGGTGGCACTGCTACCCAATGATTCAATTTATCAGCCATTTAATGTCACACACTTAACCAACATCTGCATTATTAAAAAAAAACAATTTTGCTTGTTTCAAGTCAGTGAGAGAATTTTCGACAAAAGTCAACTTCTCTAGACGTTATCCGAAATCCTTAATAAATTAAAGGATTGAGATAATTTTTCCCAGCATGATAGTCCCATATTTCTTGTATAACAAAATTATGTTTCAAGTCTCCCCTTCTCACTATGAGTTAGGACAATGAAGTACAACTTTCAGAAGACGTGAGGTCATCTGCACGCTCTCATAATGCAGCGTGAATTACAAATTTATAGATTGTCCGTGCATGCTTCTTGCTTCCCTTCTGCTTCTTTCTCCACTCACTTTTTCCATTCATCTTAAATGAATAACGTTTCTACAACAAGTGTGGAATGAAAGACAGGTTTTAAATTTTACAGTCATCAATGGCACTCAAGTATAGAATGAGAGAACACTGCATCTAGTATTTCTGTGGATGCCCCAAGCTACATAGCCATCATTTATTGCTTGCTTTTGCACCAAATGAGGTGATGATGTAAAGTTTATAAAAAGTATAATAGTAGAGGTGGATTTTTTGTTGTTTTAAAAGTTTAAGGAGGGATCTTTTCTATAGAGTATAAGTTGCCTATTGAATAATGTTGCTTCTAGTTTGTTTATTACAATGAAAGTTTTAAAACTTGACACCTTGTTGAGTGATCGTTCCAGTGAGCCAGTGGAAATTCAAATATCTTTAAAACGATGTGCATACATATTTTACACACACACACAACACACAACACACTTTGTTTAATTTGTCTATAATCAAAGGATCTAACGCTCCTGGTATTCAACCGATAGATAAAAAAACCAATGAAACGGACAGCAGTTAGAAAAGACAAAATAGAAATCTTATAATTTCTCCCTCCTATTTATTTATACATTTATGCATCAGTCAGGAAATAAAAGCATGTCTTTAAATTGTCGGGACCCATATAATATGACAATAAATCAAGCTCCTGATGACAAACGGGCTTAGTTGTTCCGTCCATTTAGAGCATTTATTTGGTATGAATTCCCTGGACGTGAGTGCATATTACTCAATAAAAATCTGGAACCAAACAACAGAACCTACTCAGATTATGTTGCCCCCAGTGCATTGGAACAGACAGCAAGTGTGCTCCTTTTGTCAAGGAATCCCTGTCAGTCCAACCAGTAGCTAATCATAACATTTTAAAATTCTGGAATTGTGTCTGTTGCTTTTTTAAATTTATTTTTATTGACAACAAATATTGATCCTCGCCTCTCCAAGCACCATGACTATCCAATCTCTTAACCAGGTTGTTCAGAACAGTTTTAGAGATCAAGAAATTTTTTACTGAAATTGGTAATATTTCAACCTCAACAAAGGCTTCAGTAACCCCAGACTAGACGATTTGGAAAAACTTCAACTGAATCCCAGACCAAACCTCTGACTGTTTTTCCCAAATATGTTATAATCGCATTAGCTGTGGTCAAAAAGCTTGGTCATGCTTACTAATCTGGCATACATAAAGTTGGCAACTTGGCCAAGGAATAAAAAGGAACTGTTTACACACAACCACAATTCAGCTTAAACCATTCTCTCCAGTGAGCAGGTTCAAAGCAGGGAAAACAACAAAATTTCCTCAAAGTTTCACACCTAAAAAGCACAACCACAAACCCTCTTCAGCCGATACCAACACCACATTCCCACCCCATGCCTTCTCAGCACTATCCCAGTCCTGACAAATCTTCTCTCTCAGTAGAGCAGTCTGAAAACATGTTTTACAGCTCCCACACCCTAAGCTCCTATCTCCTGCAAACCACCACTCCTCTCAAGAAGTATGTTCTGACACATGCTAAAATGCTGGTATCTCTTTTCTAATGATTCCAAACATCACAAATACCATATTTAGAATCCACCCCACCCACCACTCCTACTTAGTTCTTCACAACCCACCATTCACTTCATGCTCCTATATGCTAATACTGCCCTTCCAAATATGGAACATGTTCTCAACCCATAATAACCACCCTGACACAAGTACTGTTATGCAGATTTCCCTGCCTCAACTTCACCATCAACTTCCTCTGTAGGCTTTACGATGCATAAGCAATGTAAGCAATTTAAAGAATTAAAACTAACATTTAATAGAAATGAATGCCACTGGCTTATAGTTTCCATGCAGGTAGCATACAATACAGAATCTATTGATATCATCTGTTAAGATTTAACTCTTAAACACTTCTTTCACATAAGTGCCAGACAATAACCATTTCCAACAAGAGAGGGCCTATGAGGTCAAATGGGCATTTTTCTTCCAAAAACTGTAAATCAGTCATTTTGACATTCGATGGTACCACTGATGCCAAGTCCTTCACTATCAAAATCCTGGGGAGCACACCACTGCATAAGTGCTAAAATGTAGCAGTCATCACAACATCATGCCTCATTGATAAGGGCAAGGTTAAGCACTACATATAGGGACTAATCCCATGAATCCTCAAAACCTCATCATCATCTCCAAGGATCATGTCAGGAGTAGGATGAAATATTCACCAGTCAATTGAATGGACAGGGTTGTATTAACACGGGAGAAACCGGATATCATTCAGCCAGAGAAATCCACTTGATAGGCATCCCTATCACTGGGCTCAATAAGCACATTCACCATTACAGGCACACTGTGGCAGCAGCTCAAGTTTACTATGGCTGTACCTCAGTGTTCGGTGAAATGTACCACCGAAGAAGACAAGGACAGCAGTAATCATGAGAATTCAAGCAACTCCAAAAGGTCATTTCCAGGGCACACATCATCTTATAACCATTCTTCATCTTTTCTGGGAGGTCAGATTGCTGGAATCCCCCACCAAACACCAACACCAAAAGAACTCCAGTGGTTCAAGCAGAAATCCCACTAAGACCCTTTCAGAACAACTAGGGAGGGAAATAAATTTGGCCTGACAAGAAACGCCTATATCTGAGAATTTAACTTGAAATCCTGGTTGTTTGATTTTTGACTTCTTAAATTTTGCACATCAAGTAACAGTAGAAATAGGAGGATTATGAAAACCTTTTGGTGATAGAAACAACTGAATATTTGGACACAAAGCGTCAATTATCAGAACAGCAAATACCAGTAGAGAAAATGTTGAAATCCCACAGACCAGAAAGCATTATAAACAAGCCACAGCATGTTATGATTTTAAGTTCATCTTAAAGAAAACAAAAAAAGACATTAGTCAGAGGTCAAAATAATATTTTCTTTGAGGGCTCACTTTGAAATTTTCTCAGGACTACGTTACGATTTTGGGGGCTATGGTTTGGTTTTCTTGTACTCCTTAGACTGAAAGATTTTAGTTAGAAATAAACTGTTGAAAGAAAGAGTTAGCAAATTCCTGCTCCATGCAACTGTTAAAGTATAAAGCACTGCGGCTCAGTGGTTAGCACTGCTCCCTCACAATGCCAGGGGCCCAGGTTCGATTCCAGCCTTGGCCGACTGTGCAAACTCCACACATTCTTCCCGTGTCTGCGTGGGTTTCCTCCGGGTGGTCCAGTTTCCTCCCACAGTCCAAAGACGTGCAGGCTAGGTGGAATGGCCATGCTAAATTGCCCATTGTATCTAGAGTGGGAAATGCAGGGTTTAAGGGTAGGGGAATGGGTCTGGGTGGGATGCTGTTCGGAGGGTTGGTGTGGACTCGATGGGCCGAATGGCCTGCTTCCACACTGTAGACATTCTGTATTAAAGAAATGAGATTTTGTGACTGGAAGGCAAGCAACCTTCCTTTACTACCTAGATAACAAGCATGGGGCTGGATGAACACAGCAGGTCAAGCAGCATCATAGGAGCAGGAAAACTTGACGTTTCGGGCCTAAACCCTTCATCAGAAATGGGGGAGGGGAAGAGGGTTCTGAAATAAATAGGGAGAGAGGGGGAGGCGGATAGAGGATGGATAGAGGAGAGGATAGGTGGAGAGGAGGCAGACAGGTCGAAGAGGCGGGGATGGAGCCAGTAAAGGTGAGTGTAGGTAGGGGGGTAGGGAGGAGATAGGTCAGTCCAGGGAGGACGGACAGGTCAAGGGGGCGGGATGATGTTAGTAGATAGGAGATGGGGGTGTGGCTTGAGGTGAGAGGAAAAACAGGTTAGGGAGGTGGAGATGAGCTGGGCTGGTTTTGGGATGCGGTTGGGGGAGGAACTCCCTACCTACGTCCGTGACACCACCCACGCCCTCCACCTCCTCCAGAACTTCCAATTCCCAGGTCCCCAACACCTCATTTTTACTATGGACGTCCAGTCCCTATATACCTGTATTCCCCATGCCGATGGCCTAAAGGCCCTCCGCTTCTTCCTGTCCCGCAGAACGGACCAATCCCCCTCCACCGACACCCTCATCCGCCTAGCCGAACTCGTCCTCACCCTCAACAACTTTTCTTTCAATTCCTCCCACTTCCTACA
>JAHRHZ010000038.1:9354317-9449834 GCA_024137785.1 Ginglymostoma cirratum | reverse complement strand
CTATCCATCCTCTATCCGCCTCCCCCTCTCTCCCTATTTATTTCAGAACCCTCTTCCCCTCCCCCATTTCTGATGAAGGGTTTAGGCCCGAAACGTCAAGTTTTCCTGCTCCTATGATGCTGCTTGACCTGCTGTGTTCATCCAGCCCCATGCTTGTTATCTCGGATTCTCCAGCATCTGCAGTACCTTTTATCTCTTCCTTTACTACCTGCCTCCCAACCCACCCACATATCTACTCCACCATTCTCCTCCACTGGCTGATGTTAAAGCAAACCTAGGGAGGTGGGGCACTTCAGGATTAACTGGGCTCCCAACTTTTCTCATTCATCAAAACATATTTTAAAAACAACCAGACACATTAGCAATCCAAAAAAAGCTTGCATGCAGACACACATTTCTATATGTTTAAAGAAAATTCTAAGGGGAACAAAAGAAAACAGAAAAAAAGAACTGTGGATGCTGGAAATCTTAAACAAAAGCCGAAATTGCTGGATAAAACTCAGCAAGTCTGGCAGCATCGTGGAGAGAAAGCAGAGTCAGAGTCAATGTTTCAGGTCCAGTGACCCTTCTTCGGAACTGATGGTAGATGCAAAATGTACTTTTTTTTCCCATAAATGCTGCCAGAACTGCTGAGTTTCTCCAGCACTTTCTATTTCTGTTTGAAAATAAAACTGAATTTCCCCTACAACATTTTTTCTCCCTCTACCCCAGATCTGTGTACTTTAAACTTTATTCCCAAAGCAATTTATTGTGTGAACATAAAAGTGGAAGAAAATCATTGCAAAGGATTTAATTTGTTTTATTTCTTGTTTGGCTATAGCTCTAGTAGTAGTTTATAAACTTGATAAACCACTTCCAGACGATTTTTTTGGGAAATACAAAATCTTTCTTAAAGTAAGTTGACACACCATAGATACAAAAATCAAAAGAATAAGTTATAGATGTGAAAGTGATCTATAATGCCTTTTGCCCACATATTTCCTCACACTTGGACCTCAATCTCACCCCTTTTTCTCTTACAGTCAGAGCCTCTTCACCTTACTGATCCATTGGCATCTTGGTCTCCTTCTTCCTCCCTCTGTCCTAATTCTTCCATGCTGGTGCTCCAATTCTTCCAAACACAGGTATCCTCCCTCCCACCTTGCTCCATCTCCAAACATAGCTTCTGTCGAGGATAGGAGGAATTGCAGCAGGAGCATTAAACATGGACTGTGATTGGAGTAGCTGCACCTCACAAGTTTGGTTTCTTAGACTTGTTTGTGGCTGCTTCTCCATTTAAACTGCATCTTTCATCTGCATTTGTGCCTTCAATACATCATCGATTCATCAGTGTAATCCAAGGAACTTATGAAGCTTCACCTCAATGGCTACTGGAAGCATTTTGGGGCATATTCACCTACTACCCCATGTTTATTTTGAGTGCTGATCCAGATAACATGACACGAGTTAACTCCAGGTAAAACCCAGGTTTTGGGGTTGTACCTATTACAGTGTAAACAACATGAAAAATCATTACAAGAAAAAGAATGCAAAGCCCTCTGAGGTACAAACAGAATGTGGCAAGCGCACCCTGATGGCATAACATATAAGAGTGCAATGAGACTAAATGCAACTTGGTGGTGTAGCACATCACTGCGCGGAGTAAATTCATTTCCAGCAAAGTATCTAACAACACAGTTCAATCCGAGTCAAGGCTTATTCTTCAGAACTAACTTTGCCTTGAAGAAGGCATTCCGGTATTGTTATAGCACTGGCATTTACCCCAGCACAGAGGAAAACTGCCAAGATGTGTCCAAAAACAGAAGGACAAATATAATGTGACTAATTACCACCCAATTGTTTTATTCTTTGTCATCAGTAGTACTATCACATTGCATTAACTCACCAATAATGTTCACCAGTAATTACACAGAATTCTGACAGATCCAATTGAGTCATGGGGTCAAACAGCACAGAAACAGACCCTTTGGTCCAACCAGTCCATGCCAAACATGATCCCAAACTAAACTAGTCCCACCTGCCTGCACCTGGCCCATATCCCTCCAAACCTTTCCTCTTCATATATCCATCCAAATGCCTTTTAAACGTTGTAATTATACCCACATCCACCACTTCCTCAGGAAGTTTATTCCACATGCGAACCACCCTCTATGTAAAAAAGTTGCCTCGTCTTTTTTAAATCTCTCTCCTCTCACCTTAAAAATGTGCTCCCTAGTCTTAAAATTCCCCATCCTAGGGAAAAGACAACTACCATTAACTCTATCTATACCTCTCATTATTTTAAAAGTTTATTTTATAAACTTTTATCAGGTTGCTTCTCAACTTTCTACACTCCAGTGAAAAAAATCCAGCCTATCCAGCCTTATCTTATAACTCAAACCTTCCATACCCGGCAACATCCTGGTAAATCTCTTCTAAACCCTCTCCAGCTTGATGATATCTTTCCTATAACTGGGTACCCAGCACTGGACACGTTATTCCAGAACTGGCCTCACCAATGTCCTGTACAACCTCAACATGACTTCCTAACTCCTATACTCAAAGGACTGAGCAATGAAGGCAAGCATACCAAACACCTTTTTAACCATCCTGTCTATATGTGACACAAACTTCAAAGAATTATATACCTGCACACTAGGTCCCTCTGTTCAAAAACACTATCCAAGGCCTTGCCATTATTTGTATAAGCCCTACACTTGTTGTTGTATCAAAATGCAATACCTCGCATTTATCCAGATTGAACTCCATCTGCCATTTCTCAGCTCATTGACCCATTTGATCAAGATCCCATTGTAATCTTGGAAAATCTTCTTCACTCTCTACTATGCCACAATTTTGGTGTCGTTCACAGACTTACTAACCATGCCTTCTATACTCTCATCCAAATCATTTATATAAATGACAAACAAAAGAGGCCCCAGAACTGATCCCTGTGGAACACCACTGGCCGCAGGCCTCCAGTCCGAAAAGCAACTCTCCACCATTACTCTGTCTTCTGCCATTCAGCCAAGTATGTTTCCAATTGGCAAGCTGCAGTAAGACTCACAGGTCTGTAGTTCCCCAGTTTCTCTCTACAACCTTTCTTAAACAAAGGTACAACATTGGCCACCCTCCAGTCATCAGGCACATCACCCATACTAATAGATGATACAAATATTTCCGCAAGGGGTCTTGTAATTTCTGCCCTTTCCACAACATTCTGGGATACATTAGATCACATTCTGGAGATTTATCTCCCGATATATTCTCTAAGGCCTCCCAAACATCCTCTTCTATATTGTGAACTGTTCTTAAAACAACAAAGTTTATTTCTCTGCGTGCTCTAGATTCCACTTCTTTCTCCACAGTAACAACTAATGTGAAATATTAATATAGTATCTTTCCCATCTCCTGGGGTTCAACAGAAAGACAACCTCCTTGATCTTTAAGAGGCCTTACCCGATCTCTAGTTAGCCTCTTGCTTTTAATGCATTTGTAGAATCTCTTTAGATTATCCTTAACCTTATCTACCAATGCTGTCTCATATCCCCTGTTTGCCTCCTTGACTTCTTTCTTAATCAAAATAAAGTGTGTTGGGACATTCTTAAGGGATTCAATTGAATCAAGTTGTCTATATCTAAATCTTAGTTTTATTCTTGACTAGAACCTCCATATCCTTATTCATCCATTGCTCCCTAATGTTTTCAGCCTTACCCTTCGGTCTGACAGGAACAAAGTGCCTCTGAACTCTCATCATCACTTTATTGAACAGTCTACTCCAATCAACTTCTGAAAGTTCTTGTCTCATAACATTAACATTTGCATTACTCCACTTAAAAATTTTAACTTTTATGGAAGGCTTATCCTTTTCCATAATCATTTTGAAATTTATAAAATTATGATTGCTAGACCCAAAGGATTCCCCCACTTTTACTTCAATCACCTGCACTGCCTTATTGCACAAAAGGTGCAATTTTGCTCTCTTTCTAATAGGAGCATCTATATATTGATAAAAAAAATTTCTTGAACACGTTTGACAAGTTCTTCACCTTTAACACTTTGGTAGCCCCAGCCAACGTTTGGAAAATTAAAATCCTCCCCAGTATTACAAACTTATCACACTTATATGTATCTGAAATCTCCCTATGTGTTTTTTTCTCTTACTATTGGGGGTCCTATAGTACAATCCCATCAAGGTGATGTTCCTTTTTCTTATTTGTAATTTGTACCCTGATATTTTCCACTGGACGATTTTTCAGAAATATCATCCCAGTTACAGCAGTAATATATTTCTTCATCAAAACGCCACCCCGCTCCTTTCTTGCTTCCTTTTCTATCCTTCCTAAAACATCTAAAAAAGGGAACTTTGAGCTGCCAGTCTTGTCCAGCTCTCAGCCAAGTTTCTGTAATAGCTATGATGTCCCAATCCCATGTTCTTAAACATTCCCTGAGTTCATCAGCCTTACCTGTAAGGCCCCTTGCATTGAAATAAATACAACTTAGTTCTTCAGTGTTACTCCATACTCTGACTCTCTCTTGCCTTTCTTTTCTAATTGACATGCTTTCCTCACATTCAGAACATTCCTCATCAATCCTTCGGTTTACACTGCTACTTAGAAGTCCTCCACTCCCCCTCTCTATCAGTATAAAGTCTTGCTTAATAGAATGAGCAAATCTCCCTGCTAAGATATTGTTCCCTTACCAGTTTAGGTTAGACCCATCCTTTTTGAACAAATCTTTTCTATCTTAAAAGACATTCCAATTGTCCAAAAACCTGAATCCCTGAACAATACACCAGCTCTTCAGCCATTGATTTATCTCCTTTGACCTTTTGTTCCTTCCCTCGTTTGAGTTTGGCACTGGGAGTAAACCAGAAATGACTACTTTCAAGGTTCTACTTTTGAAATTTTCTACCTACCTTTTTAAATTTACTCTGTACTGCTTTAATCCGTTCCCTAAAAATGTCATTACTACCAATATGTACAATAGTTTCTGGTTTCTCAATCTCACTTTTAACAATGTGCTTGAAACGTTTAGAGATGTCCTTAATCCAAGCATCAGGAAAGCAACAAACCATCCTAAATTTACGCTCACTGCCACAGAATCTCCTGTCTATGCCCCTAACAGGACAGTCCCTATAACAATAATTCTGTTAAATCTTGTCAGACACTGCCTAACATAAGAATCATTCCAAGTGTCCAATAACTGACTGGCCCCTCCATTTCCCTCAGACAGACCATCCCCTTCAACTGTTCCAAAAGCTGAATATTTATTTGGTAGAGGAATAGCCATTGGAGACTTTTGAACTACCTTCTCACCTTTCCTGACAGTCTCCCATCTATCTGACTGATCCGGTTGGGTAATAATTTTCTAAATCTACTAGTCATGTCACTCTATATCTCATACATGCCCTTAATAAAATTAAGCTTAAAAAAAGTTTCAATAACACCTTATATATGAAATAAACCATCTTTCATTACCTACAGAACATAATATTAAAATGGAAAAAATTAAGAGTGTATATCAAATTCGTAAAACTAAAAACAAAAACCCAACCACTTAAGCTGGAAAACTAAATAAAAAACAATTCCTCTTCAATAAATTGCTTGAAGAAAAAAAACTTTTCCAGAGCAGACCACATGTAGGACTCCCCGAAAGGAAAACCCAACTCCTTATTTTAACAAAAGACTGTTTGGTTTTTCAAAAAAAAAACCTTTGCAGTGTGGAAAAAGCAACCCTCTTAAAAACCTTTGCAATGTGAAAAAAATCCCTCTCAAATATAGATTTTTTTTAACTTCTGAATTTAATGTGAAGAAAAAAACTCAGCAATTCACTGTAGACCCTTAAAAGCTCCAGACTTCCTTAAAGCCTTCATCCAATGAGGAACAAAAGAACAAATTTCAAGGATAAGGCAAAAGTGACAGCCCCTTGACAATATGGCACTTTGGCCAAATGTAACATGTGGAGTTCTAGAAAAACTGGATTCAATGAAAATCTGCAGCGACAACTCTCCAGAGACTGAAGTCACATCTGTACTCCTCAAAGCAGACCCTTGACAAAGGTATGAGTGAGAGTTTCAGCAGTAGATATCAGGGTGGAGAGAATTGGTTGATGTCACTAGAAGTAATGATGGTGCAAGTGTCAATGGAACGTCATTTAGGACGGATAAGTCACCAAACTGGCAAACGGGCTGGTACCATCTCAGACAGTTGCTAGCAAGAGAGGGCAGACCACATTTATTGGCTGCTCAATGACAGCATATTGAGTGACGTGAGGGAGCATATAAAATATGCCAGATGGATAATCTTAATGCTTTCACCCTCCCGACCTGTAATGCAGGGATTGTGTAAGGTACCCATTAGTCCACCCACCCTTAGGTGTTTAATGACTTAAGTCTACCTCCACTGCATTTATACACAGGGCAGGCAGTAGCCCACTACTCTGAATCAGAAGGTCTGGTTTCAAGTCCCACTTACCCTGGATAAATGTGATAACATGTCCAAACATGTTTGATCAAAAATAATTTACACTGGAAGGCAGCCAAGAGAGGGAAGGCCATTTTGTTTCACCAACATTGTTGTGAGGGCAAGATGGAATGGGGCTATATCCTGCCCACATCAGGAGCACCCACACATCGAGACTGTATTTCTGCTTTGTGCCTTCCAGTTGGCAGCTTTCTACTGAGAAGTCCCAATATAATATTATTATCAGGTAATGTCACTGCAGGGCGGACTTCATTAAACTGGGTCAGTTTGTGACCAACTTTCCTAACCAGGTCAGGGTGGTGGTTATTTCTCAAAATTTATCACATAGAATTGTTAGCTAAAAAATGGCATTTGAAGAAGGAACTGAACAAAAAAGGCTTCAATGTTCCAAATATTCAACTCTTGGAAATTGCTGTTCATCCAGTGCTAGATGTCAAATGAATAGTCTGGTAGTTTCATAACAGTTGAGGTTTCAAAACAACTGATCCTGAAGTAGAGCTGATGTCATTGATACACGTGAAAACCTAATGCTGTGTTTTCAGATGATAAACACTGCTCTGGGTTTCTGCATTACTAGTCCAGTAACATTAAGATTATCTGCCATCTCTACAAATGCTTTTGAATTTCATGTGTATTTGCTTAGAGATTCTAATCTCCTGATTTGGATCTGTGTCTCTTTGTCTCACCCTGTGAACATCAGATTTCAGGAGCAGGAACAAAAGCCATTGCAAGTGATATTCAATCATAATTTTATAGTTTAGAATAGGACCAAGCAACAGCAGATCTTAACGATCAAGGAGGTTGTCTTTGTGCTGAACTCCAGAAGATGGGAGAGATACTAAATGAATATTTCGCATCGGTTTTTACTCAGGAGAAAGAAATGGAGTCTAGAGAATGCAGGGAAATAAATTTTGATGTTTTTAAAACAGTTTACATTACAGAAGAGGAGGTTCAGCGGGACCTTAGATGTTCGGGATGTCTTAATGTATATCAGAATGTTATGAGAAGTAACAGAGGAAATTACGAGACCCCTTGCAGAAATACTTGCATCATCTATAAGTACAGGTGAGGTGCCTGATGACTGGACAGTGGCCAATGTTGTACCTTTGTTTAAGAAATGTAGTTAGTTCCATGGGATAGGGACATCATAGCTATTTCATAAACTTGGCTGAAAGTTGGACAAGCCTGACAGCTCAATGTTCCCCTGGTTTTAGATGCTCTAGGAAGGATAGAAAGGAGGCAAGAAAGGAGGAGGCTGTTGTTTTGATGAAGGAATGTATTACTGCTGTAACTGGAAAGATCTGAAAAAGCATCCAGTGAAAATTATCTGGGTACAAATTACAAATAAGAAAGGAACAATCACTTTGATGGAATTGTACTATAGAACCCCCAATAGTAAGAGGGAAATTGAAAAAAAAACACACAGGGAAATTTCAGATATATGTAAGCAAAATAAATTTGTGATAATGGAGGATTTTAATTTTCCAAACATTGACTGGGACTACCATAGTGTTAAAAGGTGAAGAATTTGTCAAATGCGCTTAATAAAATTTTCTTTATCAATATATGTGGATGCTCCTATTGGAAAAGGAGCAAAACTAAATCTTCTTTAGTGCAATAAGGCAGGGCAGGTGACTGAAGTAAAAGTTGGGGAACACTTTGGGTCTAGCAATCATAATTCTATTAATTTCAAAATAGTTATGGAAAAGGATAAACCTGCCATAAAAGTTAAAGTTTTTAAGTGGAGTAATGCAAACTATAATGTTATGAGACAAGAACTTTCAAAAGTTGATTGGAGTAGACTGTTCACAGGTAAAAGGATGTCTGACAAGTGGGAGGCGTTCAACAGAGTGATGGCGAGAGTTCAGAGGCACTTTCTTCCTGTCAGAGTGAAGGATAAGGCTGGAAAGATTAGGGAACAATAGATGAATAAGGATATTGAGGTTTTAGTCAAGAATACAAGAGAATCTTAATTCAGACATAGACAACTTGATTCAATTGTATCTCTTAAGAACGTCCCAACACACTTTATTTTGATTAAGAGAGAAATCAAGGAGGCAAACAGGGGATATGAGACAGCATTGGCAGATAAGCTTAAGGATAATCTAAAGAGATTCTACAAATGCGTTAAAAGCAAGAGGCTAACTAGAGATCGGGTAAGGCCTCTTAACGATCAAGGAGGTTATCTTTGTGTTGAACCCCAGGAGATGGGAAAGATACTAAATTTATATGTTGCATTAGTTGTTACTGTGGAGAAAGAAGTGAAATCTAGAGAATGCAGAGAAATAAACTTTGCTGTTTTAAAAACAGTTCACATTACAGAAGAGGATGTTCGGGAGGTCTTAGAGAATATAAAGGTGGACAAACCTCCAGGACGTGAGCTAATGTATCCCAGAACGTTGCCGGAAGTAAGGGAGGAAATTACGAGGCTCCTCGCAGAAATATTTGCATAATCTATTAGTATGGGTGATGTGCCTGATGACTGGAGGGTGGCCAATGTTGGACCTTTGTTTAAGAAAGGTTGTAGGGAGGAACTGGGGAACTACAGACCTGAGAGTCTTACTCTGGTTGTGGGTAAATTGCTGGAGGTGATTATAAAAGATAGGATTTATGGGCATTCAGAGAGGTAAAAATTGATTAGCGATAGCATGGTTTTGTATGAGGAAAATTGTGTCTCTCAAACTTGATTAAGTCTTTTAGGAAGTTACCAAAAAGGTTGATAGTGGCAGAGCAATAGACGTTGTTTATTTGAGTAAAGCCTTTGACGAGGTTGCGCAGGGTAGACTAATTAGTAAAGTTAGGGATTCAAGGTGAGCTTACCAATTGGATACATAATTGGCTTAATGGCAGGAGACTGAGAATAATGGTGGAGGGTTGTTTATCGGACTGGAGGCCTGTGACCAGTGGTGTTCCACAGGAATTGGTTCTGGGGCCTCTTTTGTTTGTTATTTATATAAATGATTTGGAAGAGAATATAGAAGGCATGGTTAGTAAGTCTGTGAATGACACCAAAATTTTGGCACAGTAGAGAGTGAAGAAGTTTTCTAAGATTACAAAGGGATCATGACCAAATGGCAGATGGAATTCAAACAGGATAAATGCAAGGTATTGCATTTAGTGCAATAAAGGTAGGACTTATATAATTAATGGTAGTGCTTTGGGTCATGTTGTAGAACAGAATTACCTAGGGGTGCAGGTAAATCATTCTTTGAAGTTTGCGTCACATATAGACAGGATGGTTAAAAAGGTGTTTGGTATGCTTGCCTTCATTGCTCAGTCCTTTGAGTATAGGAGTTGGGAAGTCATGTTGAGGTTGTACAGGACATTGGTGAGGCCTGTTCTGGAATAGCGTCCAGTTCTAGTCGCCCAATTACAAGGAGGCTATTATCAAGCTGGAAAGGGTTCAGAAGAGACTTATCAGGATGTTGCCAGGTGTGGAAGGTTTCAGTGATAAAGAAAGGCTGGATAGGCTGGGACTTTTCTCATTGGCGCATCAGAGTTTGACAGATGACCTGATAGAAGTTTGTAAAATAATGAGAGGTATAAATAGAGTTGATGGTAGTTGTCCTTTCCCTAGGATGGGGGATTTCATGACATTTTTAAGGTGAGAGGAGAGAGATTAAAAAAAGACATGAAGCAAATTTTTTTTTACACAGAGGGTGGTTTGCGTGTGGAATGATCTTCCTGAGGAAGTGGTAGATGCGGGTATTATTACAATACTTAAAAGAAATTTGGATGGATATATGATTAGGGAGGTTTTAGAGAAATATGGGCCAGGAGCAGGCAAGTGGGACTAGTTTAGTTTGGGATCATGTTCGGCATGGACTGGTTGGACCGAAGGGAGTGTTTCCATGCTGTATGACTCAATGATTCTACGACTCAGTCCCACCCAACTAGCCAACAGTGGACAGGCATTGGAAGAAGATGATGTGATCAAATGTGTCAATGGCTTTAGATAAGTTGAAAAAGATAAAAGGAAGAAATCTCTACATTTGTAAGGCGTATTTTTATCTACCAACAGCACCTTAATGGCAACCAAGAATGGGCAATAAATGCTGGCCTTACAAGGCAGGTTCATAGCCCAAGAATGAATAATAGAATAAAGCTGTAATGATATTCTTCATGAGGAAGACAGGTCCTGCCAATCCAAAGCCACCTTGAATATGCCTAAATAATGCTAACATGTATTGTTTTAATAAGCAAGTCTGTTACATCTGCTTATATCATACATCAATTCTTCAATAAACCTTTAAGATTCTCCATTGCTAGTCATTTCATGGTATCACATATCAGTCAGTTTTGGTCCATGATTTTCCTTCTGTTTACAACTGTTTGTTGTGGTCAGCCCAAGAGCAGATCCAAATTCAAGTCTCACACAAGACTCCTCAGCCACTTCGAGTAGCAGTTGAAGTGCATATCCATTTCTAACTCATTCATTTATATTTCATCTACAAATGACCCTCTCTTAGCTGAGGTGCAATCAAGATCAAAGAGCCTCACCGATCCCTTTCTGAGGGGGAAATCAACAGCCACCCAGGAATGCAGAACTCCCACTGAACAATGACTTAGTATTCAGAAGGGGCACTCTATTCACTGCCTCCATCTGGAATAGACCGATGTTACCAGCAAACGAATGTCAGATTGGATGAAGAGATTCCTTAGAGATGGGGGAGACAGAGGTAAAGGAAAAATTACTGAGTAACTTGAGTTACTGCTTGTGCGTGAATGAAACGCAGGGAGAGACAGAGAGACAGAAACAGAGAGAGAAAGATAGAGAGACAGAGAGAGAGAGAGAAACAGAGAGAAAGAGAGAGAAAGAGAGAGAGAGAGAGAGAGAGAGAAACAGAGAAGGGGAAGAGAGAGAGAGCAAGACAGAGATGTAACTATTACCAAGGTGAGAAAAAGATCAGCTACAAATCAGAAGATGGAAACCTCTATGAAACACAATACCGGAGATTCAAAAGCTTTTGTGGAGACATTGGCATATTTTTAATGTCACTGGACTAGTATTCCAGGACCCTAGACTAATGGTGTGGAGAAATGGGTTCAAATCCTATGATGGCAGATGGTAGAATTTAAACTAATATTCGTACAAGTCTGAAAAGGGGACCATCAATGGTGACTACCAACTGTTGCAAAAACTCATCTGATTCACAAATGCACCTAAGGGCAGTAGATCTGCCATCCTTATCTGGTCCATACATGACTCAAAATCCACAGTAATGCGGTTGAAACAACTCCCTTGAACTTCCTTTCAATTAAAAAGCAACCTGTTACTTCTGTTAGCAGTTAACCAACACCCATCCAGGAATGCAAAACTCCCACGGTACAATAGCTTAGTATTCAGAAGCCAATGTTCATTTGGTCTGGAATGGGCCATCACATCACAGACACAGGAATGGAAGGTCAAACAGAGAAAATTCAAAGATGGAGACTAATCAATATATCTTAAGTCAAATTTATTTTCAGCAGGTTTCTCGTTTTTGTATTTGAGGCTGGCTGCGTCCATCAGTGCTCAATTATATATAACAACAGTGCTCAATTGTATTTGCAAACATGTTCAGGTGTCCTGAGGTAATGAAAGGCATCATATAAATGCAAATCCTTTCTTTTCAGTCAGGAATCACTAAGGTATATAATCAACTTGTTTGGTGCAAATGTAAACTCTTGGGTGGTGTATAAATGCTGGCCAGCCAGTGATGTTCACATCCCACGAGAGAATTGAAAAAAACCATGAATCAAATGCAAATCGTACTTTTTGCTCCCTATTTCTTGTTCAAACATGACTAAAGTCACCTAGAAAATTCAGCTTTCTTATAAAAGATATAATTGTACCAACATGGCAGATTCTATGTACCATCTGGGTTCTTTCATGATCTGCCTATCTAAGCTGTTTTACTTTAGCTATCAAATAAATGGGACAACAGCTTTTATCTCAACAGTAGATGTTATAAAATAAATTTCAAGATCATTGTCATGTTTAACAGCCTCAAAAAGGGAACAGATTCAGAATGACTACATAGGAAGACTCGTACAACAGGAATTTTTATTCATACCAAGGCATATTATAATTTAATAGCAAATAAAGTGTAATTGCCAGAACAGCTAACTTCCCTGATGAAAACGGAGATCTGCCTCACAATGACCACTACAAAAGGATTGTATCTGCAGCATGGAATAATGGTATCTCAAGGTTAGGTTTCCAAGCTAAACAAACGCTCTAAGACCATTGGAAGAAAACCATTTTCACTGGTTAGTAATCTCCAACAATGAACTACAGGTAAGCGTGAAGGAGGAAGTTAGATGAACATTTTCAAAGAGGACTACTAAAGCCATGTAATGCTTACTCACAAAATGGCTGTTAAGGCAAACAATTTATCATTTAGAAAGTGTTTCAGATTAGGATTTGAAAAGGAAGCGTGTAAGAGCAGGAAATGGCATTAACACACACAACTCCAGCTAAAATGCCAGCACAAGCACTGTGATAATCTGGGTTGAGTAGTTTGCTCTTGTTTCATTATTTTTTTTAAAAAAATTGTGTTTAAAACATGTTTCGATGGCCAATGTATAGTTTAATTCTGTGGGGACACCTATATTTCACAATAATATCCTAGGCAATATTAAAAGCTAAAGTTCAGCTGAATGTGTCCCACTGTCATTTACAACTGTAAAGTCTACACAAACTACACACAGCATTGATTTTAACAATGCTGGAAATCAGGCAAGATAGGTAGTTAAAAATCAGCGGTCTACTCATTTATCCAAATCCCATTTTAACTAGCATGAATTTACAACAACATAAATCAATCCTATAGCTTGCTGCAAATCAGGATTCTGTTATGTCTACGTACTCCAGTGCAGTTATAAAGAAGGCCTGAGTTGGGAGGCTGCAGTTTTCCTAATAGAAAGGAGCAGCTCTAAATACAGAGGAGGCTGTGCCAGATATTTCCAAACCAAGATATTTGTGGTCTCCCTTTTCCTACCACAAGAGCCTCTCATTAACCCGGTTCCAACCATTTACTCAGGATTGAATCTGATGCAGCTGCATTTTCAGCTGCTGTCATGGGCGTAGGAATTTCCTACAGCCAAATGCAGGCATATGATTAATAATTTAACTTGCCCTGCAATTTCTTGTTTTCCTAAATAATTACTTGCTTTCAGTTTTACTTCAGAAAATCTAATGGACAGCTCTGAAGCACACAGTTGGAAAAGTCATTTTGTGGCCAAGTGCACATCAAATGTGTTAAGTGGTTAATTCTCAATTACTGAAATATGTGCCTGCACAGCTACAGAATAAAAATCCCATTGCTTCCATCAGCACAACCCATTATCTTTAGGATCTATTTTTATTGGGGGTGGCGGGGGGTGGGGTTGGAAACAAATCCAATTTTTCTTATTCTGTTAAAATTTGTAAACACATGGTACATTATACTCAATCAGCAGGAAGTTTTATGAAAAAAACATTTTGCATGAATGGCCTTATCCTAGTAATATTACTTAGTTTTAAAAAGCAGCTTTTGACCAATGCCAGGGTATTTGAATTTAAATAAACCACTTTTTTGTTTAAGAAAGTATTACTTTCATTTTATCCAACTGAAATGGGGAAAAATGCTTTCGTTTAACCAAATATCACTACCTGAAGTTTAAGATCAGCCCTCGCAACTCCAAACACATTGGGGTTACCTTTTGCTAACATGAAGATTTGTCATACAAAACTGAACAATACATAATGTTCCAATCCCAACTGTAGTTTTTCTTTCAAGTGATAAGTGAAGTCCATTGTATATCCCTCTTCTGATATCTACAATATAATGTATTCTGAGAACTATCATAGATCACACAAAGGAGCTGGTTTAAGTTGATGAGAACAGAACTATCACTACTGAGAACAGCCGAGGTGCAAAGATTTTCAATTGTGAATCGTATAACTGAGGCTTGCCTCATGCCAATGATAAACAGGATTAAAAATACATTCAAATACACCTCAGAAATGATACTGTGCTTGATGAAGCCATTTCAGTGAATATTTATGCGCCACTTCACATAGTAAAAGTTGAAATAAAATGTGCCATGTGATGACTATAGTTCTAGTTAGTAAAGCACTCTGTCATAACTGTATCTCATTACAGTTTAGGTAACGACAAACAGGCTTTCCTGAGTGTGTTGTGGTTAAATCAGTTCTCTTGCATAATTTTTCTGTGTGGTGTGATGAATTATATTTTTTATTACACTGTACACGATAACTAACTGCTTTTCCATACATTTTAATTGATTACTCCTAAATTTTTCCCGTGTCCAATGGCAACAATGAACAATTATATTTACAATTATACTGAAGACTTGAAGGGCTCCAACTCCCACAGTCTTGATAGACACCAAAAAAAAAACGCATCTTCTTAATCTGCTGGCTCCAAATAGTCAGCGCCACACTTGAGATTCTTTTATAGTGTTTCCAGCCAGCCTTTATGTAGCCACTGGTGATCTTTACAACAAAAAGGATGTTTTCTGCGTTAGTCAAAACTGTGGGAGATGGAACCCTCCAAGCTTGAAACATAACTGGAAAATATCAAAAGCTTTACAGTCTGGAATAACTTATGCCAATTTATTTTCTTCACACATTTCTAGGCCATGTTGCATAGGTTCAGTAATTAACTTGACTAAGAGTACTTGGATTAAGGTAATGCAGATGAAAACTCTTTCCAAGTTAGGATATAAGTTCATGCTTTGTAATTTCACAGAGCAAAATGTAACACCTATGCGGCGAGAGAGACTGGGTCTCAAATGAAATTTGCACAGATATACATGTCTGAAAAATCATCTGATCATGAATGCGTCTGGACCAAACAATTCACGTGACCGGTTTCTGACCAGTTGATTATGCCACTATTTGAATTTTGTGAGCCCCAATTTTGTTGTAACCAACATTACTGATAAATAGAAAATAAATCAACTCTAATAATCCCATTATTATCATGGTAAGGAACATCTTATGTGGGATGATGATGTAGAGAAGAAAGGCAAGCACAAAGGGCAATGGAACTATGATCATAACCATGTCCAATGGCTAGAATAGTAATGTAAAGAGTAGGACAATATACTTAAGGACAGAAACAAATGAAGACAAGATAGTATAGTAATCATGATAATAGATGTTGGTGTGTTCGCCAAGCTGGGAGGTTTAATAGCAGACATATCGTCCCCTTACTAGCTTCACAGAAGGCTTGAAAGCACTGAGGATGTCACCTAGTAAGGGGCCGAAATGTCGGCTATCAAACCTCCCAGCTTGGCAAGCATACCAACATTTACAACTAGCACCCGAGCTAAAAATCTTCACTCAAACCCTGAATCATGATAGTAGCAATGAGATCACATAATGAGGTGAGAGTCAGCAAGATATTTTACAAAGGTGAAACAGACTGTATAATCGGGGACAGCAGATGACCAGATGATATGGCAGTGAAGCAGACAATACAGTCTGTTTAATGTGACAGTGAGGAGCATTGTACTGTGATACTAATCAGATGGAGTGAAGACTATCCAATGGTTTTCATTTTTAACAATTATAAAGTCTGTGCAGCATTAATAATGTTAAGTGTAACAGTGATCCTCACTGGACCTGGGCTCAATAACTTATTTACGTAGGAGCTCTAACATAATAAAAGACCTGAAGGTGTTTAACAAAACTTCATAAAATGCAACGTGTCAGGGAGTTATGTAAAGAGACATTAAATCAGGTGATTGAAAGCTTGGTCAGGAATATCTTAAAGGAAGGAATTGAGAAAGGCAGACAGAGAGATTCAGGAAGGAATTCTGGAGTTTAGGGCTCAGGTAATTGGGGGCAGCATTAACAATTAAAACTGACGATAGTTAAAAGGCTCGAATGAGGCGTGTAGATCTTAAATAATTCTTGGACGGGAAGAGGTTACTGAGAAAGGAAGGGCAAAGACCACAGGGGGTTTTCAAAACAATGATAGGAATTTTAAAATCGAGTTATTTGATCAAAAGCCAATTAAAGTCAACGAGCACGGGGATGGCTGGTGAATGAGGTTCAGGGACAGGTAGGACATAGACAGGAGAGTTTTGGATAACCTGATGAATACACAGTGTACCACATGAGGGACCAGCCAGAAATACATTGAAGTAGTTCAGTCCAAAGGCAATGAAGGCAAGAATGATGATTTTAACAAAGGAGCTGAGACGGGGGCAAAAAAAAAAAATCATACTATCAGACGATATTAAGTAACATCCTGGTGCAAGAAATAAGTTTAACAGTTTTAGTGTAATTTCCCTGTGGGCATAGGTCAATTGCAGACTTTCCAAATTCAACCTCAACAGGGCTACAAGAAAGACAGTTATCAGGGAGGAAAATGTCAGCTGGTGCACAGACCCATAGGGTTGTCCAGCACAGATACAGATGCTTCGGTCCAACTCATTCACACTAACCAGATATCCCAATCTGATCTCGTCCTATTTGCTAACATTGGCCCATTTCCCTCCAAACCCTTCCTATTCATGTACCCATCTAGATGCATTTTAAATGCTGCAATTGTATCCATCACTCCCACTTCCTCTGGCAGTTCATTCCATACACACACCATTCTCTACATGAAAAGTTACCCCTCAGGTCCTTTTTAAATCTTTCCCCGCTCATCTTAAACCTATGCCCTCTAGTTTTGTACTCCCCTACTCTGGGAAAAAGATCTTGGCTGTTCACCCTATCCATTCCCCTCATGATTTTATTAACGTCAACTCTGACACTTGAGGGAAAATAGTTCCAGAATGTTCAGCCACTCCCTATAGCTCAAACCCTAACAACAACCTTGTAAATCCTTTCTGCACCCTCTCAAGTTTAACAACATCCTTCCAATAGAAGGGTGAAGAAAACAGTACACAGTATTCTAAGAGTGGCTTCACTAATGTCCTGTACAGCCAAAAGGGGGAACCTCTGTGGTCAAGCATGCAAAGATATATATTGGAATAATGGAAAAAAAACTACACATATAGCTCAAACTGTTGCATTCAACATTAACACTAGGTGCAACATTTCACTTCCCTATTTTGATATCCTCACCTTCACAAATATAAAATCATGTAGGAAAAAAAACACTTATGAGACAGCTGATTTTCATCATAACAGACTTTAGCACCTTTCTTTGGTTCTCCTCGCCTACACAATATCCGGGACTGGTATGCAAGATGTCAAAAATCATCAGCTACTCCTACAGTTATGCTAATAATTTTTGACACCTATAATGGCAAATATATTAACCTACACAGCACAATCTAACACTCTCACCTCTTTATTAGCAACACTGTGCCAATCGTCTGTTCTTCTGAATTCCATTCATTCATCCTCAGTAAATTTGCATCAAGAACATTAAAAGGAACAGAGGCAGACAGTTGTGCTACAGAAAGCAGCTGGTTCCTTCACTAAATAGAGGCTCACCACAGTACAAGGTCTCAATTCAAAAGCTGTTTAAATCAATTAACAAGTTAATCAAAAACAAACATGCAGCGCTTACAGGAACAAAGTAGAATGTTAAAGGTTACTATAGGCAAAAAAAGCAGCAATGCAACTTTCAATGAGTCAAGCAAACAAGCCATTTATTGAGTATCAGTTGGGGTGCAAACCAGAACTGGAGAGCTGTACCTTGCAAGTCACTAGCCTGCATGTCAAAACCTTCACTTGCTGAGAGATGAAGTGAAAATTCTCTGAAGAAGGGAGGTTTTTACAGCAGCAGCCTAATAACCAGATTCAGATAGCACAGGAATCCTCAGTTAACTTATACTGCTGTGGAATAACTTGCTCAAATGATTAGATTCAACTCCGAATTCATCTTTCTATGTTTCACTTCCTGTGGTTCCCCAAAATTGGGTTTTGTTCTACAGAGCCAGCTATTTTTGAGCTTGTGTTTTATTTAAGCATTCAAAAAGCATTCAAACAATAACTGTACAATTTTTCAAAGTAAACCTCCAGACAGGATGGATGCTCATGACTATCAGTTAGCAAACTATCCACTTAGAATCTGGGTTCAAGTCCAATCTGGATTTTTTCTTGCAGCAACTCAAAAGTTTGGAGTTGAGTAACTGAAACATTCCCAATCACAAACCTAGAGCACAGAACAAGTCATGTTCTTAAGCGATGTTTCTAAGAGGTATACAAGACGAGCCAAGTCAACTCCTTTATATTTTGATTTCCTCAGGCCTGCACCTCCCTCAGAGCTCAACTAGAAAAGTGCACACTATGTAAGAGATTACTGCTACTTCAACATTACATTAAGTGTGGTGGTGGGGGTGGGGGTGGAGGAGGTAAAAAAATTGCGAAATTTCTTAACACATTGAATTTTTCTCTGTTCATGTTTTGATCATGACACAGGAGACTTAATTACAGCCCATTCTTTGATTTTCAAATCCTTTTGGAAATAATGGCTACATCTCAAATGTATGTGAATGAAAAAGCTTACAATGGACTCCCATCTTAGAATGCAATAAGACTACCACCTTTTGCCCATCCAAGGCAATTCTTCCTAAATTCTGGTCTGAATGTTGCAATCTTCAGGCAGTCAGCATCTGAGCTGTAGTCAAGGGTTGCCACAGGAACATAGAATTTAGGAAACGGAGGAGTCTTTTCAACCCTTTGAGTCCAGCCTGCCATTGGGGCAGCACGGTGGCTCAGTGGTTAGCACTGTTGCCCCACAGCACCAGGGACCTGGGTTCGATTCCAGCCTCGGGCGACTGTCTGTGTGGAGTTTGCACATTCTCTGCATGGGTTTCCTCCAGGTGCTCTGGTTTCCTCCCACAGTCCGAAGATGTGCAGGTTGGGTGGATTGGCCATGCTAAATTGCCCGTAGTGTTCTGGGATGTTTAGATTAGGTGGGTTATAGGGGTATGGGTCTGGGTGGGATGCTCTTAGGGTCGGTGTGGACTTGTTGGGCCAAAGGGCATGTTTCCACACAGTAGGGATTCTATGATTCAATAAGATCTTGACTGATCTGGTTGTGGTCTCAACTCCACCTTCCCGCCTGCTCCTCCCAATCCTTGATAACAAGCGTGGGGCTGGATGAACACAGCAGGCCAAGCAGCATCATAGGAGCAGGAAAACTTGACGTTTCGGGCCTAGACCCTTCATCAGAAAACGTCAAGTTTTCCTGCTCCTATGATGCTGCTTGGCCTGCTGTGTTCATCCAGCCCCACGCTTGTTATCTCGGATTCTCCAGCATCTGCAGTACCTTTTATCTCCCTCCCAATCCTTGACTGCTTTGTCTGTAAAAATATATCTCAGCTTCAAATAAATTCAAAGGCCCAACTTCCACTGATTTCTGAGGAAAAGAATTTGACAGAACAACAAACCACTGAGAGAAAAAAAAATTGTCTCCCTCTAAAAGGGAATGGTCTTATTCTGAAACTGCATATTAGAAATATTTTCCTAGTATCTAACTTATCATTCCCTTCAGGACTTGAAACACAAGACCAACTCTCATTCTTCCTAACTCTTGTCAACGGGTTGAAGGGTTAAGGCCAATCTTTCTTTCTAAGACAAGCCTTTCAACCCAAGAATAAATCAAGTGAATCTTCTCTGAACTTCTTCTAGCACAATTATGACCTTTCACAAATAAGGAGGCCAAGATGTATACAGTTATGTAGATATCATCTCACTAAGGTGGTACACAGATGCAGTAAAACATCCCTGCTTTTATATCTCATGCTATTTGCAATAATACAAACATATGAGATAAGAGCAGAAGCAGATTATTTGGCCTTTCAAGTCTGCTCGGCTTTTTTTAAAAATTCATTTGTGGGATGTGGGCGTCGCTGGCTGGCTAGCATTTCTTGCCCATCCCTGTTGAATAACATCATGGCTGATCTGTTGTGTTTAGTATTTCACATTCTCACTTATTCCTGGTAAACCTTGGTTGCCCTGCCGAAGAAGAATCTATCAACATCTCTTCTAAAAATATCCGATGACCCTGCCATCTGAGGCAGAGAGTTTCAAATTCGCACTATCCTCAGAAAATAATTCTCCTCCCCCAAACTCCCGAAGGAGCGGCTCCTAATTCTAAAACCATCTCAGTTCTGGGCTCACCCACAAGAGGAAACATCAGTCCCACATCTTCCTTGTCAAGACAATGATCTTATACATTTCAATCCACCTTCTTCTAAAGTTCTTCTAAACTCCAGCAGAAACAAGCCCCGTCCAATCTCTCTGATAAAACAGCCTGTTCATTCTAGGTAGCGGGCCAATAAATCCCCCTTGAATCACTTAGAAACATTTATACCCTTTCTTAAATAGAGAGACAGACAAAAGCACACACAGAGCATTTGAGATTTGAACTCACCAATAACCTGTACAACTGAATCATAACATCTTTACTTTTAAGTTCGATTCCTCTCATAATAGAGAAAAGCATCCCATTAGTCTTCTTGAATTAAGTGCTGTACCTGCATACAAATGATTTGTGACTCATGCACCGGAACACCGAAATTCCTCTGCACGTGAGGTTCTCTTGCTCTATCTGTGTACTAATGTGTGAGATTCACTTAGCAGGATGTCCAGATTCCCCAGAACTCAAGGTTTCGTAATCTCTACCCATTTAAATACTATACTGCTTTTCTGCTCTTCCTCCCATCTGCTGAATGTACTCTGCATGTTACAGCTTTCTAACGTCTTAATATGGAGCAGCCAAAGGTGACGTGGGTCAAATACAGCTTGCTCACCATAAAATGATCAACTAGCACACATTGCTATTGGCCCCGCATGAATGGATGAATCTTGTCTAAATTACTAGAAGGTAACAAGTATTTGCAGAATTGTACATCAACAAGAAATAAATGCCTTAAGAAGGGATGAAGTTAACCAAAAGCAATGATGTATCATAGGACTGTTTCATCAATTCACTAGTCATTATGACTCTTAGATAGGGCTAATTAAATAACAAAATTACATTTAGGATTCTTAAACTTTATGAAATTGATTAGACTGCACAACTAAGCATGAATTTGAATAAATGTATTTTCAAAAATGTTTCTTCTTGTATAGAAATTCATATCAAGTTTTTGCCATTTTATTAAATGTCACCTATTTTCTTTGCTCCAATAGTTGTACTTACAAAGGGTCATATGAAGTATCCAGAATAGAGTTCTGGTCCAGGATTATGCCCTGCCCATGGTACTAACTGGACACACACATCACAATACAATGACATCCATTAACGGGAGAGGGGAAGGGACCCTTACAATAGTTACCATGTACTTGGTTGATCTCCGAATTGGACGATAGAATTTCATCAGCCAATTTCTGTGCTGTGGGAAGTACTTCTGTGTGGTGAGCTGTGATTAAGTACTGTATAAATTTCTGAAGCTGGTCTCTGTTCATTTGAAAAAGTGTCTCAGAGATGGGAAGACGCAGTTTGACCTGGTCAGCCTTTCTTATTCTGTACAGGGAAAGTGCCACGACATGGGCGCAGTAAAAAATGTCCTTGTTGCCACAACCACACGTCACAGAAGTGATTTTGCAGCGGTCAAAACTGATGGCTACTCTGTAGATCATTTCAGGTTCCGACTGGGTACCAGGTTCAGTCACAGTTCCACTCAGATGAAACCCTGCCAGGGAAGAAAGAACATAAACAAGACATGAATTAACACCAGAGGTAATATTTCAATGAATCTCTCATTAACTCCCATACCATAGCTTATCCATCCATGCTGAGAGATCACTACTTTGTTTTTGTTATCCAATTGGGAATCTTTAACAAATCAATTTTACTGAAAGTGTTCAAAATCAGACATTACAGTGTCTGTTTAATATCTAGTTCTACTTTAGTAGCACTGAAGAGTTGAACGCCATTTCTCAGGGTTTACTTATGCAGTCTTTAATAGAACTGTCTTTCCCAGCACCCAACTTTAAAACGGACCTCTGGTATTTGCTGGGTTGTGCAGGAAGAGTGCTCTTACTTCTTCCTTTCCTCTGGTGACACCTCTGCCATGCTTCCATCTCCCCTGTTACTGTGGCCCCATTTACAATTGCCCTTAACACACATCCAGTCTCCGAACTTCCAAGTGCATACTCAGCACCCCATGCCCACCCTCAGACTTGCACCTCCCTTATTCAATTCTGCTGCTTCTTCACCCTCATCAGCACTTCTCATGCTCCCATTGTACTGCCCCTTAAGATGCACTTTCCACCTCTGATTGATCCCTTGGTCTTATGACTGTGACTATCCCTTCTGTCTACCAACTATTAATTTGCATCCCTCAGGATTCTTCTGGCACCACCAAAAAACCACGACTTTTGAGTTCAACTTCCTACCATACGTTCCCACCTATACCCGTAACCTTTCTGCTCATTCCCTTTTGTGCGGTGGTCTTTTTGCTTTGAACCTCTCATGCCTGCCTTAGTCAGATTTACCGGCAGAGCTTAAGCAGGCTGAGTGGACCATTCCCTCTACAACCTTTACACTGTTAGCATCAGACAACCAGTTATGATTGTGATTTGTCACAAACTGGCTTTACTGACATCTGGCACATTGCTTTCAAGGATCTGTGCCACTGAAAATGTGTGCACTCACCAGGGCTTCAAGGAACAAGTTTACACCACTGGCTACACACCTTATAAATTATGGTCAGGTTTGTGAATGAACAATTTTGTTGTTTTTGCATAACATGGTTACATCTGTGAACCTAACTCTGGGGAGGCCTGGTGTGGTAATGCGTACTCAGGATATACTAATGAGTGCAAAAGACATCCTCAACTATCACTGTTGGGAATGCAGACCCACCTGATAGGATTCTGAGATCTTAATATCAAAACTTTAACCTGATGTCAGGAATCTCCTATCTTCCAAACGGTCCAGGTAGGCCTGGAAGAGTGGGCCAAACTTTCCAACCTTTGACCTTTAATCAGATTGAACGGTCACAAGGATGAAACACTAACTTTTCTTCTCACTCCACAGGGGCAGTTAGTTGCAGCATTTTCTATTGTTAATTCATATTTCCAGCATCCACAGTATTTTACTCTCATCAAATCGATGTTGGTGAGTTGCCAGTGGTGGATGCCAGGACACTGAATAATGTTACGGAGGAGACAGACAGATTTTTAATTAGTAATGGGTCAAAGAGTTACGGAAAGCAGGCAGTTAGGGTGAGATGAGATCATCCTTGGCCATATTAAATGGCGGAGCTGGCTCGAGGGGCTGAATTGCTTTCTCCTGCTCCTAGGTCTTATATTTTTGTGTGAAACTGTTGGCTGTTGGCAGGAACTTCTGCATAAATGGACATAAATGCCCACAAAATGGTGGGTGAGATTTTTTTTGATGTCCTTGAGATCTAAAATTTGGATCCCTCAAAGTTGGAACTTGTAACAGGTTCAGTGCCAATGACAATGGTGCAACAAGTCGAATTTCGATCTCTTGTTTCTTTGAGAAGACAACAATCTCCTTGTTAGCCCGGAACAACTATATTCATCATAGTCGACAGTGTGACCCTTGTGTGACACAGTTGATTTAAGCACAGTCCAACTGGTTTCTAAAGAGTTGTAAAATTGTGTTGCAGAGTCCTATAACTCTCAAGATTAGATATTGCTGAAGGAATACAAAAAGGCTATTGCTTTAGAAAGCTTTAGAAAGAATTTTATATGACTCAGCTACCAGTGCTACTTCATAACCTCCATCACCATGAATAAGGTAAAGTAACAAGAAAACAACTTCAAACTCACACCAAGATTTTCTTTTAGTGTGAGCATTAAGCTAATTTTGTACAGATTCCCCCAGGTTAAACAGCATGTTGCTTCTAGTTGAAGCACACTTCTAAAAATTCATGAGATGCTTTATTACCTTCGTTGCCAAGAAAAAGTACAGGATTTGAACCAATCAACTTGTCTTAGTAGACCTATACAGTATCTAGGTTAAAAGCCAACCGCACTGGTGAGGTTTTATAGGCAAAGTTCAGAAAAGGTAGGGGCAGAAGGTTTTGTTCGCTAAATCACATGTAAGCCAGTTTTTGTGTGACAGCCAATAGTTTCACACAAAAACATAAGACCAAGGAGCAGGAGAAAGCAATTCAGCCCCTCGAGCCAGCTCCGCCATTTAATACGTCATGGATGATCTCATCTCGCCCTAACTGCCTGCTCTCCGTAACTCTTTGACCCATTACTAATTAAAAATCTGTCTGTCTCCTCCGTAACATTATTCAGTGTCCTGGCATCCACCACACTTTGGAGTAATGAGTTTAATAGATAACTGTGATATCCACGTGGAGTGCAGATGGTTGAAAACCACACATATCCCTTGGTCATACTTTTATGTCATTTTAAACGGCAGCCAGGAAGACCAGGAAAATATTCCTTTCTTTATACCTTTTATTCAATTGAATAACTGCTGGGCATATCTTGGTGAAAAGGAGTTTGTGACAGCCTATACAAACAATAAAATTATGCATTCCTCCACCCCTCGACATGACAACCAGATGACAAATGGGATACACTAAGTGGAACAAAGAATCCACAAGTCTATGAAATACTAGGCATGTGATCATCATAGGGAATAGGATCCATGCCATGATGCAATGCACTGTAAAAGAACACAAAAACACAAAACCCTATAAAATCTCCATTTAGTGTGACCTTCCTATATCAATCCAAATAATGTAGGAAAGCTCCTAGCTTAACACACCCATGCCTTACCACACTAAAATACCAAGTTGTTGAAGCACACACTTGTTAAAAAGCTGAAACTCCAGCGTAGACCACTACAGACCCACAATCACATCCCACCAATTAGAAAAAGACCTAATTATGCAAATTCTCCTTTCTGCGAATCAGAAAGCCATTCTTCTATCCATACTAGTTTGCTTGTTTAAGTGTTCAATTATAACCTCCTTAATGATAGATTTTAATATCCTTCTCCATGACAGATGTCAAGCTAATTAGTCAATTACTGGTCTATCCCAGGCCCCAAGAAGACCTTCCACATCAAGCAGATGTTCACCCACACATCTGCTAACGTGGTATACTGCATCCACTGTTCTCGCTATGGCCTCCTCTACACCGGGGAAACCAAGCGGAGGCTTGGGGACCGCTTTGCAGAACACCTGCGCTCAGTTCACAACAAACAACTGCACCTCCCAGTCACGAACCATTTCAACTCGCCCTCCCATTCCTTAGACGACATGTCCATCCTGGGCCTCCCGTAGTGCCACAATGATGCCACCCGAAGGTCGCAGAAACAGCACCTCATATTTTGATTGGGAACCCTGCAGCCCAATGGTATCAATGTGGACTTCACAAGCTTCAAAAATCACCCCTCCCTCAACTGCATCCCAAAACCAGCCCAGCTCATCCCCGCCTCCCTAACTTGTCCTGCCTCCCACCTATCCCCTTCTTCCACCCCAAGCCCCAGCTCCACCTCTTACCTACTAGCCTCTTCCTACCCCCTTGACCTGTCCGTCCTCCCTGGACTGACCTATCCCCTCCCTAACTCCCCACCTACATTCACCTTTACTGGCTCCACCCCCGCCTCTTTGACCTGTCTGTCTCCTCTCCACCTATCTTCTTTATCCATCTTCTATCCGCCTCCCCCCTCTCCCTATTTATTTCAGAACCCTCTTCCCCTCCCCCATTTCTGAAGAAGGGTCTAGGCCTGAAACGTCAGCCTTCCTGCTCCTCTGATGCTGCTTGGCCTGCTGTGTTCATCCTGCTCTACACCTTGTTATCTTTGCTCTATTATTTCTTGTCTTCTGCTACCCTCCTTTCTGGAATGGAGGGGCTATATTTACTACTTTCCAGTCTAATAGACTATTTCCAGAATGGGGAATTTTGGAAAACTAACCCCAACGTGTCTACTTTCTCATTAACCACCTCATTTGATGCTCTAGGATGAAATTCATCACGACTCGGGGATTTGACAGCCCATCAGTTTGCTCAGTATTGCTTTCTTGGTGTTTGCAATTTCCCAACACATCCTTTCCTAGCACCTTTGATTTGTAGCTATTACTAGAATATTTTTTGAGCCCACTTCAGTAAAAACAGAAAATATTTATGAATTTAATCTTTATTAATTACAATGAAATTCCCATTCTTATTTAAAAGCAAAATACTGAGGATGCTGGAAAACTGAAACAAAACACAGGAAATGCTGGTCATTTCTGAAGAAGGGTCCTGACCCGAAATGTTAACCTTCCTGCTCCTATGATGCTGCCTGGCTTGCTGTGTTCCTCCAGCTCCATACCATGTTGTCTCTGACTCTAGCATCTGCAGTTCTTGCTATCTCTAAATGCTGGTGAAACACAGGAGGTCTGGCAACATGTGTGGAGACAGAAACAAAGTTTACATTGAATGTGATACTGGAATACTCTTCCTTCTACCTTCCTCAGATACTCTCATGTCTTCTTCCTGATTAAGCTTTTAGCCATTCTGTATAGGTATTTTCTAATCAACCTGTTCAGAAATATTCTTACACCTCTGGAGCAGGTAGGACTTGAACTCAGGCTTCCTGACTCATAGGTAGGGATATTACCACTGTGCCACAACAGCCTTTGGTTATTCCCATATCGTCACCAATTGTCAGACTTGTCTTTCATCTCGATTCAATTATATGCTTTTTGCTCAAGATTGATGCTTTCCTTGACTTCTTTAGTTAATTATGAATGGTGGGTTTTCCTCTTGGAATTTTTACTTCTAGCAGAAATATACTTAGTATATTCTGAAATATCTCCTTAAATATCTGCCATGACTTCTCTATTGATCTAGCTCCTCAGCTGTTGTGCCAGTTCACTTTGGCTTGTTAACTTTTCTGCCCCCAAGTGCCCTTTGTTAAGTTCAAAATACTACACTTAATTTTAAGACTATACACATACAATTCATCTTGTAGCTTTGACAGAAAACATTATTAAAGTGAAGAAAACATGCTGTTTTATCTTACAAACATAGCAACAACTGCTGACATATATTAACCTATAATTCATAAAGACATATTAAAAATCTAATATTGATAAAGCCAAAATATTGAATAATGCCGAAATGATATGATGGATTGGTTACATCTTTATGTTTATTGATTCATGGCTAGCATTACGGCTCAACCCCACTTCACCTGAGAGGTGTAAGTAAGCCGCTTTGTTGAGCTGCTGCAATTCAAGTAGTCAGGAACATTTTTGTGTTTGAGTCGTGGACAAGAAACTTGAACCCACAAACCACAGGAACTAAGGCGATGACTGGACTATCAGTCAAGTATGCTGCTTTGTCCTGAATGGTATCAAGTATGAGCGTTGTAGAAACTGCATTCATTTAGGGAAGTGGAGAGTATTCCATCACTCTCCCATTGATAGCAGGAAGTCTTTGGTGCATTAGGTGTTCAGTCTCGCACTGAAATATCCAGCTTCTAGTCTCATCTTGGAACCACCGTTTTTAGAAAATTGGTGCAGTTAAGTTTCTGGTCAATAATGACCTCAGGACATTGATGGTGGGGATCCTGAAAGTCAAAATGGTGAAAGGAAGGTGGGACAATTGTCAAACAAAGGTGATTAAGTTTTCTCCTCCTGGAGATGATCATTGCCTGGTATTGGTGTTGTAAAATTTTTACTTGACATTTACCAGCAGAAGCTTGAATGTTGTTTAGGTTATGCTGTATACAGATATGGACTGTTTCAGTATGTGAGGAGATGTCAATGGGTCTTAACATTGTCAGTCTTCAGCACATATTCCTACTTCTGACCTTATAATTGAGGGAACATCATTAATGAAATTGGTGAAGATGGTTGGGACAAAGACACTGCAAGAAACCGCTGCAGTCCTGTTCTAGAATGGAGGTGGTCAAATTTCCAACATCTACAGCCATCCTCCTTTGTGCTATGCATGACTCAACCAGAGATCCCTAAAAGACTCCATTTTTACTAGCGTTCTTTGATGACGTACATAGTCAGATACCACCTCGATATCGGTCTCCCTTGCCTCACATTGGAATGTAATTTTCTATGCTCATGTTTGAAGATAGGCTGTGATGAGGTTTGGAGACAAAAGGCTCAAACAGGACCCAAACTCAGTATCAGTAAGCACCTTATTGTTGAGTAAGTGCTGCTTGATGTTACTGTCAAAGACTTGTCCAATCACTTGGATGATGATTTAAAATAGGCTGATGGGGCAATGATCAGATGGATTCGATTTCTCTTGTTTTTTTTTTGTGGACAGAATGTAGTTTGGCAATATGTCACCAAAATTACACCTTTGACTGAATTTATCTTTTTTGAAAAACTATCCCTTCAAACATTTAAATATTTCCTTAATTTATACAGACTTGAACAAATATGGAACGTCACTACTTTAGCTATTCATCACCAGACCTAGTTGGGCCACATAACGTGCTATTTAGGTCCTGCTCTCCTTTGCTAAAACTGCTGCAGGATCATCAACATTTCACATGGGCATAACAAATTTACGGAAGAACAAGTGCTTAACTTGAAAGAAAATAACATGCATGGAAAAGGAAAGGAGATTTAAAGGGAATGTCAATCTGGACCTTAATCAGCATGGCTCCGGGAAAGTGCTACACAAACTATACAAAACTTTGTCCCTTAAATTACTGCATGCTCACAGCTGAGCAGATAAAAAAGGAATTGCACACGCAAAAGATATCGACTGTGCACTTCGGGAAAAGCCAAGAACTCTGACCTCTACCAAAGAAATATCATGGCGAATGCAGTGACAAAGGCTGAACAGTTGGGAGTCTGAAAGTGAATTGACAGTGAATTAGAGAGAATTTTCCTTTAGAATAAAGTGGGATTTGAAGAGCTTAGGGGGATATAAGAGACAAGGGACACAATGAAAGATAGCCTTGCCTATGATAAAGATAATCAGAATACAGAGGCCATGTGAAAGGTCGAGCGGGTGGCCATGAGTATTGATAGAAAGCTTTATATGGAATGACAGATGTCAGCTGTGGCTCTCTGTGGTACCACTTTCACCTCAGAGTAGGAAGAGCTGTGTTCGTGTCTGCAGCATGTCTTAGAGAGTGTAATATAAAATCTAGATTGACATTTTTGTGCTAACAACAATAAAGATATCAGTTAATTAATAGGCTAATGGAGTAGATGCCTTTAATAAAATTGTTTCATACTGTAGTAGCCATCAGCAACCTGCACCGCTAGCAAAGCTAAACAAAGCTGTAACTAATAAACCATTGTAGGTAGAAAAAGCAGATGGGGTAAATTAATAAATCCACAGACCAGCAAGTACAGGAAATCAATAAATGAATGGAACAATGAACACAACAACAAATGAATACATTTGTGGCATGCAACAGTGCAGACAGTGAGCAATGGGAACACTCATTAATAAAGGGTAAACCAACAAAATCAAAAGAATTTGAGCTAAAGCTTAGAGCAGCAAAAACATTTGCATGAAAAATAAATAGTTGAAGCACTTCTAAAAGATGCACTTCATGTAGAAATTCATTGGTGATGCTGGTCATGAGGAGAAAATCTCCCAGACAAAAACCTGACAACTGGGGCAGTGTGAAGATCACAGGGTTCAGGGTCACAGATTCAGAGGCACAAGCCTCAACAGCAGACAGCACGAAAGCTGAATTGGTAAGCTTTAACGAGACAACCTAATACCAGGGAAAACAGACACCACCATTATCATCAGAAAAAGAATAGATTATGCCTGCCAAATTTTGAAACCAGGTGCCCAAATCTTAAGTGCAAGAAGAGACTTGAAGAAAGAAATCTGTTCAGTGGCCAGAATGTGCAACTACAGTATGATAGACAGCCACTGTTTACAAGGGAATGTTTATCATTGGATTGTCTTACAAATACAGACAAGGGCAATTACACATTTATTGTTGGATGAAATTACATCACTTAGATTTAGTTACAGAACATCATTGACACAGTAAAGCATCCCAATGTGTTTCGTACAAATTGAGATGGGAATTGCTTTTGCATGAACTCAGAATATGAGGAAGGCAATGGCAGGACTAAACTTGGTAAGGGGTGGGATTGGAATGCTTAAATTTATTCACAGGATGTGGACATCGTTAGCTGGCCAGCATTTATTGCCCATCCCTAGTTGCCCTTGAGAAGGTGCTGGTGATCTGCCTTCTTCAACTGCTGCAGTCCAATGCAATTAAGGAAGAAGTTCCAGGACTTTAACCTTGAGTCGCTGAAGGAATGGCAATATATTTCCAAGTCTGGATGGTGAGTGGCTTGGAATGGAATTCTTTACAAAGTGGTGGGAGACCTCAATTGTCTTGGAAAAATCTGCTGAACTGCTGGATAAAAAGGTGTTTCAAATGGCTAAGCAAAACTTAAAACATAAAACAGCAGTATTAGCAAATATTACTTGCAGCATTTGGAGTGAAGGAGGCTTACGCAAGTTTGATGGATAATAAAAAGCATGCTGGAGAGAGACCCAACAGGTGGAAGGATAGTCACAGCAAAAAAAAGGTTTTCAATCATGTACTGTCTTTCAGAACCTCCCGAACATCCAAAATATTCGTAGCTGATAAAATTCCTTAGAAATGTGGTTGCCATCACAATCTAGAAAACATTAATTTGGGTCAAACAAGATTCCAAAATGTGCTACCGACAGGATAACCTGTTTTAATGTTTTGCTGTGGGATAAATATTGGGTAGGACACCCAAAATTCCCCTGTTATGTTTTGAAAAGCAGCATGCGATATTTTACACTTAACACCTCATTTGAAAGATGGCACCTTTGACTGTGCAGCAATTGCTTGGTACTGTACTGGAATGTTAGCCGACATAATGCGCTCAAGCTTCTGCACCAACAATCACCTGCCTCAGGAACAGCTGGCTACCAGCAGATCCATGGCTGGGGAGGATGTCTTCTTGATCCACAGCAAGTCTATTCATCTAGTACACCCACAATGCCGTTGGGGAGGAAATTCTAGGATTTTGAACAAACGACAATGAAGGAACAGCAAATAATATTTCCAAATTTGCATGCCGAGTGGCTTGGAAGGGTGCATGCAAGTGGTTGTGTTCCCATGTATCTGCTTCCATCTTGAAGGACAAGGGCAGCAATCAGGAAAGGAGTTGTCTAAAAGGCTTTGGTATAAACGGTACACATTACTGCTGTTGTCTGTTGGTGGTGGAGGGAGTGACTATTTGTAAGTGTGATGCCAGTAACCAGTATATGATGTAAACAGCAACGTAATTTAACACAAATATTCAGAAAATGCGTTTTTAAACATAGCAAAACATGGTTTCTGATTTACAGTATTCATGAAAAATCATCAGTTATGGATTTTAATAATCCAAATAACAAAAACTACACAATATCAAGCAATTATATGAGAAAACAAGAACTACAACTCAGTGCTTTGATAACAACTGCATGGCACAATATCCTTGTTGTTAGAAACCAAGCAGCCTTCCTTACACCTGTGTGCAGTTTTGATCTCCATTTTCATAGAATCCCTACAGTATGGAAATAGGCCATTCAGCTCAACAAGTCCACACTGCCCCTCTGCAGAGTATCCCACCCAGACCCATTCCGCTACCACTGTATTTCCCATGTCTAAACCACCTAACCTAAACATCCCTGGGCACTATGGGCAATTTAGCACAGCCAATCTACCTACCCTGCACATCTTCAGACTGTGGGAGGAAACCAGAGCACCCGGAGGAAACCCACATAGACACGGGGAGAATGTGCAAACTCCATACAGACAGTTGCCCGAGGCTGGAATTGAACCCGGGTCCCTGACGCTGTGAGGCAGCAGTGCTAACCACTGAGCCACCGTGCTGCCCCATTTTTAATGGAAGGAACCACACAAGTTTGCACTCGTGTTCTTCTAAATGAGAAAATAAGCGGCAATCTCAATGACATATAGATGATTCTGAAGAGGCTTAAAAGGGGCAAACTCATTGAGGCATACAAGATTCTGAAGGGTCCGATAGGCACACAGAGATGTTCCTCTATTTGGTGGTACAGTTTCAGTAGAAGGGGTCGATCATTTATAGAGATGAGGAGAAATTATCTCACCCAAAGAATTTTGAATTTTTGGAACTCTACCCCACAGGATTGAGGATGCTCCATTGTTGAACAAAAATAAAATGGCTGAGACAGACAGGTTTTTGGTTTCTCGGGAAAACAAAGGAAATGGACGCGGACAGGAAATTGGAATAGAAGCCCAAGATCAACCATGATCATAGTGATAGGTGAAGCAGGCTCAAGAGACAATTTAGTCTATTCCTGCTATTTATTATGTTCTTACTGCAGCACTTCCTATTTCTGCTGTCTGTGTTACAATGAGGTAATGAGAACGACCTGCTGGTAAGTTAAAAATATTCAGAATACTTGCACAATAAATTTGGTTAAAAAGGCAGTACCTAATATAGAAAGTACACATTTTTTGTCACAAGGATATCTGTATTCTATGCACTGCATATCAATGTTACTGGAGCACAATTGTATATCAACCTGCTGGCTCAGCTGTTTTCAGTGGAATACCATCTCCCATATTACATGCTGCATTCAGACGCAATCAAGTCCAATGCTCCACCCATCCCAGTGCAAAATTAAAATTTACTTTTCTCTCAAATCTGCAATTATTATGACTAACAAAACTGAAGCAAAATAAATGCTGATGGACATCTTTTGAATAAAAAAATGTGTATTATTGCAGTTCTTTCTGAAAGATGGTAGTGATTGACATCACTAAACAATTAAGTCCTTGGAAACATTTGCATTTGAAACTTGGAATCAAGATCTATTTTATCAGATAACATCAATAAACTAACTCTACCCCTTCCTTTGTTATCCTCCCCAGAAACCGAAGATGATTTTTCTGAATAAATCCATGCACCTCATATGAAACTGCCTGTTAAAGAAAGCTGGATTGTCTATACCAGCAATGACTGTTCATTTTCATACACTAGTGATCTTATTAGTTAAAAAGTGAATTGTATGGAATCATCTCTTCATCTCCCCACCACAACACACCTCATCCCACCAAAAATGGGATTTGTTGAAGCAACTGATAATTGAATGAAGTTATTTGTTAAAATCGCTTTGAAAATTTTATTTTGAACTTTTCTAGTGCCAGTGTCCTTTCAGAAAATTGTTCAAATCTACCAGCGCAGTTAAAACGCTTGTGCCCACTATACTCCTCTCATGTTAGCAGCATGGGTCCATAAAAAGGAGAAGAACTGACCGGCTTAAATAGCCACTTGCTGAGAGCTGAAAGGTAATCAGCCCAAAAAGGAAGCAACTGACAAAGTGAAAACAAGTAACTTTCACTAGACAAGTTGGAAATAAATTTGGTGACCACTAGTCACTAATTAAAACTACTCTTACTCTGCACCAAGAGTCACAAAAAATGTCAAACTGCTCAACAAAATATTGGCAATTTTTAAAAAACCTTGCCAAAAACATTTAGAACATCATAAATGTGCAGAACATAAATCACAACTAACTCCAGCTTAACCACATCCATAAACATTGTCATTGAAAATTAATGTAACAAGTCAGCCATTTTCACTTTGTGACTGGGGTTAATGTCTAAGTTTATCAGAACATTTCTAAAGATATTCCTTTGGCTCGTGGTAATTGAGATGTTGCCACTTTTCTGTCTGGCTAAATATGTTCATCTACTGATGTAAATAGTAAAATTGAGAGCTTGAGCTGTCCATTTATTTATTTCTGACACGAGAGAGACAAGAGGTTAAAAACGTGATGGCAAAATTACTTCAGCGGAGCTTCCATAAATGACAGCACGGAATAGAACGGATAATAGAAAGCAGACTAATTTCAATTTGAAACCTCGGTCAAGAAACAGTCACCCATTCTCTCCCAGTCCCCCTACCATGTGCTAACCAGCTCTCCAAAAAGTTATTCCCCATTCCTTCAGGTATCAACCTGGTATCACCACACCTAGTTTCACCACCATGTTGTGTCAAGCTCACAGAACTAGTGGTTAATCAACATAACTACGTGCTTCCAACCTGCATTTTACAGTGTACCCCATGCAAAAAGTTTATTTTGTAAATGAACACTATTTCAACAAACTCGATCTATTTGAGATACACAGAAACAAAAGGAAATAGAAAGCAGGATAAATTTGGGTAATAGATAATGTTGAATTCAGAAACAAACAGAAATGTATCAGAAAGATACGAGAAGGAATTGTCCATTCGGCCCCTCAAGCCTGCTGTGCTCTACTAGATAGCGACTAATCATGGATAGAGGATTGGCTAACCAGTAGAAAACAGAGGAACTGATATCAAGATGGCATCTGCTGGTGCTAGTGGAGTGCCATAGAGATCAGTGCTGGCAAGGCCACAAGTATTGACAATATACAGTAATGACTTGATGATGGATGTGAACATAATACCACCAAACAGTGCCTGTCTATCATACCGTAGGTGTAAATTCTGGCCACCGAACAGATTTCTTTCTTTAAGTATCTTCTTGCATCACAGTTCTAGGCAATTTGGTTTCAGGATTTGGCAGGCCCAATCTATCCTTTTTCTGATGATAATGATGGTGTCTGTTCTCCTTGGTATTAAGTTGTCTGGTTAAAGCTTACCAATTCTGAATATTTGTGGAAGTCACAAGAATCAGTGGTAAGGCAAGCAGTGGGGATGACACAAAGGGTATGCAGAAGAATATAGACAGGTTAAGTGGACAAACCATGGCAGATGGAATATTGTGCCAGAAAATGTGAGGCTATGCACTTTGGCAAGAATAGAATAGCTGAATATCATTTAAATGGAGAAAGACTGCAGAAAGCTGCAAAGATGCAGTGTGGATTCCTGGGCACGAAACACACACAGCTAGCATACAAGTTGAGTGGGTATATAGGGAAGGCATTTTAACTGTTGTCCTTTTCTTCAAAGGAAATGGAGTATAAAAATAGGGAGGTCTTGCTAAAACTACACAAGAGACTAGTCAGGCCACAGCTAGGATACAGTGAACAGTTTTGGTCCACTATTCGAAGCCACTGGAGGCAGTTCAGAGAAAGTTTACAAGGTTGATCCTGGGAATGAAGGGATTTTACGAGGAGACATTGAGTAGTTTAGATTTGTACTCACTGGAATTTAGAAGGATGAGGGGAGGCTTTATTGCAATATACATGATTCTTAGGGGACTTGACAGCCTACATGTACAGGGATTTTTTTCCCTTGTGCAAAAGTCTAGGATTAGAAAGTGTAATCTCAGAGTATGGGGTTGTCCATTTAAGGCAGAGTTGAGGAGGCTGTATTCTTCCCTCTCAAAGGGTAGTGAATCTATGGAATGCAACTGCAGGAAGTGTAATACTTGCCCTTTCACCTCGTGTTCAATACCCCAAACACACCTGCCAATTGAAGCAGTGGTTTACACTCACTCCTCACTACCACACACCCACAAGGCTGGCCCCAGACCCCATCTTCCTTTCCTCCATTGACTCGCCTGGTCCGATCATGTGATGGATAGAGAGATTGACACTGTGACAATACTTGCGTTTACTAAATATCTGTGAAAGGACTGTGCCCCTAATGCCAACGGGTAATGAGAATTTGGTGCACCTTCAGTCTAGTCCACACTATTTGGGCCCCACACCTCAGGAAGGACACACTGGCACTGGAGCGTGTCCAGCGGAGATTCACACGGATGATCCCTGGAATGGTAGGCCTAACATACGATGAACGGCTGAGGATCCTGGGATTGTATTCATTAGAGTTTAGAAGGTTGAGGGGAGATCTAATAGAAACTTACAAGATAATGCATGGCTTAGAACGGGTGGACGCTGGGAAGTTGTTTCCGTTAGGCGGGGAGTATAGGACCCGTGGGCACAGCCTTAGAAGTAGAGGGAGTCGATTTAGAACGGAAATGAGGAGACATTTCTTCAGCCAGAGAGTGGTGGGCCTGTGGAATTCATTGCCACGGAGTGCAGTGGAGGCCGGGACGTTGAATGTCTTCAAGGCAGAGATTGATAAATTCTTGATCTCGCAAGGAATCAAGGGCTATGGGGACAGTGCGGGTAAGTGGAGTTGAAATGCCCATCAGCCATGATTAAATGGCGGAGTGGACTCGATGGGCCGAATGGCCTTACTTTCACTCCTACGTCTTATGGTCTTATGGTCTTATTTGCTGCTCACAATGCGGCCTCCTTTATGTTGGCGAGACCAAATGTGGATTGGTCACTCATTTGTGCGCAAGAATGAACCTGATGTTTCGGTACCTTGCCATTTGAAAAAGCCATCTTGCTACCATGCTAACCTTTCCATCCTGGACCTGCTGCAGTGTTCCAATGAAACTCAAAGCAATCTGAAGAACACCACTTCATTTCCATGAAGGCTCTTAATGGTCTTCAAGTCTCAACATTCAGTTCAACAACTTCAAAGCATGAGCTGGCCCATTCTCTCCTTTTCACATCTATCGTTTATACCTTTTTCATATTTCTATTGGACTTTCGCTCTGTGCATCTTCACAATCTCTATTACTTGCTCCTCCCCCACTGTCTGCAGCACAAAACTCCCCCGACAATTTCCTAACTCCTTTCAGTTCCACAAAAAAGTCTTATCAGATTCAAAATGTTTGATGGAGTCTTAAGGCTTGAATAAGGTGACTTCATAGAATCATTGAATCCCTACAGTGTGGAAGCAGGCCGTTCAGCCCAATAAGTCCACAATGATCCTCAGAGCATTCCAGCCAGACCCATTCCCCTACCCTTTCCCAGTAACCCACCTAATCTACACATCCCCGAACACTATGGGCAATTTAGCATGGCCAATCACGTAGCCTGCACATCTTTGGACTGTGGGAGGAAACCAGAGCACCCGGAGGAAACCCAGGCAGACACTTAGAGAATGTACAAACTCCACACAGATAGACAGTCTCCAGAGGGTGGAATTGAACCTGGGTCCCTGGTGCTGTGAGGCAGCAGTACTAACCACTGTACCACCATGCCATAAGATTTGCGGCAGGATAGTGAGAAGTGCAGCGAGATCCATCTCAATGTTAGGAGAAACTCGCTACAAATTTTATGCATCTGCCGGGCAATGTAGTCAGTTTTTCTTGAACCAGGGGTAAGCTGCCAATTAAGGGGGATTGTAGATTGTTAAACATGTGATCAACTCCACTACACACCTCATTAATACTCAGCTTTTTGTCTTATTAAATACACTGGACAAGATTTCAAGAATCTGACAGAATGGGTACCTGGCAAATTCAACATTTTTGCTTGCTCCAAAACCCTTCAATGCTGGGCACTAAGCATCAACATCTCAGGCAGGCTCACTGCATACCAGCCACATTCAACTCAAGTCCACTAACACTGGCACCTGACAACAAGCCTCTAGCAACCTTTATGTCACATCTCCAATCCATTACAGGATGCTGCACTGGCAAAGAGATATTTCCAGTTCTTGGACTGGACCAGGCTTTCTCCCTGGTTTGTTCACTCACTCACCCACTCTGATCCTACCTGGAAGCTTGATTTTTTTTGGGGGGGGGGCGGTGGTGTGGTGTGGGGATGGTGGGGAAGGTAAGGGAGTGGTGGAAAAGAGAGAGAGAGAGCGCGAGAGCGAGCGAGCGAGCGAGAGAGCGAGAGAATAAGAATATCTGGGGCAAATATCAGGAATCATGCAAGGCTGCACAATGGGCTTTTAAAGTTGAGACTGGCGCCAGGGATGCCATTCAATTCCAGGATATTATGGCAGTGACAAGCTCTTCCAGAAACAGTGCACAGTAAGTGTAGAATCAATCAGACGCAAAGGACACCACACGGGCAGGGTAGGTCACTAATGAGGCAAGTTTGATAAGATATGGTGAGAAAATTTGCTCGACGTCACAACGAGAAACATACCCGCCACTGAATAAAAGTCCACGCTACTCACACTTACTTTTCTTAGCTAAGATTCAGCCTGTTCACTCTACTTCTGTCTCCACTGATGCTATTAGACCGGCTGAGTTTCTCCAGCATTCTGCGTTTTCATTTCAGATTTGCAATATCTGCAGTATTTTGCTTTCACCTAGAGATGTGTGTATGGTTTAACTATAAAACAGGCTAGACCACATTTTAGGTGAAGAATTATTTTTCCATCCTGATTAACATTATGGCCGAAATTAAAAAAAATTGACTGAAGATACTATAAATTATTTTTAGTTTGTTTATTCCTCTAGCCAATGTTTCCAATGTTTTGTTACCAGTTAGCAATCTACATGTGCACAGGAACACCAAAGCCTAAGTTTGTGCTTCACACCGTGGTACACTTGCCACTCAAAAAACTTGTATTTACATAATGTCTCTCACAATCAGAGTCATCTCAAAGCACTTTACAGCCAAATGAAGTACTTTTTCAAATAGAATAGTCACTGTTTAAATGATGTTGATCGAGGAATAAATATTAGAGTGGACACCAGAAATAGCTCCTTTGCTGTTTTCCCAATTGCTCCATCAGATCACTTACAACCACCTGAGCAAGCAGATGCCTCTTCTGTTTAAAGTGTTATCCAGAAGACAGCGCATCTGATCACGTAGTACTGCCTGGATATGAGGCCTTGCAGTGCCTCAACTTTGAATATTGTGCTCAAAGTTGCATTAAACTCCTGACAATTTCCAGCTCTTCAAAAACATAAATTTTCTCTGGTTATAATCATGATCACATATTACATTAATAACGTAAATAACAAGTAAGCATTACGAAATGGCTTGTTGACTGCCCTAGAAACAGATTCAGTGAGAATGCCACTCACTAATGTTTCTATCTAATCTTCATAATGATTGGAGTTAGTGCCACATGTACAATGCGTTCCCTGCTTTGCATTTTTATCTAAATCAATTTGTATTTGGATAATAATTATATGCAACTTGCCATGCTTTGAAAAGACAAAACGAAGCTCAAGTCCACTTTGTCATCACAGTTTCACAGTTTTTTATAGATTCACAGTTTTGAAATAGATCTTGACATGCAATGTTTATGCCTGTATTTTGCATACGTTATAAATGGTTCAGCGTTTATATTTTTAAGCATTTAATTGAGCAGTCTAGTATTTTAAATTAATCCATTTTTCTGCATACACATAGGTTGTACTGGTTTCTCAATTAACTCAAAGCAAAAACCTTTGCTGCTCAGAAAGCAAGTATCTGGTAGTTCCAAAATCACCACTGATACTCTGAGATGGCATGAGGCACTACCCGGAAACTGTCTCTGGCTTTAAGTGTTTTGAATAGATGTTTGAACAGATGGGACCAGGAAGCTAAGGGAAGCTGAGCTTGCATTTTTTGACTTTTGAAATTAAACTTCAGAGCTCAATAGAACACTTGCCCTATCATGTTTTATTCGATCCAAAATGCTCGTAATTATTCACATTAAATTAGTGTCTGCTCTTCAAAAAGTGGATTGTGCGTTTTGACTCACTAAATTCCAGCGAAATTAAGTCAAACATAATTTGAAGGGGCAGCAAAATAGCATTTAGGCCATTTTTTTTTTTTTTTTTTACAAAAAAACACCAATTTGTATCCCTGACTGCAGAACTATGGAAACTAAATACAGACTAGTATAGTGCGTCAACAATTTATTCTCAAGTTGCTATGTTAGGACTTTGCTCTAATCCCCTCTGTTATAATTTTAACAATGACAAGACAAAAACAGAATGAAAGATGAAATTAAAATGTCCCAAGCAAAGAATAATAAGTATCTTCAAGCAAGCCAAACTATAAAGATTGACATTATACAACCTTATTACCATGAAGAACAGTAGTGCTGTGTTTGGATGAAGAGAGTACAATATTTATGGCATCTCGTTTGTTTTTTGCTCCGGAGATTGAGATAGCAATATCTGATTCATTCATTCATTCTCAAAACACAGACCCTGAATTCCATTCAAACCAAAGTGAGTGAGACTTTAATGACATTCTCCCTGCCTTGAAAAGATAACCCTGTAGTTTGGCATACCAGACTACTTGAACTTTGGCATTCCTCTTCAAAAAGGAATGAATGTTCTGCTGTTTAAATTAAGGCTCATCTCACTTTTTCCTCTTCCTTCCTTCTACTCTAAATTGTTGAGTTCTTTACCTTCTTCAGTCTTCCCTTCCTCCATGCCTGTTCTGGAAATTTCATCACACGAAAAAAAACAAGGCTGACACTCCAATGCAGTAAAGAGGGATGCTGCATAGTTGAAGTTGCTATCTTTTGAATGAAATGTTAAATCTGGTCTTTCAGGCAGTCATTAAAATATCCTGTGGCACTATTTCAAAGACAAGGAATGAACTTATTGCTATGTTCTGTCCAATGTTTATCCCTGAAACAACATCACTAAAAACAGATTATCTGGTTATTAGCATGTTTGTTGTCTGTGGGAGCTTGCCGCCACATTTCCTACATTAAGAATGTCATTGGACTGGTAATCCATAGCCCCAAGTTAATGCTTTGGGGACATGGATGTGAATCCTGTTGTGGCAGATGGTGAAATTTGAATTCAATAAAAATCTGAAATTAAAAGCGAGTCTGATGGCGACCAGGCAACCAAATTAGATTGAACACCCATCTGGTTCACTCATTTCCTTTAACAAAGGAAATTTGCCATCCTTACCTAGTCTTGGCTATACATAACTCACATTTCATTGATTCTTGACTGTCTTTTGAAATGGTCCAATGATCCACTCTGTTCAAAGGCAATTAGACATAAAATGCTGGACTTGCCAGTGACATTGATATCCCATGCAAGAGTAAAGAAAAAAAGTGTTTTACTGATGTGAAAGATGCCCTACAAATGAAGATTGGATTCTTTCTTTATCCATAGGCAAGTAATGATCTGGATGAAGGGACTGGGGGCATTCTGGCGAAGTTTGCCAATGATACGAAGTTGAGTGGACAGGCAGGTAGTACGGAGGAGGTGGGGAGGCTGCAGAATGATTTAGACAGTTTAGGAGAGGGGTCCAGGAAATGGCTGATGAAATTCAACGTGAGCAAATGTGAGGTCTTGCACTTTGGAAAAAAGAATACAGGCATGGACTATTTTCTGAACGGTGAGAAAATTCATAAAGCCGAATTACAAAGGGATCTGGGAGTGCTAGTACAGGATTCTCTAAAGGTTAACTTGCAGGTTGAGTCCGTGATTAAGAAAGCGAATGGAATGTTGTCATTTATCTCAAGAGGGTTGGAATATAAAAGCAGTGATGTGCTTCTGAGACTTTATAAAGCTCTAGTTAGGCCCCATTTAGAATACTGTGTCCAATTTTGGGCCCCACACCTCAGGAAGGACATACTGGCACCGGAGCGTGTCCAGCGGAGATTCACACGGATGATCCCTGGAATGGTAGGCCTAACATACGATGAACGGCTGAGGATTCTGGGATCGTATTCATTAGAGTTTAGAAGGTTGAGGGGAGATCTAATAGAAACTTACAAGATTATGCATGGCTTAGAAAGGGTGGACGCTGGGAAGTTGTTTCCGTTAGGTGGGGATACTAGGACCCGTGGGCACAGACTTAGAATTAGAGGGGGTCAACTTAGAACGGAAATGAGGAGACATTTCTTCAGCCAGAGAGTGGTGGGCCCGTGGAATTCATTGCCATGGAGCGCAGTGGAGGCCGGGACGTTGAATGTCTTCAAGGCAGAGATTGATAAATTCTTGATCTCGCAAGGAATCAAGGGCTACGGAGAGAGTGCGGGTAAGTGGAGTTGAAATGCCCATCAGCCATGATTAAATGGCGGAGTGGACTCGATGGGCCGAATGGCCTTACTTCCACTCCTATGTCTTATGGTCTTATCGTAATAGCCAATATGTGCAAGACTTAACCACTGTTGGATGTGTCAAATCTTCTCTCCTGTTCTTTGAGCATTGAAAACAAGGTGACAAGTCAATGTTTCATAATCAATGCTACCATTTTCCTCAGGCAAATGCTTAAGACTATATTTAAAAATTTGATCTGCAACTTTCATTTATTAACATGAGTCAATGGCAACACTGCAATTTTTATTTCTTCAGGGAAGTGTAACGGGGAAGATCAATAAAGATGACCTTGGGACAGCAAAGTAGGGGTCAAATTACATTGCAGGAGACAGTGGTATTTTAATGGCAAAAGCTCTAGATTCTTCGGGCCACTACTCTTAGCTGTGGGTGGCAGCTTTACATTTGGTTTGCAACAGATTGCATAACAACGGTGTTTCAGGAAGCCAGCAGCGCAGGGCTTCTACAAAGTAAAAGCAAAGTATGGGCTCAACACCGCCTCCCGGCCAACTCCCCCGAGAAATTTATCAACACTGACTCGACAAAACAGAAAATTCGTCATTTGATGCTGGTGGGGGTGGTTTGCTGTCATTCCAGGAGGCATTTTATGCCTTTTCATTCATTACATACATGTTATACAATATTTCTTGGAAATAAATCAGGCATGAGGTTAGCTGTCAACTCACTGCCAGTGCCATTTTAATACAATAATATTATAGGAGAATTTTAACAAGTACAAAGTTCAACCTTACCTTTGAGACCCACATTATTAAATCACTTTAGTATGGGCTATTTCATGAACTGTGAACAAAGAAAATTAAATGTGATCCTTGGTAAGTTATTCAGCTCCTTGCATTGTATTATGAGGTGTTTGTTATTAGCAGGATGCTGGAATTCCTCCTTTAAACTTAAGTACAGCCTGCATTGGGAGGGGTTGAAGGACAAAATATATTCAGCACCTCTCACATCCAATAAAAGAGGTTTTCACTGCAAAGCTACTGTAGCAATTACATGAAATGATAATTCTACAATTTCTCCAAGAGTAAGTCTATCTGAGAAAGGAAATTTACAATCTCCAGGGAGTCAATCCATCGAATCTAGCGGGAAGTTATTTTATCAATCTCATTTTGGTCTAGAGAAATTGAAATGGATTATTTCAACATCTCTTCCCAAGGGAGGAAGGTCTAATAACAACAAAGACTTTTCATTAAGCACTCAGTGCAAAATACCTAAACACACTAACCTTTTTCCATGGCATTGCAAGTAACAAATTATCAAGACCAAACATGGTATCCAATTTACACAACATTAGAGGGTGAGAGCAGGGACAGGCCAGAAGTGCAGAGTGGGAAGGAGAAATAAGCACGAAGAGGTCAGATGAGTTTTTAATCCCATGCTTTTAATGGAATTCAAATTTCAGTAGTTGCCACGGTGGAATCCAGTGTCTCTGGAATGCCAGTCTAGTCCATGTACTACCTCCTCATTTAGCATCGTTATAGGGTTGATGCATAGTTGTTGACTGTGGAGTTGTTCAAAGGCTTGCAGTAGGTGAACTGCACGGGGGACGGTGGTGGTGGTCCAGTGGTATTATTGCTAGACTATTAATCCAGAGATCCAGGTAATGCTCCGAGGACCCAGGTTGAAATGCTGTCACGGCAGATGGCAGAATTCAAATTCAATAAATATCTGGAATTTGGAGTCTAATGATGACCATGAAACCACTGTCAATTATCAGAAAAAAGCCAAGTCCTTTAGTGAAGGAAGCTGCCATCCTTAGCTGGACTGGCCACCATCCGACTCTATACCTACAACAATGTGGCTGACAATTACTTGTCCTCTGGGTAATCAATGTTGGATAATAAATGCTGGCCTGGCCAGTGACATATATCCTGTGAATGAATTTAAAAAATAATATTTTTAAAGATGGGAGATATGTTTTCACCATTTTCATTAAGCCAGTCTTGCTTTCACTTAGAGTGTTGTGCACTTGAAGTCCTGAATATCTGCTCACAGGGCAGCTTCAGTTCATCCTGTGCTTCATATTGAGTGGAAAGGAGTTGTGTCAAATTGTGTTCCTAGGTCTAAGATACAGTAGAGTTCCTGAGGAGTTCAACGTTCAGCTGTGGCCATGCCTGACAAGTTGATTTACGACGTTTTGGCTGAATTTCTAAACTCAGTTTGGTGCAGATCAGGTGGTGATCTGCCGTTCAAGAACAATGGATACTTAGCTGGAATGATGCATTTCTTTCAATTAAGTTTCTGACAAGATGATATCACGGTCTGTAGAAAGTAGAAATTGCTTATTCATTATTCACCTTTAATGGGATATCTGTTATGTTACAGTAAAAATATTGATTACCTCCATCCAGTAATAATGCCACAGCACATTGTGTAGCCCCACTGCACTATAGTGTAGAGATTACTTGTTTTTAGTGCCTGATGAACCTTTACATCAGACTATAAGAAACAGGAATAGAGGTGGCAGTTCAGTTCCTTTAGCCTGCTCCATCATTCAATACGGTCATGGTTAATCAGGCATTCCTCGTGTCCACTTTTCTGCCCTTTCCCCATAACCCTTGATTCCCCACTGATCAATAATCTATATACTCATTCTTGAATATACACAAGGACTATGCCCTGACAGCCCTCTGTCGCAAGGAGTTCCAAGACTTACAACCTTCAGAGGGAAGAAATTCCTGCTCATCTCAGTTGCAAATCGGTGCCCCTTAATTCTGCTAAACTTCAATGAGTACAGTCCCAACCTTTTTATTCTTTGCTCATAAGAAAACCTCTCTATACTGTTCACTGGAATATTTCCCAGTACTTGAACTGCCTCCAATGAAATATCTTTGCTTAAACACAGAGACCAAAACTGCTCACAGCATTCAAGATGTGGTCACGCCAGCACCTTGCACGGTTTCAGTAAAAACTTTCCTACTCTTATACTCCAACCCCCTTGAAACATGGGCCAATATTCCATTAGCCTTTCCGCTTACCTGCTAGTCCTGTGTGCTAGTTTTCAGTGTTTCATGTACAAGTACCATTGTGTTGCAGCTTTCTGCAGCGTTTCTTCGTTTAAATAATAATATTCTGTTCTTTTGATCTCTATTTCAAAACGAACTTCAAATTTTCTCATATTATACTCCATTTGCCAACTTATGCCCACTTACTTAACATATCACTAACTCTCTGTAAATTGTTTGTATCCATCTCACAACTTGCCTTTCCACCTACATTTGTAATCTGCAAGCTCGGCTATGGTACATTTGCTTCCTTCCTCCAAGTCATTTGTATATATTGTGAAAAGCTGTGGTCCCAGCACTGTTTTCTGTGGAACCTCATGGGTCACAGGTCACCTACTCGAAAAAGTAGCCCTTATCCCCCACTTGCTGTTTCCTGCCTGTGAGCCAATTCTCTATCTATGCCAATATACAACCTCCAACACCATGAGCTCTTACTTTATGACTTAACCTTTTGAGAGATACCTTGCCTTCCGGAAGTCCAAATGGAGCACATCTACTGGTTCCCCTCTATCCACTTTGGTTGAGACTTCCTCGGAAAGCTCTAATAAATTAGTCAGACACAATTTCCCTTTCATGAAACCATGCTGACTTTGCTTGATTATGTTATGATTTTCCAAAAATTCTGCTATTATTTCCTTAATAATTGATTCTAATACTTTCCCAATAATAGACGTTAGACTAATTAGCCTACAGTAAAAAAAGCCTAATCGGCTCTCTTGCTTCCCTCCCTTTGAACTGGAGTGTCACACTGGCAGTTTTCCAATCGTCTGGCACTTCTCCAGAATCCAAAGACTTTTGGATAATTACAAACAATGCACCCACTATCTCTGTAGCAGCTTCTTTCAGGATCTTAGGATACAAGCCATCAGGGCTAGGGGATTTACCTGCCTTTTATCCCTAATTCCTCCTTCATATTCTTTAGTATTAATGGGATGTTCAAAATATCTTCCACTGTAATGGCTGATGCAAAATATCTGTTTAACTCCTCTGCTATTTCCTTGTTCCCCATAAACTTCTCCCCAGATTCTTTTCTAAAGGGCCTAGGTTCACTTTGACCTCTCTGTTCCTTTTTATATTTTTTAAAGAAGCTCTTACTGCCTTTTTTTCATATTCCTCGCTACTTTGCCCATCTAGTTTATTTTCTCTATTATCTTTTTCGTCCTCCAGTGCTAGATTCTTAATTCATCCCAGACTTTGGGACCATCATTGACTTTTACCTCCTAATATGCTTTTCTCTTTCAACTTTACACACTCCTTAACTTCCTTCATTAGCCACGGTTTGTTTATCCCATTGTAGAATCTTTCCCCCTTACTGGGATGTATTTCTGCTGACAGTCATGGATGACCTCTTTAAATGTCAGTCACTGCTTGCTTATTGTCATTCTTGCTAATCTATGAGTTCTCAGGAAGGGTCACCAGACCTGAAACGTTAGCTCTGCGTTTTCCTTCACAGATGCTGCCAGATCTGTTGGGCTTTTCCAGCTACTTTGTTTTTGAATCTATTTGCCCAGTTCACTTCAGCAAACTCTATCCTTATTTCATTGTAATTCCCCTTCAGTTAAAAACAGTTGTTCTGAACCAAGTTTCTCATACTCAAACTGAATATTAAATTCATTCATTTTATTATACTACTTCCCAAGGGGTCTTTTAGCCCAAGGTTAATTATTAAGTCTGCTTCATTACTCAGAATGCCTGCTCCCTGATTGGCTCCATGACATATTTCTCCAGGAAACTATCCCAATCCACTCCGTATCATTGTTGTCATAGCTACCCTCATTCCTGTCTTGCTGAAAGATTAAGTTATCCCCAAATGTTAAATTCCCAGTTTTGATCTCCTTGTAACCATGTTTATGTAATGGCCGAGGTCATTTTCATTTACCTGGCTTCGCTCTATATAATGTTACTGTAATTTAGGGAATTGTTTTCTAAATTAGAGGTTAAATTTTTTTTTGGTTTTAGTTCTGTAAGGTGAGTATTTTTAAAATTAAAAAACATCAGAAGCCATTTTTAACAGCGTTCATAAAAACATTTCTAAGAAATCACGTGACTTAAACTGAATGACTGTATAAGTACCAGGTATGACAACAGCTTAAGTATTTACTAATTTATGACCTACAGAAAGACAGGCCAAGGGCTACAGGCAGTTCAGTTCAAAAGAAGAGAGATCTATACCAACAGACAGGCAGTTTAGTTTTGACAGTCTCCAAACCATCAGAGCTGGAAAGAAATCTTAAGCTGTTTTAGGAGTCCCAGTAGACAGGGCTGTTAAAAGCCATGAGCTTTCTTAGAGTTCAACAAGAAATGTCAGCAGGTTAACCTCTGTCTGTGTGTCTCTGGAAGAGATGGAGAAAATCCCTATTTGGTGAATATAAAGAAAGTTCTGACAGGAAACACTTGCAATCTCATTTGAGTAAGAAAGTTTAAAGTGAAGACAGAAATGATATTTTCCTGGGGTTGAGTAACGGATACTACTGGAAAGAAAGGGTTGAATCTTGGTGCTATTTATAAAAATATCTTTCCAAACTGACATATAGTTTTTCTTTTGTGAAATAAATGCATGTTCTTTTATTAAAAAATATTAAAGCCTAGTGTGAGCATGTTCACTAATAGACCACAACATCAAAGTGCAAAATATACAATGTTTTTAAAAAATTGTTTGAGGGATGTGGGCAACGGTTCCCTAGGCCAGTGTTTACTGCTCATCCCAATTTGTGCTGAAGGCAATTAAGAGACAACCACAATACCGTGGGTTTGGAGTCACAAGTAGGGCAAATCAGATAAAGATAGCAGATTTCCTTCTCTAAAGAACATTCATTAACAATCCAGATTGGTTTTATGACAATTGACAGTGGCTAGGTCAACTTATAATTCCAAATGTTTTTTTACTGAATTTAAATTTCACCATCTGCCACGATTAGAATCAAACATATCCCCAGAGTATTAACCTGGTGTCTGGATAACTAGTCCAGTGGTACTACCCAATAAAAACCAAAAGAACTGCGGATGCTGTAAATCAGGAACAAAAACAAAGTTGCTGGAAAAGCTCAGCAGGTCTGGCAGGATCTGTGGAGGAGAAAACAGAGTTAACGTTTCGGGTCCGGTGACCCGAGGAAGGGTCCGTTCTGAGGAAGGGTCACTGGACCCGAAACGTTAACCCAGTAGTATTACCCCACAGGGTGCTATCCCACAGCCTTTTCGCCACTACCTACCTAGTCTGCCAAGTTGGGTTTCATTCTGGAATCCCGTTTATCTGGAATTACCATCAGCTGGCGGCACACAAATACTTCTGTCAGTTACAGTGGGTCAGAGGATTTATTGTTTCATAATTATTAGGGCATCTATACCATAGAGCATAGCACCAAGACTGGAGAGTGAATTTAAATTCTATTAAATAGTTTTCTGAAACTCTAATGGATACTTAGGAGATAGAATAAGAACGCATTACAGAATTCAATGAAAACAATAAATCAATCCACTGTTGCACCCTCTACTTCACATCGCATTTTCTACAGTTTGATTTTGAGCCAGTTAACACATTGAGTCATACGGTGTTTTGCTAAAACATATTGAACTGGATTTGTCCATCATAAATGTTCATTCACAGCAACCAACTCAAATATTGTGGCTCAGGAAGGAAGATTAACGTGGGCAGGTAAAGCATGCAATAGGCAAGATTTTTAACACACAATTGTACTGCTCATGGGATGTCTAAACACACTGTACCCATGCCTCAGCAGTGTTGCTACTTCCTGTTTTTTTTTTTGCTGCTCTCTTATTTCCTTCTGCCTTTCTTCTTAAAGTACCTCACAGAATAGAGACAGATTGTTACTGTTAGGTAGCATAAGTGGAGTCAGGAGGAATGTCAAAATAGGAAGCGTCTTTTAGGAGAATGCAACCGGATGCTACAGCCATTAACAAAGGAGCAGGGTCTTCTTTTTTGAAAAAAAAGGTTCAAACTTCTTAATGCGGAAGCAGAACTAGACTAAAATCAGAGTGCTTCCCAGAGGCAGAGGCTGAAGTGGACTTTTAAAAAAAGAGTGTCTCTCAGAGAGGAGTAACAAGGATAGCAGATGAAGATTTTTGATGGCAGGGCCTCAAGTACAGTAGGAATAGAGGAGGTGGTTTAAAAAGGCCACAAGCTCTAGAAGTGGAGCAAGCCAAAAAGATCAAGCAGAGGTAGGGGAACAGTACTCATAGCTAGAAAGGAGAGCAAAAAAGAGGTGCAAACAAAGGAGGCAGTGGAAAGAACAGAAATTAAACAGCTTGCAGGTCACAAGTGTTCTGCACAGGAGAACATCGTCCAGAAATAACACGTGTAATACTTAAAAGAGGAACCTACAAGATCGTTATTTGAACCAAAATTTTTATTTTTAAAAAATGGTGGATACTGTGGATTTATACTGATGAACTCTGTTGTAGCAAAGGATGGGGAAGATGTGAAGATGAACACCTGCTGTCTAGGGGCCTTCAAAGTTACCTTTGGTAAAAAAGACTGACGTTTAAATGCTGACATTAGGTTTCATAGTGATTTATCTGATGTTTTATTTTTAGCATTTACCAATGTCAGTGTAAAAGAATTCTAACAGAGAAGAGAGGTGAGCTATAACTGGATTTAAATCAAGACACTTTGTAATCCTACTGCATCGACTGCAGGATTTATCAAAGCTTTGCATTTGATAGTAGCAGGGAAATTGCTCAGATACTTGACGCCATAGCTGCAACTATACTGGTTAGATCAAATGATGAACAGGCTGAAACACAAATTTAGTGAGTTTTCATCAAATTAGTGCCAATGTTAAAACGGAGTCATCTTGGTTAACACCATCACATGCCTGAGTAGTCCAGCAGCAAATACCAGAATGCACACTTAGTACATTTACTCCATGTACTGTGTTCTGCTACAGTCACCTCCCAGAGTCATATTATCGAGAAACAGTAACATTTTCCTGTATAGATATTTAAGGGAGAATGCAGTGTGAAGCTGTTTGGATGAAATCAGATTTCAAAACAAATATCTTATCGCCTCAATTCACTAAGATCCATCTCAGTGAAACAAACAACACTTCGTACCTTGGCTGGCTGCAAGAAGAATTTCCCTGTAGGCGTCAGCATTGGCTTTCAAACCTATCTGTGCGGAAGATATACAAACACGTAAAAAGGCAAAGAAAGAAAGACCAGTTAAGCTTGTTCTAAAATCCACTCCAGTTAGTAATTCATTCAGAGAGATCATCTGTCTTTGACTTCTGAAAGATAGTATCAGCTACCCAGAAGAAATAAGAAGACTAATCGAAATTGGGTAAGGTTCCCTGGGAAACAGTGACCAGATTGACACCTTAAAGACTTCACAAAGAGATCTCAATTTCATCTACTGAAGCAATGTTCAACCATATTGAAACTAGCTTCTTTTTCTCTTCCTATCCCCACACTCATTTAGCATTATATCAAGCTAATAATTCATAACTCTCATGGAGTTTTAGGGACGTGTCAATGTTGGGATGCAATTTATATAATTTTCTTTAAGTGATAACTTCTAGCCAGAATTAATGCTTTGCACATTTTCTGCTTCAGATTTATCAAGGAGACCAGTAGAGGAAATCATGCTCTACGTTCCTGTGCACAAATGCTGCAGTGCTTCTTTTATTTATACCCATTCCATCAATAAAAGTCATGCAAATCTGTCATTCAACTCCAGCAGCTCAACAAAACCTTAAGGCCTGTGGGCACAAGCATAGTTGGTACAGGGAAAAAAACCTTTGTCCTTAGATTTCGTGTACTCACTGCAATTAGAGAAGGCACAGCCAATAGTGCTTGCCTCCCAAGTGAACAGAACTATCAAACATTAATTCACTAGAATGACTCATGCCACTTGTACCTTGTAGGATTATCAGTGTTGGATTATCAACTTTGATGGCAGCACTATACAGTAAATCATTTCCCAGTGACAAATTTACAACCTGCTGCCAGAGGAGGGACCAACCTCTCTAAACATCAGCAGGCCCAGCAAGCAGCATACAGCAATTGTACAGAGCAGAATTGCATTTTCTACTGTGCTCTGGATTTTCTGCATGCATCATTTCAGCTATCAAGGAAGGTCCAGAAGGCTGAATATAAAAATATGAGCTATTAAATAACTACCCACCATCATCTGTTGCTACAGTGTTGGTGAACGTACCCAGAACTGTTAAAATAAAACAGATCCCATAGCATTCGTACCTCAGTGTTATATACAAGTGAATGCGTAAAATAAAGTGAATACACTATGGCGGAAGCATTTCAGGCAGCTAAAACAGCCTTGTGCCTCAAAATTCTGCAGGAACCAAAACTTGGTGGAGAATGAGTCCGGGGAAGGGTGTGTAGATAGTTTGGGTCATGTTGAAATCAAAAGGGGGTCTTGAAAAACACTAAGGTAGACAAGTCCCCCAGGCCTGATGGGATATACCCCAGAATACTGAGAGAGGCAAGGGAGGAAATTGCTGGGGCCTTGAGGGAAATTTTTGAATCCTCACTGGCTACAGGGGAGGCCCCAGAGGACCGGCGAATAGCCAATGTCGTTCCTTTGTTTAAGAGTGGCAGGGATAATCCAGCTAATTACAGGCCGATAAGCCGTACTTCAGTGACAGGGAAATTATTGGAGAGGATTCTTCGAGACAGGATTTACTCCCACCTGGAAATCAATGGGTGTATTAGTGAGAGGCAACAGGGTTTTAAGAAGGGGAGGTCGTGCCTCACCAACTTGGTTGAGTTTTTTGAGGAAGTGACGAGGATGATCGATGAGGGTAGGGCAGTGGATGTTGTCTAGATGGACTTCAGTAAGACCTTTGATAAGGTCCCTCATGGCAGGCTGATATAGAACGTAAAATTGCACGGGGTCAGAGGTGAGCTTGCAAGATGGATAAAAAACTGGCTCAGTCATAGGAGATAGAGGGTAGCAGTGGAAAGGTGCATTTCTGAATGGAGGGCAGTGACTAGTGGCATTCCTCAGGGATCAATTTTGGTACCTTTGCTGTTTGTAATATATATATATATAAATGATTTGGAGGAGAATGTAACTGGTCTGATTAGTAAGTTTGCTGATGACACAAAGGTTGGTGGAATTGCGGACAGCGATGTGGACCGTCAAAGGATACAGCTGGATCTAGATCAGATTGTGACTTGGGCAGAGAGATAGCAGATGGAGTTTAATCCGGAAAAATGTGAGGTAATGCATTTTGGAAGGTCTAATCCAGATGGAAAATATACAGTAAATGGTACAACCCTTAAGAGTACTACTAGGCAGAGGGTCTGGGTGCACAGGTACACAGGTCACTGAAAGTGGCAACGCAGGTGGAAAAGGTAGTCAACAAGGCATATGGCATACTTGCGTTCATCAGCTAGGGCACTGAGTTTAAAAATTGGCAGGTAATGTTGCCGCTTTGTAGAGCCTTAGTTAGGCCGCATTTGGAATATTTTGCTCAATTCTGGTCACCACACTACCAGGAGGATGTGGTGGCTTTGGAGATGGTACAGAAAAGGTTTACCCGGATGTTGCCTGGTATGGTGAGCATTAGCTATGAGGAGAGGTTGGAGAAACTTGGGTTGTTCTCACTGGAACGACAGAGGTTGAGGGGGGACCTGATAGATGTCTACAAGATTATGAAGGGCATGGACAGAGTGGACAGTCAGAAGCTTTTTCTCAGGGTGGCAGAGTCAGTTACCGAGGGCCATGGGTTTAAGGTGCAAGGGGCAAGGTTGAAAGGTGATGTACGCAGCAAGTTTTTTTTTTTACACAGAGGGTGGTGGGTGCCTGGAACTCGCTGCTGGGGAGGTAGTGGAAGCAGATACGATAGTGACTTTTAAAGGGCGTCTTGACAAATATATGAATAGGATGGGAATGGAGGGATACGGTCCCCGGAAGGATAGGGGGTTTTAGTTGTGATGGGCAGCATGTCAGTGCAGGCTTGGAGGGCCGAAGGGCCTGTTCCTGTATTGTAATTTTCTTTGTTCTAGGAATTTTTTTTAGATAAATATTTTTCACTCTTCAATTGTGTAATGTTATACGACAGAGACAGCTATTTTTTATAGCAGGGATATTATTCCGACTAATATACAATTTGTTTCCAGAATTAACATGAGGTAATTACAATTTAATAGACGTGCTTTGTCAAACATTCTACAGACTGCACTTTAAATTGTCAATGTGGTAAAGATAAAAGCCATCCAGCCATTAGTATCACTGTGGGACTCTAAACTTCATTAAAATTCCTTTGACTTTGCTAAGGAACTCCAATTCATTGTTTTTGACAATCTAGTCTTGGAGCACCCTCAAAGGCTCTCCAATTGCTCACTTCTTGGTAGTTCAATCTCTTCTTCAAAGATTGATTTCTTCAGAACTTCGAGACTGTTCCTGAGCATCTAATTACTTGTTCAATTTCAGCTTTCAAACAGCTAGTTTTACATAGCTGCTGCTAAATTTCTAAAGTTCCAATCTTTTTTAGCTACATCAAGCAAAGACTACTTGTGGTGTTTTTTCACCCCACTCTCAGGTGCACTGAAATATCAGTGGTTCCCAGTGCTTCTTTTCACCCTGACCTTTGTCAGTTGCATAGAAGAACCACTGCCTGGGATCTCTCCTGAGCCCTAACTGACTAGATTCTGCTAACAGTAGTAACAGCACTACCTCTGCTTTGGCACTCAGATCTAAACTGAAACTAATTTCTTCCAGCAAACACAGATATTGTGTGTCTAAACTAGAGAACTTTCTCAAGCTTCTCCAGCTCTAATTTGATGTAGTCTGCTTGGAGTTATTCTTAACCTGGCTTATAGGAAGTAACCCTCATTTACAATTTCATCTTGATGTGATGAAGCAAACAGGTTTTACAACCTTTCAGAGTTCACTAAATGCTTTTAAATAATTGAACTTTCACACCCAAAACTAAACAATTTATCTTGACTCTCATTGCAAGCAATATCGACACCATGTCTATTTCAGTAAGCGCACCTTTGTTTCTGACCCTACATTTCTAGCTATTAACCTCTCAAAATAACTTGACCACGACCTTTTAAGTGCACTAGATTTCATGCTTTAATCATTTAACCTATTTTCCTACTATTAAGCTTTAAAACTAAAACCAAATATTATAAATTAAAACACAAACTAGATATTGCAACACTCTCAAAAGAGATAAGTATGGATTTTTCAATTGCCTCGTGTAGTACTCCTAAAGTACAGCATGTTAAGCAAAAATTGCTGACCCATAAAATGTAAAAGAGTAGGTTATGTTCCTGAACTGTAACTTTTACATTAAAAACCTACTGGCTACCTTGAATCAAACTGGCCCAAAAATCATCTTTCCACTTATGCATACCATTTAAACTTCTCCCGCTCTCCGCTTCCCACATTCTGCCCTCTCCCAATCACTTCATTGCTTTTGTCTCCTAACCACCTCATTTCCTTTCATTGTCATTCCCTTCCCTTTCCTGCCGTGACCACTGAACCCTGTCCTGACTCCCATCTTTTGCCCCTATCCTGAAAATTTGGAGAGGGGCGGCAAGCAAAGTAGTAATAGATTAGAATCCCTACGGTGTGGAAATAGGCCATTCGGCCCAACAAGACCACACCGCCCCTCCGAAGAGCATCCCACCAGATCCATTCCCCTACCCCTGCATTTCCCATGCCTAACCCACCTAACCAACAATGTGGATGTTGGCAGTGGGAAGCAGCAACCAGGACGGGTGGTGAATGGGAGGCACAAAGCAGTGAATGGAAGGAAGCAAAACAAGTGTCAGGAAAAATGGTGAGCAAAAGGACAACTTGCAAAGTTGCGATGCTACTTGATGTCAGATTTGTACAATAATCGCATAAAAATAAAAAGGCAGCACTATTCAGGTAACCTGTTATCTACAACATCACTGCAGCATAAAGCACTTCCTACTTTCTTTCCCTGTTAAGTACAAATTGTGCTAAAATGGAAGTGCTTAAATACAGCATGCTTTAAAGTGAGGGTAGAATGGGGAACACCACATATATTACAACTTTGGAAGGAAAGGTCTAGCAGAGTAACAGGCTTCTATTCTAAACCTTCTGGATGGTGCTTTCATGAGCTTTTGTCAGACTGTACATGCAGTCTGAGTTCAGAAATCTAAAGTTTAAAAAGAATTACAAAAATGAGGTGCAGTCACATCAGCCCTCTCCTCTGCTGTTTCCAAAGTGCTTGAACTGTGAGCTTCCATGAGGAAGTAAATATTTTGCAGACAAACACTGTTACAAATGATAGTAAGAACTACCGATGCTGGTGTCAGAGACAACCCAGTGTGGAGCTGGGGGAACACAGCAGGCCAGGCAGCATCAGGGGAGTAAGCAAGTTGACATTTCAGGTCGGGACCCTACCGCAGAAAAAAACGTCAACTTTCCTATTCCTCTGATGCTGCCTGACCCGCTGTTACAAGCGAAGAGTTCATCAAAGCACCTGTTAGTTCTCCTGTAATGCTAATAATTCCCACTAAACTAACTATTCCCATCCAATGATCTAGCCACAAAACTACAGCTACAACAAGTGCGCTTTGACCACAATGCAGGAAACTTGCAAGCTGTTACAATTAAACAGAAGCTCCTTCAAGGATTTAAAAATATCTCAAGTGAGCATTATTTTGCAAATGCTTTAGATGACAAAGGACAAAGAAAGAACTGCTGAATTATTTTATCAATTTAATTTTACTTAGGCTTCTAAGGCTCAGAAATCATGGATGATTATTGCAAAATGCTGTGGCATAAAACTTGGTCTGCAAAAATTCTGGGCATGAAGGTCACAACCCAGCCACAATCAGTTGAGACAGGCAACACAAAATGTTTGTGTTCCCTTCTTAATTTTCCAAGCGAAGTGTAGCAGGCTAGCTGCATGACCAAGGTGCCCTGAATGCATCAAACTTGTGTTGTTATCTGCATTTAAACCCAAGTCCCCTCGTGCTAGCCATCACCATCCGAGGAAGAAGGCTCTCACTGTCCACCCTATCCAATCCTCTGATCATCTTGTATGTCTCTATTAAGTCACCTCTTAATCTTCTTCTCTCTAACGAAAACAGCCTCAAGTCCCTCAGCCTATCCTCATAAGACCTTCCCTCCATACCAGGCAACATCCTGGTATATTTCCTCTGCACCTTTTCCAATGCTTCCATGTCCTTCCTATAATGCAGTGACCAGAACTGTACGCAATACTCCAAGTGCGGCCGCACCAGAGATTTGTACAGCTGCAACATGACCTCACGGCTCTGAAACTCAATCCCTCTACCAATAAAACCTAACACACCGTACGCCTTCTTAACAACCCTATCAACCTGGGTGGCAACTTTCAGGGATCTATGCACATGGACATCGAGATCTCTCTGCTCGTCCACACTACCAAGAATCTTACCATTAGCCCTGTACTCTGTATTCCTGTTACTCCTTCCAAAGTGAATCACCTCACACTTTTCCGCATTAAACTCCATTTGCCACCTCTCAACCCAGCTCTGCAGCTTATCTATGTCCCTGTGTAACCTGCAACATCCTTCCGCACTATCCACAACTCCACCGACCTTAGTGTCATCCGCAAATTTACTAACCCATCCTTCTACACCCTCATCCAGGTCATTTATAAAAATGACAAACAGCAGTGGGCCCAAAACAGATCCTTGCGGTACACCACTAGTAACTGAACTTCAGGATGAACATTTCCCATCAACCACCACCCTCTGTCTTCTTACAGCTAGCCAATTTCTGATCTAAACCGCTAAATCACCGTCAATCCCATGCCTCCGAATTTTCTGCAATAGCCTACCATGGGGAACCTTATCAAAAGCTTTACTGAAATCCATATACACTACATCAACCGCTTTACCCTCATCCACTTGTTTAGTCACCTCAAAGAACTCAATAAGGTTTGTGAGGCACGAGCTACCCTTCACAAAACCGTGTTGACTATCCCTAATCAAATTATTCCTTTCTAGATGATTATAAATCCAATCTCTTATAATCCTTTCCAGCACTTTATCCACAACCGAAGTAAGGCTCACTGGTCTATAATTACCAGGGTTGTCTCTACTCCCCTTCTGGAACAAGGAGACAACATTTCCTATCTTCCAGTCTTCTGGCACTATTCCTGTAGACAGTGACGACATAAAGATCAAAGCCAAAGGCTCTGCAATCTCCTCCCTAGTTTCCCACAGAATCCTAGGATAGATCCCATCTGGCCCAGGGGACTTATCTATTCTCACACTTTCCAGAATTGCTAACACCTCCTCTTTATGAACCTTAATCCCGTCTAGTCTAATAGCCTGTATCTCAGTATTCTCCTTGACAACATTGTCTTTTTCAAGGGTGAATACTGATGAAAAATACTCATTTAGCGCCTCTCCTATCTCTTCAGACTCCACGCACAACTTCCCACTACTGTCCTTGACTGGCCCTAATCTTACTCTAGTCATTCTTTTATTCCTGACATACCTATAGAAATCTTTAGGGTTTTCCTTGATCCAACCTACCAAAGACTTCTCATGTCCCCTCCTGGCTCTTCTTAGCTCTCTCTTTAGGTCCTTCCTGGCTAACTTGTAACCCTCAAGCGCCCTAACTGAGTCTTCACGCCTCATCTTTACATAAGCCTCCTTCTTCCTCTTGACAAGAGATTCAACTTCTGTAGTAAACCACGGGTCCCTCGGTCAACCACTTCTTCCCTGCCCGACAGGTATACACCTTTCAAGGACACGCAGAAGCTGTTCCTTGAACAAGCTCCACATTCCAATTGTCCCCAGCCCCTGCAGTTTCCTTCCCTATCCTATGCCTCCTAAGTCTTGCCTAATTGCCTTTCCCCCCGCTATAACTCTTGTCCTGCAGTATATACCTATCCCTTTCCATCGCTAAAGTAAACGTAACCGAAGTGTGGTCACTACCACCAAAGTGCTCACCTACCTCCAAATCTAACACCTGGCCTGGTTCATTACCCAGTACCAAATCCAATGTGGCATCGCCTCTTGTTGGCCTGTCTACATACTGTCAGGAAACCCTCCTGCACACATTGGACAAAAACTGACCCATCTAAAGTACTCGAACTATAGCGTTTCCAGTCAATATTTGGAAAGTTAAAGTCCCTCATAACAACTACCCTGTTATTTTCGCTCCTATCCAGAATCATCTTTGCTATCCTTTCTTCTACATCTCTGGAACTATTTGGAGGCTTATAGGAACTCCCAACAGGGTGACCTCTCCTTTCCTGTTTCTAACCTCAGCCCATACTACCTCAGTAAACGAGTCCTCATCAAACGTCCTTTCTACCACCGTAATACTGTCCTTGACTAACAATGCCACACCTCCCCCTCTTTTACCACTTTCCCTGATCTTACTGAAACATCTAAACCCCGGAACCTGCAACAACCATTCCCGTCCCTGCTCTATCCATGTCTCCGAAATGGCCACAACATCAAAGTCCCAGGTACCAACCCATGCTGCAAGTTCACCCACCTTATTCCGGATGCTCCTGGCGTTGAAGTAGACACACTTCAAACCACCTTCCTGCCTGCCGGTACACTCCTGCGACCTTGAAACCTTATTCATGACCTCACTACTCTCAACTTCCTGTACACTGGAGCTACAAGTCAGGTTCCCATCCCCCTGCTGAATTAGTTTAAACCCTCTCGAAGAGCATTAGCAAATTTCCCCCCCAGGATATTGGTACCCTTCTGGTTCAGGTGCAGACCATCCTGTTTGTAGAGGTCCCACCTACCCCAGAATGAGCTCCAATTATCCAGGTATCTGAATCCCTCCCTCCTGCACCATCCCTGTAGCCACGTATTCAACTGCTGTCTCTCCCTATTCCTCGCCTCGCTAGCATGTGGCATGGGTAACAAACCAGAGATAACAACTCTGTTTGTTCTAGCTCTAAGCTTCCACCCTAGCTCGTTGAATTTCTGCCTTACATCCCCGTCCCTTTTCCTACCTATGTCGTTGGTGCCTATGTGGACCACGACTTGGGGCTGCTCCCCCTCCCCCTTAAGGATCCCGAAAACACGATCCGAGACATCACGGACCCTGGCACCTGGGAGGCAACACACCAACCGTGAGTCTCTCTGGTTCCCCATAATCTCCTATCTGTCCCCCTAACTATGGAGTCCCCAATGACTAATGCTCTCCTCCTCTCCCCCCTTCCCTTCTGAGCAACGGGGACAGACTCTGCGCCAGAGACCTGTACTCCATGGCTTACCCCTGGTAAGTCGTCCCCCTCAACAGTATCCAAAACGGTATACTTGTTATTGAGGGGAACGGCCACAGGGGATCCCTGCACTGTCTGCCTGTTCCCTTTCCGTCCCCTGACTGTAACCCATCTACCTTTTTCTTGTACCTGAGGTGTGACTACCTCCCTGTAACTCCTCTCAATCACCCCCTCAGCCTCCCGAATGATCCGAAGTTCATCCACCTCCAGCTCCAGTTCCCTAACATGGTTTCCAAGGAGCTGGAGTTGGGTGCACTTCCCGCAGATGAAGTCAGCGGGGACACTAGTGGTGACCCTTACCTCCCACATCCTACAGGAGGAGTAGGATGATATTAACCCTTTCATACCCTTACACCTTTATAGAACAGACAACACTAGCCCCCATTTCTTCAATAAGACCATAACCTGTAGGAGCAGAAGTTGCCTAATCAGCCTACTCTGCCATTCTGAGGTCATAGCTAATCTGATCTTCCACAACTCACTTTCCTACCATTCCTTCCCCATAACGCTCGATTTCCTTATTGATTAAAATCTATCTCAGCCTTGAACATACTTAAAGATCCAGCTTCAACAGCACTCTCTGGTGAAGAATTCCACATTTTCACTATCCTCAAAAGAAATTCCTCATCTGTCTTAAATGGGCGACCCCTTATTCTGGGATTATGCCCTCTGATCCTAGAATCTCTCACAAGGGAAACAAACTTTCCACATCTACTCTGTCAAATCTCTCAAAAACTTGTATATTTCAGTAAGATTGCTTCTGATAGTCTCTCTTATGGTTGGAATCAACCTAGTGAATGTTCTCTGGACTGCTTCCAATGCCAGTGTATTTTTCCTTAGATAAGGAGCCCAAAACTGTTCATAGTTTTCCACCTGTGATTCAACTAGTGACTTGTATTGATTGAGCAAGATCTCCCTATTTTTATACTCCATTCCTTTTGAAATAAAAGGTCATTCCATTCACTTTTCCTATCACCTTCTGAAGTTAGATGATAGCTTTTGGTCATTTATGCACGAGGACTTACAAAACCCTCTGTGTGTAGCTTTCTACAAACTTCCTCCATTTAAATAACATTCAGCTCCTTTACTCCTTCTGCCAAAAGTTCATAACCTGAGTCTCCTACATTATATTCCATCCGTCACGTTTTCTTTACCCCCTACTCACTTAACCGGTCTATATCCCTCTGTAGTCTGAGTCAGAGTCATTCTCACTCTTTGCCTTCCCACATTGCGTAATCCACAAATTTGGCTATAGTATATTCACTTTCCTCATTCAAGTCATCAGCATTCATTGTAAATAACTGTAGCCCTTGCATGATCCATGTGGCATTCTACTGGTTACAGGTTGCCATCCTGAAAATGCTCCCCTTGTCCCAACTGTCTTCGATCAATCAGTTAGCTAATCCCCTATCCATGATCATATACTACTTTCAACACAGTGGGCACTTTTCTTATTAATGAGCCTAGCTTGTGTTACCTTATTAAAAGACTCCTGAAAACCTAAATGTCTTACATCTACTGCTTCCCCTTAGTCTTTCTGCTTGTTACCTCCTCAAAATATTCTAATAAATCTGTTAGGTACAATTTGTATTTTGTGAAGCCATGCTGACTCAGTTTGATCATAATGTGCATTGCTCAATGTTCTGCTATTACATTCTTTATAATAGAGTAACATTTTCCCAAAAGCAGATGGTGAGCTAACTGGTCTACAGTTGCCTGTTGCTGTTTTTGGGTCTCCCTCCCTTTGTAAATACAGCCTCGAGACAGGAACAGCTCTACAATGAAGAAAGACTATCAATCACTTGATCCGACAGTCAAAGCCCCATCTCAGACACTGGCACTACCTGAACTTCACGAACAGGCTAGTTGGTACATCAGATTCTCCACATGGCAAATCACTGCACAAGAGACCTGAAGTAAATCCAGAGAAAAAAAATAATGTGCAAGCAGCCAGATAGCCAACCTATAGGAGAATGAAGAGGAGTGGAATTTGGTAGAGTGAGGAAAACGGTGCTATTCTGTTCCTTTACAGAACAAGGAGAAGTCAGAGGGGGGAACAGAACATAGCAAGACCTGAGGGCTTAAGGCTCAAGGCATTATTAAGCAAACCAGTTATTGTTTTGAGAGAGTTTTAAGGTAATTTGTCCCCTAGTTAAGACAGTCGCTTAAATTAAGATAAGAAAAGTAAAAAGCACGTTAATAAATTTATTGTATAATTAGTTAAAATACTTGATAAAAGTAAAAAGACCTTCATTGATAAAATCAATTAAGGCAAAATCAAAACACGACAGAACTGGTACTGCATCTGGACTTTAGAATGTGGGAGCGTGGTCAGTGAGACTTTCCCGAGTAAACTTATCTGCAGGAGATGTCTCCAAGTTGAATTGCTCAGGCTCAGAGTCATTGAGCTGGAAAGTATATTGGAGAGACTCCAACAGATTAGAGAGAGGGTGAAGAGTATTTGGACAGCTTTATTCTGAATATTTATTCTGAATATTTAGGATAAAATGGGAGGAAAGGGAGGTAACAGTTATCGGTGGGTTTAGGATGAAGTTGAGAAGCAAGTCAAACCAACAGTGGTCCTGTGTAACACATACTTTGGACTTGTTTACCTTTGAGGACAAGAAGTAAGGCTGCAATGCAGAAACAACAAAACATGCCTTCTTGCATCTAAACAGCGTAAACAGCAAGTGACAGACATAGCTAAGCAATCCCATAGCTAACGGATCGAATCTAAACTCGGCAGTCCTGCAAATCCAGTTGAGAATGGCGGTGGACTATTAAACAACACACTGGAAGAGGACGCTTCGCAAACATCACCATCCTCAAATGATGGGAGAGCCCAGCACACCAGTGCAAAAGATAAAGCTGAAGCACTTGCAACAATCTTCAACCAGAAATGCTGAGTGGATGGTGCCTCTCAGCCTCTTGAAGGCGTCCCTCACATCATAGATGACAGTCTTCAGCCAATTTGATTTACTCAAGAAAACTGGTGGCATCGAATATTGCAAAAGCAATAGGCCCTGTGAATATCTTGGCAACAGTACTGAAGACTCATGTCTCAGATCCTGCTGCACCTCTAGGTGAGCGCTTCCAGTACAGTTACAACATTGGCATCAACTCTGCTATCAAGTTGTACCTGTTCAGATAGAACCTACTCACTGACCCTTGGTTTGAAATCTGCCAGGGCCACTCAGCTCCTGACCTCATTACAGACATAGTTCAAACAGTTGAATCCTAGAAGTGAGGCGAGAATGATTGCTCTTGGCCACATTTGATGGAGTTTGCACCAAGGAACCCTAGCAAAACCGAAGCCAATTAGAATCAGGGAAAATTCTCAGCTGCTTGGAGGCATGCAAGAAGGTGGTTAGTCAACTCAACTCCAGGACATCTCTGCAGAAGTTCCTCAGGGTAATGCCCCAGGCCCAATCATCCTCAGGTGCTTCAATGACCCTACCTCCATCATAAGGTCAGAAGCGCCAATGATTGCCCAATGTTCAGCACCGTTTAAGACCGACTCCTCAGATACTGAAGCAATGTCCAAATGCAGCAAGACCCGAACAAAATCCAGGCTTGGGCTGACAAGTGGCAAGTAACATTTGCATCACACAATACCAGACAATGACCATCTCCAATAATAGACAATCCATCCACCGCCACTGACCTTCGGTGGTGTTACCATCACTGAATTCCCCCACTGTCAACGTCCTCGGGTTACCATTGACCAGAAACTGAACTGGACTTGCCTGAATGGGTGCACCTCCAACAACACTCAAGAATTTAGTCACAATCTTAGACAATGCAAGTGACTTGATTTGCACACTAACCACTACCTTAAATATCAATTCCTTCCACAGTGCGCACGCGCGTGTGCACACACACACACACACATTACCATCACTCTGTGTGTGTGTATATCACAGATAAAATGCACCACAAGTTCCCACTTTTCCTTCTAAACCAGTGACTGCTTCATCTAAAACAATATGGCAGGGGTGCATGGAAACACTACCATTTTGAAGTTCATTTTCAAAGCAAAAATTATCCTGACTTGGAAATATATCACTGTCATTGGTTCAAAACCCTGGAACTTCCTTCCTCACAATACATTACTTTGGGTGGACTACAGTGGTTCAAAAATGTGTCTCACCACCAGATTCTCAAGGGCATTCAGGTATAAACAAGAAATAAAAACCAAAAGAACTGCGGAAGCTGTAAATTAGGAACAAAGACAAAAGGTGCTGGAAAAGCTCAGCAGGTCTGGCAGCATCTGTGAAGGAGAAAAACAGAGTTAACGTTTAGGGTCCGTTCTGAGGAAGGGTCACCGGACCTGAAATGTTAACTGTTTTTTCCCCTTCATAGATGCTGCCAGACCCGCTGAGCTTTTCCAGCAACTTTGTGTATAAACAAGAAATATTGCTCTCAACATTGACACTCGCATTCCATGAAAGATTTTTTAAAAAATCACCATCTAAATATTCCGAAAAAAATTCAGCAACTACCATTTACCTATCATATTTAACATCGTAAAATGCCCTAAGATACTTCACGTGAAAACGAATCAAACTATTTTTGACACTAAGCTAATTTAAAAAAATATAGCAAAACAGCGAGTTTTAAGGAGCATCGAAGAAACAAGTGTTGACGAAGAGACAGACATGGAAGTAGACAGAGAGAGAGGGGACAACTACAGGAAGTTATGGCGATAAAGATGAGGTAGTATTATGAGAGAACAGGGTGTGGGGAGATTTAAAAACAGGGACAGGAACTTTAAAAAGGTTGAGCTCAATTAGCATCAATGTGGATAGGGAAATCCAATCATTTGATCCCAGCTAATTCCCGCAAAAGGAATCCAAGAGTCCCCATATGCAGTGATCATGTCTTTTGACAACTTTAGTCATTCTTTCATGTTTCTTTTCAAGGGTATTTTGTCTGCAGTGTTTGAGACTATAAAGCTTGGTTGCAATAATGGCAGCCTTTCCACGAACAGATTCTGTAGAATTGTATGGTCTGCAGTTCAAAAATATGTTCAGGAATTGATCATTGCTCAACTTATCATTTAAACCCAGTTATTTTCTCAAAGCTATTTTCTTCATCTTTTTCTGCCAGTGCTGGGAAAATGCTTGGTGCAGATCACAGAATTGCCTCGGGGAGGAAAGTTTGAGGCAACTGGAGGTGCAGACACCACTCTCTGATTTCACGCATGTTGTCAGCTTAGCTCATAATAATATTTTAATGTCAATCAAATCACCACAAGTCCAGAGTCCTTTCAGGACTTGAGTGTGTGTCCTAGACAGACACTTTAGCAGAGCATAATGAATGTCCTGTATTGTTCCACGTGCATGATTTTGGATCAAGGGTTGAAAAAACAAAAAATCAGGATAACCCTCAACCGCCTGGGAAGATATGGCAACTTGCTGCACAGGCCGAACTTGAGAAACGGTTCATATTATCTCTGCAGCTACCCAAGTCAGAGCATCATTCCCGTATGGAGGTTCTTCCCCAAAGTGATCCTAGTGTCATCACAACTATAACATTGAGTGAAGCTGTTAAATGAACTGTTATCCTCAACATCAAATCAAAACTGTGTCCACAGCTATATGAACAAAAGAAAATCCTTAAAGAAAGAGATCTAGCAAGGAAAAACAACGGTCATGTTTACACAGAATAAAAGTTGCTGTCTATATTTTAATTTATCCTTCCATATGTAGTCTCCAACTGCGGAAGGTTTAATTTGGAGAAATTTGACCTTGACCACATACAGAACTAAAAGCTTCCTAAAGAATAAACAAAAAAAATTGATAAAATGTTTCCTGGTGATGGATTATGTTTGGTGCCCTTGAAGCATAGAGTTATGCAGTTCACAAAACTATTTGTCATTACCATGCTTTTCTCATTCCCTCAACAGCATTCCATTTACAGCCACATAGTTTCTGTTAGACACAGGTATGTAATCTGCTGGCAGCAAGTCAGCAAAATAATCTCCTCTTCTTTGCACTGTAGTACTTCTGAAACAAAAAGCTGATGGGGAGACAAACTTTCACAATCATTGCCAACAGTGCACACAAATGGGGGTTGGGGCAATTAGATAGCTTGGAGGTGCTCCTAGATCCCAGACAATGAAGAAAATAAATTAAAACACAGTTGGAATGACAAGACTGCTGACATCTCAGGATGCACGCTAAATGACTCAACATTCTGATTCAGCTCACTCATATAGTTCGACTCGGCAAATCCTTTATATCAGTACTCTCAATGGGCTAAACACTCCCATTTTTTTTGTTTCCTTAAAAAACTTTCTACTTAACATAAAATGAAAACAAATTCAATTCTAAGAGTTACCTAAACAGTGCATTGTGTTTTGTGGCTATAATTAAAAAGTCGCAGCATGCACAAACCAGAGTGAGCTATGAAGATAAATCAAACAATGCCTTGGCACTTAATTCTGGTGCAGTCAACTGGAAAGCAGTCACTTTAGCCACGTGCCAAACACAAAGAACTCATAGCCTAGTCCCAGTCAGATGTCAACTGACAAAAATGCAGTCACATTCCATACGGTCTCACCATCCTTGCCATGGCAAGGGGAAATGATCTATGGGAGACCGCATACAGAAGGGGCAGAGCAGAAGAGAAAACAAACACCAGTATACTGATGTACAAATACACACACTCATCCAAAGTCTAAATGTTATCAAAAATTCAACTCATTTTTTCCACCAGTCCCTAGCAGTTTTCAAACCTTTGTGCTCAGAAGCTCCCTTCTAATATCGACACTTGTAAAGACAGTAGTTATCCAAAATGATGTGTTTGTACAAAGTGTTTTTTATTAAATAATGTAGCAAGAGATACAAAGTCCTGGTAAGTTAACAAATAACATGACAGAAATCACATCAGCTTAGGGTTATCTAGAATGCATGGTTCCAGTTGGACAGCTTCTTAACAAATGTACCATGGACATGATTACACTAGTAAGGTGATATTTATTTCCATCCTGAATTGCCTCTACAAGTCAATGTTGGACATTCGCCATGAACCAGTTTAGTCTGTGTGGTGCTAATACTCCTGCAGTGGAATTGCGCAAGGAAGACCAAGAAATAAAAATTGACATCCACGTATGTCATCCAAATAGCTGTAGATAGATTTTTTGAGTGAATCTCCAGCAGTTCTTGGGCCCATCTGAAATCCAACTTTGACTGGGTCTCTTCCACCCCAAAGCATCATTATAGCCAAAGAGTTTTGGTCCCAGTAGTTAAGCAAATGAGTTAGTGTGTCATAGTATCCTGCACCTAATCCAAGTTTCTGCATTTGGGACACAATTGGCACGTTACGAATTGTTACTTATGCATGCACAGGTGTTTAATTAAAATAAAGTACAATACAATACTTTAAATTAATACATAAAAATTACAAATGAGGAATAGAATTCAGCCTTGTTTTATAGACTTGTACAGCACAGAAATAAGCCATTTGGCCCAACTCATCCATGCTGAACATGTTTCCTAAATTGATCTAGTCCCATTTGCCTGTGCTTGGCCAGTATCTCTCTAAACCTTTCCTATCCACATATCTGTCCGAATGTCTTAAATGTTGTAACTGTACCTGCCTTTACCATTTCCTCTGACAGCTCGTTCCAAATATGTACCACCCTCTGAAAATGTTGCCCCTCAGATCCCTTTAATAGGGAAGTTAATTCTGTTCAGCTTGCCACTTTTCAAAAATGCGTTAGGAAGGCTAATGTAATTATTTTTCATTCGCTGTGTATCAGTCATGCATGGATGGAGATTTTAGCGCCATAGGCATCAAGCAAACTCAATTGCTTTTGATGCCATTGAGTTTCTTGATTTGGTGCAGCTGCAACCACTCAACCAAGATGGGCAGCACGGTGGCTCAGTGGTTAGTCCTGCTGCCTCACAGTGCCAGGGACCTGGGTTCGATTCCACCCTCAGACAACTGTGTGTGTGGAGTTTGCATATTCTCCCCGTATCTGCGTGGTTTTTTTTGGGTTCTCCAGTTTCCTCCTGATGAGCAGGTTCGGTGGATTGGCCATGCTGTATTGCCTGTAGTGTCCAGGGGTGTGTAAGTTAGGTGGATTAGACATGGGAAATACAAGGAAAGGCTGAGGTGGGGGTGAATGGGTCTGGGTGGGATGCTTTTCAGAGGGGCAGTGTGGACTTGTTGGGCCAAATGGTATGTCTCCACACTGTAGGGATTCTATGAATTCCATGACACACTTTACTTGAGGCTTCTAAATTCTGAAGAATGTTTTGACCAGTCAGGAGATGAACATCTTGATGCAAAATACCAAACCTCTTCTGTGTCATCCTGAAGGCTAAAAAGGTTGGTATGGCTGTCAATATGGTCAATTGCTAAGTCACCTCCACTGCTAATGGTGCAGTGGTGCTATCAGATGTCAGGAAAAGACAGCTTGACTTTTCTTGGTGAAGGCAAGTAATCACCACCTTAACCTGACGCTCATTTTTTTCCTGCAATCCAGTTTCTGGGCTTTTGAAAGAACTATTAACGGAGGCAAGCACTCTGCAATTATCAGTGAGCAGTCCTACTCATGAAATTATTGCAAACGGAAGGTCAACAACTTGCAGAAGATAGTGGACCAACAATTAAATCTTTTGGTATATTCCTGAGGCTTTTGTGAATGGCTTCATAGTGAAGAAACCCCGGGCCAAAACTCTGTCTTACTGGCCAAGTGCAACAAGTCAGTAGTTTCAAATTCTTAATGCATTGAACAAATATATTTACTCCATTTTCAAATTTCAGAATGAGCAATACTTTTTAACCATCTTCAAATTCAACCAAATTTCTTTCCAAGTTATTAATGAGACCATGGATGGGTATTTTTTTTTAATATATGGAAAACCAATTCTTACACTACTTATTCACTTGTATCTTGTTTAAAATTAATCTCAAGCCAAAGTCACTCAAATTAAATTTCAATTATTAATCAAACAGCTCTCCTATTTAATGGCCCATAACCAGTGCATTTATAGAACTAGTAATTTCAGCATAACAATTGCGGTAACTGCAGCACTGAAGTCTAAATTGCATTATTAGTTACCACTACCTGCATTTTATTGTAATTAAATTTTGCTAATTCTTCTCCCACACATCTCTTTCCTTGTTGGGTATGGTTTCTTGAGCATCAGCAACTCTCTACGTCTCACAAATATCAATTTTTGAGGGTGAATTTCGGACAGCAAGTATTGGTCTGGAACTTGGATATGGGTATAGAGAGTCACAGTCATGCACAACCTTCCTCTCAATCTACACAACCAACTGGACTTTTTGGCAGCGTTGCAGATGGAAGCACTCACTCATTTATTTCTATCCCTCAACCATACCCCCTGTAAAAGTGAGGAAGATTAAAGCCAAATGGAAAGACTGTCCTGCTGCATGTGATACATATCTCACTCATAGTACTAAGCCAGAGGACTTTTCTTTGCCCATTCAGTCCTGTCTGATTTCCATGAATCTCAAGATTTGGAATGAGCTTGTCTTAGTGCTTGATAGATAAAGCAGCATTAGTTTGGTTCAGTCAGCAACAGCTTTGTAAACTCCACTGATGGGAACCCTCTTGTGGTGCAGTGGTAGAATCCCTACCTCTGGACCATGAGGACTGGGTTCAAGTCCCTCCTGCTCCAAAGGTATGTAATAACATCTCTGAACAGGTTGATTGGATATTATGAAGGAATGGTTTACGGCAGTGCTTGTAACTTGTTTGATTGTTTGGGGCTCCTGTAGTACAATGATACTGTCCCTACCTCTGTCCAGGTTCCAGCTGCTCCACAGGTGTGTAATAACATCTCTGAATAGGTTAATTAGAAGATATCCAAACTCCCCCATAGATTTCCATTAAAGGGCTTTGCATTTAAATTGATTAATTAGAACGTGTGATTTTGTGGTGATAGTTCTTTGATGGAAAATATCACAGGTGATTGTGGGAAGAAAGCCAGTTTCATGTAACAACGCTTCTGGATATTTAAATGTGTTACCACAGGATTCTTGTTGTACCACGGTAGTGTCCTTACTTCTGAGCCAGAAGACTTGGATTTAAGTCCCACATGCTCTAGAAATGTGCAATAACATCTCAGAACAGTTCAATCAGAAAATACCCAAGAGCTTTTATGGTGCAGTGGTAGTGTCCCTACCTTTGGATCAAAGGTCCATCATTCAATTCCTACGTCCTCTAGAGGTTTGTCAATAACATATCAGAGCTGGTAGATTAAGGATATCTAAACTGTGGGCGTCGCAGAGGCACAGTGGTAACCACTGCTGTCTTCACAGTTCCAGGGACCTGGGTTCAATTCTACTCTCAAGTGACTCTGTGTTGAGTTTGCACATTCTCCCGGTGTCTGTGTTGGGTTCTGCCAGGTGTTGCAGTTTCCTCCCACAGTCCAAAGATGTGCAGGTTAGGTGGATTGGCTGTGCTAAATTGCCCCATAGTGTGCAGGGGTGTGCAGACTTGGTGGCTTAACCATTGTAAATATGAGGTTACAGGGATAAAGTGGGGCTGTGGGTCTGGGTGGGATGCTCTTCGAGGGGTCGGTGCAGACTCAAATGGGATGAATAGCCTTGTTCCACAATGTAGGGATTCTACAATTCCACCACAAAGAACTCTTGTAGCACAGTGGTAGTGTCCTGACCTCGCAGCAAGGATGCCTGTGTTCAGCTCCCTCCTTCGCTGCAGCTGTGGAATCACATGTCTGAACAGGTTGATTAGAAAATATCTAAACTCCCAGTTATTGGGCCAATATTCTTTCCTCAAGAAATACCACTAGTAACAGCTTACCACATTCACACGCTGTTTGTGTGGCCTTGCTGTATAATAACTGGCCCCTGTAATTTTCCCATATAGTAACAATATCATCGAGGATATTTAAAACACAATAAGAAACAAATCCATTGCCTCTGAACTCACCACTTCAAGGTCAGAGAACAAACAATGAGTGAAATATGAAATTTAAAAAGGAAACAGGTTTAAATTTTCAATGTGTCTCACACGGCTCCAGGGTAAGTAACCAAGCAGCCACAGACAATAAGCTTGAGCACTACTGCTGTAAATAAATATAAACTGGAACCCATTTTGAGCAGACGATACAACTATTTTCCCGTCAGGTTGTGCATGCATTGCATTGGCTCTGCTGATGGGGACATAAAAGAAGATTTCCACAGGGCCAATTACATTTACCAACAGAGGATCTAAAGCTTGTTTTAAAAAAGCAAAATTGTAATTACATGTATTTTCGACAATCTGTTTTGCTTCCATCTTCTTAGGTTTGATATTTTACCGATCATATGTTCAAGTGCTCTCAAATAGTAGAACAAATCCTATAAAAGTGGCATGCAAAACTTTAGCTTAAAATACCAGAAGCAGAAATTTTACTTTGGGCTTTATGGTGAAACAACCAGTCAAACTAATCTTTGCATTAAGGAAAAATGCTCATGTTAAAGTGTCAACTGCCACTTTTGATCAAAAAGCATATAAACCAATCTTCTCATCACTGGCAATTCAAACAAACCAGTTTCTCCTATATCATCTAAATAATAAGAGATAATTTTAAAAAATATCAAAACACACACAGAATAGACATACAGAATTAATAGGTGGCAAGGAAGAAAAACTGTGATTTTACTCAGGGTGAAGTTGATTAATGTCAAATCCTCAAAAGGTCAGACAGTGCATTCTCACTAAGACCCCAAAAATTAAAAATGCACTATTGCATCACATTTTATTCATTGTTTTCCCAATACAGCTTCTAAGGACGGGTGGTTTAATCAGTGGCTGACAGCAGATCCATCAGATATGCTAATAAGGCATCTTACCTGAATAAACATCCTCAAAAGCAGATTAATTTATTGTAATTGTTAAAAGCTTCATTAATAATGTATCTAAGTGTTACAAAACAGTCTCCAATCAAAAATATCTGATCTTTGTTGTAGTATCTCTTGCTACTCTCTACTCTAGCCTGTCTATTGATTTCATCCTTTATATATCTGCATCGAATGTTTACAATCAAGGATCTGCTGCATAATAAATAATGTATAATTTTTGAAAAAAAAAGACTAGATGCACTAACAAAGTTCAGACCGTCTCCAGAATGGAGAACTCAAAATGCTTTGACACTCTCACTTTCTTCAATAGTTTCAGAAGGAACTACCAGCATTTCCCATTATAATACGTCACACAGAAGTATTTTACAAATATTGTGAAACCACTGTTGCTATTCCTTTGTTCCCTATCATAGGTCTTCTCTCCAGTTATTTTGACATTTAAGCAGCATTAGTGAATACAGTTCAAATCTCATTTCCAAGAACGTCTGTAAAAATCCACTTAATTAAATGCCAGGAATGAGACCAAAACCCCGACATCACAGCACAGTAACTGGACCCATATGACCAATTAAAGTAGCACAATTGCAGCAATGTTATCCAATAAACCCACAATTACCAACCCACACAAACCTCAATGCAACCTTTTGCTCTGGAACTTTAGTTTGGACTAAATTCAAACCTACAGAATAAATAACTCCTTTCCCTGGCAGTTTTAAAGTGGCATTCAAAAGTCTCGAATTAATCAACGATGGTGAATTCGGAATTATCGCTATTGAATTTGGCAGTCTTGTCAAGAAAGACCTGACCATGCACAGGATGAACAATGTTACTGGACTAAAACTGGTAAACAACTCAAGTGAATACGCTCCTGCCAAAACACTGGAATCGCCGGATGCTGACAATGAAAACAGATCATTCCCACAGAATTATACTAGCAACCAATCCACCCTAGTCAACACAGAATGGTCGTGAATTTATACTGAAGTTTCTTCCTGGAAAACACATACACAGAAATGTATTCCATTCCACCAGCTGTAACGGTCCCTCATATGCCCTCAAACAGAATAGTGAATTATGAGCTGGAGTAGCCCACTCAGCCCTTTCAGTCTCTGCCACTTAATGAGATCATGTCTGATTTAATGGTAACCTCAAATCTGCACTGCTACCTACCTCTGATAATCTTCCGACACTTTGCTCAACAACAATCCACCAAACGTTGCGTTAAAAATATTCAATAACTCTGCTTTCAGCACCCTTTCCGAGAGAGAGTTCCAAAGTCTCACAACACTTAGTGGGGGAAATAAAACACCTTTGTTTTAAATGTGTGACCTCCAATTTTTAAAATAGTGACCACTAATTCTAGGTTCTCCCACAAGAGGAAACATTCCCACCACATCGACCCTGTCAAGACCGCTCAGGATATATGTGAATGTAGTTTATAAGTCGCCTTTTACTTTTCTAAACTCCAGTGAATGCAAGCTTACCCTGTCCAACTTTTCCTTATAAGGCAACCCTCTCATTCCAGGTGTTAGTTTGGTAAACTTTCTCTGAACTGCTTCTAATACATTTACATCATCTTTAAATATGGTGACTGGTATTGTGCACAGTACTCCACATGCAGTCTTTTCACTGTCCTGCAAAACTGAGACATAGTCTCCCTATTTATGTATTCAATTCTCCTGGCAATAAAGATAAAATTCAATTAGCTTTTCTAATTATTTGCCATACCTGTATACTAACCTTTGTGATTCATGCATGAGGACACTCAGGTCTCTCTGCACCTCAAAGTTCTGCAATCACTTGCTGCAAAAAAAAATCACTCTTGCAAAAATAGATACTTGCACATTTTCCCCGATTATACTCCAATTGCTACATCTCTGTCCGCTCACTTTAACTTACGTTTGCCATTTCTAGCCCCTTTACATCCACAATGACCCACACAGTATGGTGGCTCTAAATTAATTGCTTTGTAAAGTAATGAATTTGTCACTAGACTGCAAATCCGCTTATAGCTTAATAAATCTGTCTAATCAAAACACTGGATCAGAAGTAAGTCATTCAGTTAGATAACTTGCAAGTATTTCTATAGCTATAGTGATTTCTTCTCAGTTTGAGAGACTACTTTAAGCAGCATAATGGATTTTTCATTGCCTTAAAATGTTATGACCTAGCAAGCCCGATAAATACACCTCAAGGTTTCTGTTAAAAATAAACTCCTAGTCCAGAAATGTCTAAGTTTAAGGGAAACACCCACAGCTTACATAGAGATTTTTGTTTCAGTTTTGTTTTGAGTGGAGCAATTTGTTAAGTCCTTGCATGAAGGTGCATGCACAGAATAGTGCTCCTGAGATGGGAGTACAGTAATACTACGATATCTAACAGTAAAGATTTAGTGATAGTTCCAGATCGGAAATGCTGGGATAAAACCTGGAAGAGTACTTGAGGCTGAGTTTGCTTGAACTCAAATATATAATAGCTCCAAAAATAAGCTAACAGAACATCCAATCTAGGAGTTAAAGTCACAGTTACGTTAAACCTAACAAGATGATGTTACAGAAAAGGATTCTGGTGTAAGTATTGGACAAGAGTTGAATACTGTGTAAGTGATTATTTTTAAGTCTTCTGAAGGAGAGTTTTGAGATTAATAAATTATTCTTTCACCATGTTTAAAACACAAATAGAATTTGTGTTATAAAAATTAGAATAAGCCAATCTATTACCTCTTCATGTATTTTGCTTAATAAACTTCTCTTTTATCGTTAATACAAAATCTGCAATTTTGTAGGCTTCTGTTTCAGAAACCACCTTGTAAAAACTAAAACAAAATATGATCCATCAAGTAAGATTTCAGTCTGGGATCTTACCTGTCTAATAATAATTCATAATATTAGACAGAAGGCCAAAATAAAAAAAAAAATTGTTTGGCTTGCAAGAGGAGGTTGGCAATCAGCTAAGCACTGGAATGTCCCTGGGATAGGTGCAAGTTTATAATTCTGGAGAAAAAAAATAAAACGAGTGTTACCTTGACATTACCCTCAATGTCAAGAAATACAGGCTGGTCAAGTATCAAGGCACACAGCAATTACTCTAGAGAGAATATTAAATGAGATCACAATATAAATAAAGCCAAGTTTTAGCTTACCCATCCAGTCAAAGTAAGAAGTTGAAGACTTTCATTCAAAGGATACCGTGTGAAAACATATGTTACAGTTAGGCTGCGACTTACAGTTTTCAGGTACCAAGTTCTTATTTGGTAAACCAAATACTTAAACTTGAATATCACTCAATAATTTCTTACCAAATATCTTCTGTCTCCCAATCAAATACAGAAAACTGAAAAGCAAACAAGAGAAGTCCACAAAAATTTGAAGACGCAAGAAAACATCAAGAGCTGTAAATAGTATTGTACACAATGAATTATTGAAAGAAATAACGGTAAGCAAGACAATATTTTTCCCCTTTAGTACAACAATATGGTGATGGAGAAAGCTCAAAGCTTTTGCTTGAAAGCAGCATTACTTTTTTTTGAGGGGGAGCATGTTTGCATGCAATATAAATACAAGACCAGAAACTTCCTAAGATTAACATCAAGTGCATTATCGTACAAATCCTTTAGGTGGACGATAGCCTACCCATTTTGAATATACGAGGTAAACAAATGAAGATAAAAGACAAAAGTTCACATACTGTAGTCTCAATATGAAATTTACTGGTGACGGGGCAGGTGGGGATGCAGAGATAGTGGAGTAGAAGTAATGTCACTTGACTAGCAATCCAGAGACCCATGTGAATGGTCTGAAGGCATGGGTTCAAAGCCACTATAGCAGCTGATGGAATTTTAACTCAATTAAAAAATCTAGAACTGAAAGCTGGTTTCAATAATCATGACCATGAAACTACCATTGGCTGTCATAAAAAACAGTTTCGTTCATTGATCCTTTAAGAGGAGAAATGCTCTGCGATTACCTTGTCTGGCCTAACCACAGTTCCAACCCACAGTTGACTCTCAACTCCCTGCCAAAATGGTGCTGGCCAGCCACTCATTTTAAGCAGATTTAGGGATCAGCATCAAATCATGACTTTGTCAATGATGTCCACATCCATGAAATAAATTTTTCCAAAAGTTCTTTCCACAGTAATTGGTACAGGTCAGTAACCTTGAGTCAAAGGCAGGACAATCCAAATCAGTGTCTGGGTCACTTGCACAAAGTAAAGCAAAAGCAATTTATAAAATTCCCATTTACGTAGCATCATTAACATAACAAAATCTTTCAATGCCTCAGAAGTATATCCAGATCATTTCTTAAAAAAAAAAAGTCACTCATGGGACATGGGCATGACTGGCTGGTCAACAGTTATGGCTGTCCCTTGTTACCCTTGAGAAGGTGGTGGTGAGCTGCCTTTCTGAGCCGTTGCAGTCTGCCTGCTGTGGGTTGACCCACAATGGCCTGGGAGGGAATTCCAGGATTTTGACCCAGCGACAGTGAAGGAACGGCCATATATTTCCAAGTCAGGATGGTGAGTGGCTTGGAGGAGAACTTGCAGGCGATGGCGTTTCCATGTAGCTGCTGCCCTTGCCCTAGACAAGTGTTAAAGGACAGTGTTGAGGAATTAATATGTCTGACTAAAACTTGATAAAATAGGTAGGTTTAAAGCTGCATGTTAAAACAGAAAAGGGAAGAGACGGAGTCGGAGGGACAGAAAAGGTTTGAATGGAATTCCAGAGCTTCAAGTCTAGACAGTTGAACATACTGCTGTTACTCGTAGGCAAAGGTTATCAAGGATGCAAAGGAGACCAGAATCGGAGGAACGTAGAGTTCCTGGAGGGTTGTGGGACTGGTGGAGGCAAGCGTGATTGTGAGGAACAAGACAATGGGAACATTTGAACACCATTATGAGAATTTTAAAACTGTAGCACTCAAGACTTCATCTACACTCTACAGTCACTTTTCAGTCCAAAAGTCTCTGCACAGAACTTGAAATTAGCATCCATGTGTAGTTGTGAATTAAAAATAAAAAGGTGCCATACACTTGTGAAATCATCCACATAGCTGGGATAAATAATTTACAGGGAGTTTTGTAGCTAATATGAGTCGGCGGTCATTGAGTGAACGAGACCTATTCTGAGATGACATTTGAACAACAGAGCTTTGGGTGAACTACAGGGGTGGAAGATGTGGACAGTTCATGACTGCACTGGAATAGGTGAGTTGGTGGGGGTGGCAAGGGGTAGCACAAATATGCTGAGGGTTTTAGCAGCAAATGGGCTGACGTAGGACTGCTGAAAGACATTATTATTAAAATTGGTTTTTGATAAGATGCGAGGTCCCAACTGCCTGTTCTGGTGGTCACAAAAGATCCCATGGAGTTAGTCACAGGAGGGCACATGATTTCATCTGCATCCTGGTCAATACTTTTGGTCAATTTAAGACAGATGATGACATTCTGCTCACTTATCCTATTGCTATATGCAGGAGCTTATTATTTGGAAATTGGCTGCTATGTTTACCTCCATCATGACAATCACTATATTTTTCAATTCACGTGTTTTGAAGCAATTTGCAATGTTCGAGGATGGTGCCAACTCCTACATAGTTGTAACATTACTTCTTTGCTTTAGTTATTATCATGTTAGGTGGGGGAGCAAATCTTTTGTTAATAGTTAAACTCTTAACTAAGTATATACGCCAATCTTTTTACATCACTCAAGTTCGGAACTTCATGGAAAGTATTAACGTCTATAGTATAAATCACAGTAACAACAGCAGTGTTTTTAGCATTGGTAAGACTCCACAAAGCATACTGCTGCATCACACATCTGACACCAATGTATATGCTGTTTAAAACATACAAAATCACTGCGTACGTGCTTGGAGTTTGAAGTTGACGTCAATGGTCTTCCGTAGTCAAGAATTCTACGTTTTACTGACAAAATATGGTGATCCCATACAGATTCTCTATTTATTTATATACTAAAATCCCGATGAGTTAAATCCCAGGGGACACCCCATAAATCTGTGCTAAGCAGAGCTTTGAGAAAGTTACACTTATAAAAGTAGGCCCTGCAAATCCCTGAACTTAACGATTTACTGCATGTATTAAAAAAAAATCTACGTACCAAAAAAATTCTTTTCAGGATTAAGCCTCAGCCAGATACCTGCAACAAACCCTGACCAAAGCTGTCAGTTTGGGTCCAGGACATTTCTCTACTGTGCACAGTCTTTGACTACTGAACTTGAAAGAAGGGTCCAGACCCAAAACATCAGCTTTCCTGATCCGCTGGTGCTGCTTGGCCTGCTGTGTTCGTCCAGCTCAATACCTTGTTATCTTTGATTAGATATCCAGTCTTTTTCTTACTATGTTTATCAAGAAAGAGAAAGGAATTCTCATATCTCCAATAAGTACTTATATTTTCAGTAACGGCCTCATCACATGCTTTCAAATAAAGAAAATTAGATACTTGGGAGTGATTATAATTATAGGTTTCTATGTCAAACTATGAGCAAAATGTTTGAAAATTAGAACTGAATCCAAGTGACTTTTTCAAATGAAGATTTAGCAACAATTATGTCATTAAAAGTTAAACACACATTGGACTTGATTATTGAACCATTTTTCAATTATCACACTTTCTTGTACAAGCCATCAATATCACAATTGACTCAGCGTGTGGATGAGAAAGCCAACAAGAAAAAAACATTGTAAGCACGTAAATCAGAGCTATAGTTTTATCCTTTACCCATCATCCAACCTGCCGACTCACAGTAATGGGTATCTTATTATCCAGAAATTTCAAAAACCATAACGTAGAAGTTTAAGTCACAAAAGGGGCACATGGCATGTTCCAGTCTTTGCCTGTTGGGCTACCTCTTGTATTACATTTCACCTTTTCAGTTTACCTAAATTTTAGTCGTAGGGATGGAATTTTTAGCAAGTGCTAATCAGAACCTTTTACGAAAGGAGGAATAAAGTTATAGTCCCAAAAATGATTTCATCCCATATTAACTTGAAGGTGAAGCAGCAGCAAAGGCAGCCAGGAAACCTAGAAATGTGTGTAAAATTGACTCCCTTTGATATCTATTATCCCTTTCATTTCTGATCCATTAACCAACCACACTGAAAGGCTGGCTGGATATTGGAGCAGGAAGACCACAGCAGGGAGCAGAAAGAAGGGAAGGTCAGGCAGTGAACGACTAATCATGGGAGTGGGAAATAGATGTGGTTAAATAGTCGGTATGGGGGTGAGGGGAGCAAGAAATATTGTCCTGCTTCTCCTGAAACACAAACAGTGCTGGAAAGACCCTTTGCATCTGTCCCTTACATCACCTGTCACTGTCTGTGAAAGCTGGCCCACAGCTGCTAAATCAAAGTCTGCTTTAAGGCGCGTGACCTCATTATCATATTTAAATTACTTCTGCGCTTCTTAAGGGTAGGTTGGTCACCTATCTTCAATCAGTTTCTGTTGAAGCTACAAGTGGACTTGTTGAAGATAGAATGAGATTAGGTTTCAGATGTTAAAATGTCTTATCACCACCGAAATCCTCTCATCTCACTCTTGGAGGGATACAAATTTTGCGCCCCCCTGCCCCCGCCCCCCCCGCACCATATTACCTACAGAATATTAATTACAACAGAAGGGCATGCATCTCCACAGTTTAATGGCTGAACTGACTGCATACCTCAATATAGTGGAATGATTTATAGGATCAAATCAGAATCAATCTGACAAAATTAAATGTTGGTGCCAAAAGAACAATAGGTCAGAACAACTGGTCTCAGTGTCCTTAGAATAGTGTTGGGACACTGATTTTGCTGTCAAAATATAAAATTATTTCAGTGTGGCAAAAAGCCATTTGGGACATTAAGTCTACCTTAATGAATGCCTCCCCTCTATTCTAATCTTACCTTATTAAATTTCTGTATTCTTTACCATTCCTTCCTTTTAAGCAAATACCCAACTCTCCCTTTAGAACACTGATTCAAAAGGTCTGTGGCACAGAATTCCAAGTTTTACCCATTCTCTAAGAGAACTTTTATTTTAACCTCGCCTTTAATCCTATAGTTACTTTAGATGAAAATCCTTAATTTCCACCATAATAACAATCTGGCAGTACTTAAATTACAGGCCTATATACTTATCATTGTTTGATAGAACAGACTTGAGAACTGTTGAAAAAAGATACGTTTTGTTGAAATTTTTTTGTCTTTTGCTAATCAGGACATTTTGCAAGAATATAGACTTGGGGAAGGGGGATCCGCTATTTATATCGCATGAGACGATGGTGATGTTTGAATAGCAATTGGACAGAGATTAGGAGAGGTACTGTCATGGAGATTGTACACATCAATGTTGATTGACAGTTAACTACCAGGCTGTGTTAAAATTTTAGACTGGGTCACACCAGTGCCCTGATAAATTGACTAGTGAGTGGCTGACACCTATTTTGCTGTATGGTCAGGTTCAGCGCATGTGCATGTTCTTTCTGTCTGCAAAGAACATGGCCGCGTGTATCAATATGTTAGCTTCCAGAACATACAAGGGCGATATATCATAGCCCAACTGACTTCCTAAATTGGTTGTCAATGTTGTTCTTCGCATCATGAATATCCAGCAAAACAACCTGGCAGTTAACTGAAAAGTCAACATTAATTGGTAGATGCTCCATGGCAATGTCTCAACCAGAGTCCACTTTCTAACCACTCAGCATTCTCCTCTCATGCAGTGCAAAGGTCAATTTACCTCTTGCAAAATGCCCTGATGAGTACAAAAAAAAACACATTCAACAAGGAGTCTTTGTTCAGCAATAGCGAAGACCTACATTTTCTCGAAGACATCCATCAGGTTAACTTTTTCAGCTATGGCGAAAAAAGTTCCAACTTATTAAGTTCAGAGATAGCAGGTCCTGTAGATGCTGGAGAATCTGAGATAACAAGGTGTGGAGCTGGATGAACATAGCAGGCCAAGCAGCATTCAGCATTTCTGAAGAAGGGTCTAGGCCCGAAACGTCAGCTTTCCTGCTCCTCTGATGCTGCTTGGCCTGCTGTGTTCATCCAGCTCCACACCTTGTTATCTCTAACTTATTAAGTTACTCCCTTCACAACTGTAGCCTTTTATTCACTGGTTTGCTAATTTCCTGATGAAACATCACCATGCCTTCTGTTAAGATAACAGTCACAGGGGATTTTACAGGATTCCTGCTCTCCTAAATGAAATGTGAAGCTAGGAACTAGTCCAAAGAAAAAGTGCATTAAATTAAAACTTGGTATTGTTACAATTGAGGTTTATGAGATTGTTAATTCGATACTCTAACTTAAGGAATATATTCTAGACTTTCCCTGATAGCAAGTCTGGACATTGGAAATCAAAGGGAACTAGATTATTGTACAAGGAAGAAAGTGCAAAATGATTGCACTTGGAGCCAATGATAGCAAACTTTTTGCTAACAGTGTCCAAACCCTAGAAAAGTGTTCAGAATGTAAACAATTCTGCTTTAAAAGTAACCATTTAGTTCTGAGATGAGAGAGAGAGAGTCGGGCTCTCAAGGATAGCTCTTCAGCATTTCTACTTGGATTCCTCTTTGGCAGTCCCATAGAGTCAAATGTGGCCTGCTTCCACTCTTTTTCGGGGGGGAGGGGGTTCTGCAGTGACTGAACAATCCAACCTTGGAGTCACAGCCTCTGCCTCAGGAGAGGCAGATGGTGTTTAAGGAGGTGGGTGGGAACACTGATTCTGTATGCTCTTTCCACTGCTTGCACTTGGCCTCAACGTATTCTACTCAGTGACACATGAAGTGGTTGGGGTCTTTGTGCATGCTTCTCTTTCAGTTTATGTGTTCGAGGACAAGTAATTCCCATGTGTCAGTGGAGATGTTGCATTTGATTAGGGAGGCTTTCAGGGTGTCCTTTTAGTGTTTTCTCTGCTCTCCTGGTGATAGCATACCACTGCAGAGCTCAGAGTCAGTACTTCTTTAGGGGGTCTTGTGTCAGGCATGCAGACAATGTGTAACTGGTCATGTGATGCAGTCATAGAGCTGGACAGCACGGAAACAGACCCTTCAGTCCAACTCATCCATGCCGACCAGATATTCTACATTAATCTAGTCCCATTTGGTCCACATCCTCCTATACCTTTCTTATTCTTATACCCATCCAGGTGCCTTTTAAATGTTGTAATTGTACCAGGCTCTACCACCTCCTCTGGCAGCTCATTCCATAAACGCGTGGTCCACTGTGTGAAAATGTTGCCCCTTGGGTTCATTTTAAATCTTACCCCTCTCACGTTAAACCTATGCCCTCTAGTTTTGGACTTCCCTATCCCAGGTAAAAGACCTTGGCTATTCACCCTATCCATGCCCCTCATAAATTTATAAGCTTCTATAAGGTCAACCCTCATCCTCTGACATTCCAAAGAAAATAGCCCCAGCGTATTCAGCCTCTCCCTATAGATCAAACCCTCCAAACCCAGCCACATCCTTGTAAATCTTTTCCGAACCCTTTCAAGTTTCACAACAACTTTCCTTGAGCATGGAGTGCAGAACTGAATGCAGTGTTCCAAAAGTGGCCTAACCAATGTCCTATACAGCCACAACATGGCCTCCTAACTCCTATACTCAATGCACTGACCAGTAAGGCAAGCTGTGACCAAACTCTCAATACGGGGGATATTGGCCTGGGAGAGGACGCTCATGTCGGTACGCCCATCCTGCCAGTGGATTTGCAAGACTTTGCAAAGGCAACGCTATTGATAATACGCTAGGGATTTGAGATGTCTGCTGTACATGGTCCATGTTTCTGATGCAGGAGGATGGAGACTACAGCTGCTTTGTAGACCATGAGGTTTGTGCTGTGTTTGAGGTCTCAACCCAAATGCAACAAAGCCTGTGCAATGCACAACAGAGTAACAGGTCAACTTTATACAAATTAAGTACAATAACTAGACACACATTAGATACGTAAATATGAAGTACTGAAGTTCTTGTGACTTGGGAAAGATTCTTACTCTAAATTTTCACAAATTAGAAATTCCTCGCCTGACATTTAATTTATTACACCTGAACTTAACGGAAAATACCAGAACAAGTTTTAGTTCTATCAGAAATCTCCGAAAACCGATCACTGAAATGATGTTTTTGTTGGAAGTTTAGCTCTGTTTCTCTCCACTGATGCTGCCTGATTAGCCAAGGAATTTACAGCATTTTCCCGGTTTTAATTCAAATGTCCAAAATCTACAGTATTTTGTTTTTACAATTAATCTACCTCTGGATACAAACTAGTGTCAATAGCCATCAGCAGATCTGGACAGGATGGGCTTCAAAATCAGATGATGGATTAACGTCAACTACTAAGCAGAAGTAAACCAAACTGTTGGCTTTGTATTGATAGTACGGCGTCTCCCTAGCAGACTCAGGTTGAAGGAGTTTTCAAGCAGTGCCTCCTACCTAATTTAAAAAAAGATAAAAATAAGGAAGAGCAAATAAATAAATAATTACAACTGATTTCAAAAGAGGATACTAATAGTGACAGACAGCAAGAACCCTATGGAAGACTGTTAACAGAGGGCTACTACAATGGGAAAAAAAATCATTTTAAAAGTTTTGTCCTGATACTGGATAACAAACAAAAAAAAGTTTCACTGCTTACAGCCTATCCAAATGTTCTTCTCCAAATAAATCACTGATGGTATATCACAGTATTAAGTCCCACTGTGCTCACACTTGGAACAAATGCACTCAGGCAATTGCCCATACAAAATCTAAATCACTCAGCAGGATGGAAAAGCACACAATGCTTCAAGCAATTTTAAATATGTAAATGCAATTTTATTCCAGACAAAATAAACTCACTCTAATGAAAGCAAAACTAATAACCTAGCTTTGCAATTGCAGCAGCAAGAAGAAAAGGATGAATTAGAATGAAGCACAAGATGAATGTACAAGTTTAAAGTCATAAATCTAGTCATAAAATAACAGGGAAGTATACAATGCTAATCAAGTAGAGTGCATCAAGGCACTATGCAAACGTGAATTACTATTTTCCAATTGTCCTGTTTTAAGAGAAAGATCCCCATTTACGGCCACCAGTGTTAATCACAATGGGGATACGTACGTATCTGCAAACGTGATGCAACTGAAACTAGGATTTTAAAAAAAAGACTAAATAGGGATGTGTAGTAGTGACTGAACAGAAATACCATTAAGTGATACTGCATATGTGCAACCGGTAAATGAAGCACTGCAGCATGTACATTAAATTGACTAATGAGAGGAGGAGGAATTTCTTCAGCCAGAGGGCAGTGAATCTTTGGAACTTATTGCCACAGATGGCTGGAGAGGCCAAGGTATTGACTGTATTTAAGACAGAGATAGACAGGTTCTTGATTAGTAAGGGAATCAAGAGTTATGGGGAGAAGACTGGGTTGAGAAATGTATCAGTCATGATGAAATAACAGAGCAGACTCGATGGGTTGAACAGCCTAATTCTGCTCCAATGTCTTACGATGACTAAAGGACAAAAGAAAACAGTGACTAATGAATATTTTCAAGGCTTGAGGAATCTAAAACACAGCAACAGTAAAAAAAAAGCTTAATACATGAAACAAAATTATCAAGAAAATAATAAAGAATAAATCTTACTGGACCCTGTCCTCAACAGTTGGCCTGTTGCACATGGATATTTCCATGACACTATAGGGTAAGAATAATCAACAGCTACAGCTGATGGCAAAAAGAGCTTCGTGAATATCCAGCTTAGAGCTACTGGATCAATTCTCAATCCATTCCATTTTGCACAGTGGTGCACCACACAATAACTGAGCTTATATTTAGTGTGATGATATGCAAAACGAATTTCCGTGCGATACCAATCAGGAGCCATAGTAATGTTTTCAGCTACAATCTGTACCCTTGTGGCCCGGCATTAAGCCCAACTCTTCCAGTATCGTCTTGTTGAAGAATGAATACAGATTCAAAGAAGTCAGTGCATACCAGGAGCAGCACTGACATATCTAAAAAAAATCTAGTAAGGCTGAAACACAGGAAAATATGGTGCCTCAATGGTTAGCATTGCTGCCTCTCAGTGCCAGGGACCCGGGGGTTTGATTCCAGCCTGTTCTCCCAGTGTCTGTGTGGGTTTCCTCCGGGTGCTCGGGTTTCCTCCCACGCTCCAAAGATGTGCAGGTGAGGTGGGTTGGCCATGGGGAATGCAGTGTTACAGAGTCAGGGCAGGGGGCTGTGTGGACTTGATGGACTGAATGGCCTGCTTCCACATTGTGGGGACCCTATGATTCAGGGCCAATTACACGACTAACAGTGGAAGCAGCACATGAGCAACAGAACCAAGAAATCCCACAACCAATAGATAACATCAAAGCTTTGCAGCTCTATCACATCCAGTTGTGAATGGTGATGGGCAATTAAACAATTAACAGAAGGCGCTGCTGCATAAAACATTTCAATCAATGATGGGGAGTGCTGCCCACCATTGTAAAAGACAAGCTGAAGTATTTGCAATTATCTTCAGCCAGAACAGCCTATGATGATTCATCATGAAATCCAGAAAAGACTGGATACTGCAAAGGCTATGAGTCCACACAATATAATCAGCAATAGTATCAAAGACTTATGCTTCAGCATGAGCTATGTGTCCCCAGCCAAGCTGTTCTGGTACAGCTACAACACTGGCACCTACCCAACATGTGGAAATTGCCCAGATATGTCTTGTTCACAAAAAGCAGAACTGCAATTTGGGCAACAACCACACTTATTCTCAATCATCAGCAAAGTGATTGGCGGACGCAATTGACAGTGCCATTAAACATCATTTGCACAGCAATAATCTTGCTGATGATCAGTCTGAGTTCTGCCAAGGCCACTCAGCTCTTCACCTCATTACAGCCTTGGCCTACTCATGGACAAAAGCATTCAGTTCATGTGGTGAGATCTGAATGACTGCCCTTGAGATCAAGAAAAAAAATTGACAAAGTCTGGCATCAATAGGCCCTGGAAAAATTTATGTTAATGGAAATCAGGGGCCAAACTCTCCACTGGTTGGAATCATACCCAGCACAAAAGGCAGATGATTAAAATAACTGCCCTCCGACAATCATAGTACATGACTGCAAGATGCTCAGGGTAGCATCTTGAATCGAACCATTTGTCTCAGCTTTAATCAATGACCATTTCTCCATCATAAAGGTGATGGGTGGGATCTTCGCTGATGATCGCACAATGTTTAGTATTCTTTGCAACTCCTTATATTGAAGTGGGTGAAAACAGAAGTGTGGGAAATGGAGACAATTGAGGGTTTATGGCATCCTATGAACAAAAAACTTTTTAAAAAATCTAACCATGATCTAATGTGTACCTATACATATAGTAGAGCAATTTTTATCTACATCTTCAACAGGCAAGAACAATACTTTTAATTAAAAAAATTCATAAATTTTTTAATCTCCTTTTTTCTACGCTGCCTTAGCTATTTCAACTAATAGTTGTATTTGATTGGTAAAATGATCTAGTTCCAGTGCATATGCAGAGGATATTTGCAGTTCCATTTGACTGACGTTTGCAGTTGTGCATTTACAGAATCAGGAAGTGAGGCCATTTGGGTAGGGGGAGGGGAAGCACACACTGAGGGAGTGGGACAGATCTGCCCCATCTCTGACCAGATCATACTCACACGCCCACATATTCTGAAACTCTTTGAAGCCTTGCTCAAATCCATCTTCAACATTCCCTATTTGACCATTCACAAAAGGCTTTACAATGCAACTGGCTGTATTCCTCTACCCAGATGAAATCTTGCTACTCCCCAACTTTAACACTTCATTCAATGGATGCATGGTGCTGTTCATGAGGGAACAGGCAACTTAGGGATGTATGCAGTTCAGCTACCTGTCTAATATATGACTACTATAGGAAAATATGATGTGACATTTGGCAGCTCCCTTCTCCAGTTCTTTACTATCATCAACAGCATTGCGACATTTAGTGTTTGTGCAGGACACATTTAAAACTCTACTAAATCAATCAACAGATGCTCACTTTCAGAGTGTTATAGGGAATTGAGGGCCAGGGTGATTGATGGAGAGTCAGGGATTTAGTGCTCAGGTGGGATGGGAAACTGCCACACCAGGGCCACCATTCACCTGAAACCTTACTCAGATCCTACTCAACGACGATCCAATAGTCTGGCAGCTTTAGACCAATATCCATTACAAGCCCACCGATACCCTGACGACATTTACATGGCCCCCACCCCGCTCCACTTCCTGCAAGGACTATATTTGATTCTCCCAGTTTCTCCATCTCTGTTGCAACAATTATGATGACATCATTCACAGTAGTGTTTCTACTTCTGACCTACTTCAGCGTTTCTACCTCTCCTTTTCTCAACTCTGGTTGAAAGAGCCCTCAACCGTGTCTATTTCCCACACTTCTATTTTCACACTTTCTGTTTCCTCCCAAACCATGATGACATTCCCTTATCCACCCATAGTTAAAGCATAATCCTTCACCATTTCCACTGTGCTAAGCATGATGCCTCTACAAAACATAACCTCTTCTCCTCTCCACTTTTTAACATTCTAAAAGGACATCTCCTTCCATGAAAAGGTGCACCTTTTTATTATCTTGAACACTCCCCCTCTTTCCCAGGCAAGTGCAGCAGATGCAACATCTGTCCTTCACTTCCTCTCCCCTTACTATCCAAGGCCCAAGTCTTTCTTCCAGATACAGAGATTTACTGTACTTCTTTCAAGATGTAGTCTCTTCTACACTTGGAAGAACAAGTACAACAGGATGGCGCTTTGTGGAACACCACATTTCAGTCCACAAGTGCTTCTACAAGCTCCTGGCCATCAGTCATTTTAATTCACCTCTCCACACCGACTCTTGACCTGTCTGCCTTCAGCTCCCGCACTGTTCCAATGAAGCAGCACCTCACTTTTTAAATTAAGTATGTAATGGTCTTGCAGATTCAACACCAAATTCAATTATTTCAGATCATATTTCTTCCCTGTTGTTTTAGATCCTGGTTGTCAGTAACAATCCTGCTGTTCTCTTTTATCTCTCCTCTGGACTCATGATTGGTTATAGAGTCATAGAACCAGACAGGTCAGAAACAGACCCTTCGGTCCAATCGGTCCATGCCGGCCATAATCCCAAACTAAACTAGTCCCACCTGCCAGTGCTTGACCCATATCCCTCCAAACCTTTCTTATTTATGTACTTATCCAAATATCTTTTAAATGCTGTAAGTGTACCCACATCCTCTGGAAGTTCATTCCACACATGAACCACTATGTAAAAAAGTTGCCCCTCAAGTCCTTTTTTTAAGAATCTTTCTCATCTCACCATAAAAATATACTCCCTAATCTTAAAATCCCCAAGCTTAGGGAAAAGACCCTTGCCATTCACCTATCTGCACCCCTCATGATTTCAGAAACCTCTAATGTCACCCATCGACCTCCCATGGTCCAGGCAAAAAAGTCACACAGCCTATCCAGTCTCTACTTACAACTCAAACCTCCCATTTCCAGCAAAATTCTGGTAAATCTTTTCTGAACCCTCTCGAGCTTAACAACATCCTTCCTATAACAGGGTGACCCTACGTTTACTTGTGCTTCTTTTTAAACGCACTCCAATTCCTTTACGCCACAAATTATTTTGTTGTTTAATCTGTCCCACCTCCTAGCCTAAGACTTTCCACTTTTATTCTCTTTGTTTCCACACCATCCATCTTCTTGTACTTTGTCAAAACTGGTTACATCCGTAACTTTTTCTACTTTTGACAAATGTTCATCAACCAGAAATGTTAATCGTTTCCCTCACATTAGTCTGCTGGTTAAGCAGCACCAAACTTTGGCATTTTCTGATTTTATTCCAGCTGCATGATTGGTCAAACAACTTCTTTTTTAAAAATATTTTAAAATTGCTTGATTAAAGTAGGATTAATCATATTTCTGGGATATATAAAGGCATAGGTGAATGTTGTGCAGCTGTACCTCAGACTTGCTTTCTGTTCATACTTAATTGAGGGAATTATCGAAATTGGATGAAAGACCATGCACAATATAACTGATGAATAGCAAGGAGAAAATCATCAATTAGAGAGCTGAAAAATCCAGGCAACTTAAATCAAGAGAGAAATGCAGAATACTTCAAAATTGAGAAAGGAGAAAATTACAGCTGACAGACATGATGACCATGAAAGACTCAATACATATGCAAGAGGAGATATTTTGCTGCCAGAAAATTTAACAATGGAATGCATTGTAGATTTGGTTCTGTTTGCTAGAGTTTAGTGCATTAAATCCAGTAGGCTTGCACAGTGGTGAATGGGTTAATCCACGATAGAATATTCTTTCAAAACAAGTTGTACATCAATCAACAATTCTGTTTATATTGCAATTTACCAATCCTCAATGCTGCTTGTTCAGCACTGCGTACATCCATCCTCTGTTTTACAAGGTACAACAAATGTAGTTTATAACTTTTGGGGCAGAGTTTGTAATATTTTTGTCTGTGCTATTACACGGTTAAAACCCAGTTGAAGCAGCAGACAAAGGTCTTTCTTGGGTGTTCTCCGATCTACTCCTGTGGCTTTCTGTAACATTCATCGCCACACAATAACAGCCTCTTCATCCACGATAAGGAGAGACATTATACCCCATTATGCACTCAGAATAGAGAAACCTTAGCATTCACTTTGCAGCCTGTATTTACGTTGCTCTTTTCTTCACGTGTCATTCAAAATCCGTATTGATTCACCATTAAAAAAAATGGAATGAGAAAAGTTCTCTTATTTTTGCAAGGCAGGTAGGAATGAAATAAAGATAGTAACCAGCAAAAGTTTAGTTCCAGCCTGGACTGTATACAATAGAAAATCCTCTGCCTGTGTCCGAATAAGGATTTTGGTATTTGGCTTTTGGTAATAAAAGTGGAACATTGGTCTAAAGTCAAGACATTATTACTTCAACGAATGACATGGAATAAGTATTTTTGACAGACAGCTCAGATCCATAGAAAGTGCCTTTTAAAAAACCACTTTTCACAAAATGTCAACCAGGTGCACTTCTTTTAGCCTTGTGGCTTTATAATTCAAAAACAGCATTAACAATTTCATTTGCATTTTGATGGTGGAATTATGTTTCTGAAACGTGCACAATAAAAAAAACAATTTTGCAGAGACAGAAACAGATTAAATTAAAGCCGAAAGAACTGCGGATGCTGCAAATCAGGAACAAAAACAAAGTTTCTGGAAAAGCTCAGCAGGTCCGGTAGCATCCTTGAAAGAAAAAACAGTGTTAACGTTTCGGGTCCAGTGACCCTTCCTCAGTTCTCACTGGACCTGAAACGTTAACTCTATTTTATCCTTCACAGATACTGCCAGAGCGGCTGAACTTTTCCAGCAAACTTTGTTTTTGTTCAGAGATTAAATTAAGCTGTGATATTAACATACGATATGTAACGCATGGCTTGACAGTATATTTTTCACAAAGATGTTTTAATTCCAATTGCAAGTATGCTAATGCTGACACATGTGTAATTTCGAGTCCTAAAAATGTATATCTTGAACTTTTTGGGAAAGTCATTGTGCTCAAGACATCAAATAACAATCTGCTAAAGGACAGCAATGAGTAGCAGACATTGGTCAGAGTTATTTACAGGCCACCAAATAGCAGTGGTACTATGGAAAAGTTTTATCATTTAGGAGACAAGGGAAGTATGTAGCTTGGGCAAAACAGTAATCATGGGTGATTTCGATCTGCATACAGACTGGGTAAACCACTCCACCAATAAAGCTGTGGATGACATGTTCCTGGGAGTGCAAAACAATTTGCTGAACAATACGTCGTGGAACCAACTAGACAACAGGCTGTTTCAGATCCAGCAATATGTAATTAAAAAGGGCCAATTAATACTTTTGTTGTAAAGGAACCCTTACAGACAAGTGACCACAATATGATAAAAAAATTTTTACAAGCTTCAAAAGTGAGATTGTTCAATCTGAAGCAAGGACCTCAAATTTGATTTAGGGCAATTACAAAGACATGATACTGATGTGTATTGGGGAAATACACTAAAAACTAATGACTGTACATAGGCACTGGATAGTCTTTAAACAACTGTTACATGGCTTAAGGCAATTATTCATTCCTTCATTTTTTGAGAATATTACTAACAAAATTGATAAAGGGGAATTGACGGACAGAGCACACATGGATTTCTAAAAAGATTTTTTTGATAAGATCCCCCACAAGAGGTTGGTTAGCCAGATTAAATCACCTAGGGTAGGAGGTAATGGGTCGGATGCATTAAGAATTGGAACAGAAAAAAATCGTAGGAATAAATGGACTATTCTTATGTTGGCAGGCTGTAACTAGAGGGATACCACAAGGATCAGTACTTGGGCTCCAGCTGTTCACAATACACATTTGGAGGTGGGGACCAAATGCAATATTTGCAAATCTGCCAATGATACTAAACTAAACAGGGATGACTGCACATTGTGAGAAAGAATTAACAATGGCTTCAGCAGGATTGGACAGACTGAGTCAATGGGCACTCAGACGGCAGACAGGATATAGAGTGGAAAAATGTGAGGTTATCTACTCTTTTAGGAAGAGCAGTCGTATAGAATATTTCTTAAATAGCAAGAAGCTGCCAAGAGTAGATGCACAAATGAACCTAAATGTCCTGGTCAATAAGTCACTGAGGGCTAACATGTAGGTGCATCAAGCTATTGGGAAGGCTACTGCAATGTTAGTCCTTACTGCAAGAGAACTTGAGTACTGAAGCCTAGTTTTAGTTGTATAAAAATTATTAGATCATATCTGGAGTACTGTGTGCAGTTTGGTCTCCTTACCTCAGGAAGGATACTATTGCCACAAAGATTCACCAGACTTGTTCCTATAATGGAGAGGTTGATCTATGGAGAGAAATTGGGCCTGTATTCTCGAGAATCACAAAAATCAAGGAATCCCTACAGTGTGCAAACAGGCCATTCGACCCAACAAGAACAGCATCCTACCCAGACTCACCCTCTCCCTGTAACCCTCAATTTACCATGGCCAATCCACTTAACCTGCACGTCTTTGAACTGTGGGAAGAAACCCACGCAGTCACAGTGAGAATGTGCTAACTCCACACTGACAGTAGCCTGAGGGTAGAATTGAACCCAGGTCCCTGGTGCTGTGAGGCAGCAGTGCTAACCACTGAGCCACCACACTGCTGGAGTTTCAAAGAATGCGATGTGATCTAATTGCAACATACAAAACACCTAAAAGGGATAGAAATCTTTTAAAAATAAAAAAATCATGGTTTGTAGGCATCACTGGCTAGGTTAGCATTTATTGCCAACCCTAATTGTAATCATCTTGTCAGGAGTCTAGAGCCACATGTAAGCCAGATCAGGCAAGGATGGCAGACTTCCTTTCCTAAAAAGGACATTGGTGAACCAGGTGGCTTTAATGACAAACTACAGTGGTTATATAGTTTCCATTAGACTAGCTTTTTAATTCCAGCCTTTTTATTGAATTCAAATTGAACCACCTACCATGTGGGATTTGAACCCATATGACATTGGCCTAGAGTTCTGAATTACAAGTCCAATGACTTTAGCACTGCAGCACTATCTCCTGTTACAAAGGCCAAGACGCAGGCAGAATGAAAAGAGACAGCAGCCTGACTAAGGGAAACTAGAACCAGGCACACAATTTTAAAATAAGGGGAATGCTATTTAGGAGTGAAACAAACAGAATGTTGAGTGTCTTTGGAATTCTCTACCCAGAAGCACAGAACAGTAAAGTGTTTAAATGTCCCTTGAATGATGCAGTCGTATCTTCTTCCACCACCTTCCTTGACAATGCATTCAAGGCGCCTATTACTATTTGTAAATAAAAACCTGTCTTGTGTATCCCCTTTAAAACTTTCCAACTTAGCTTAAAGCTACAGCCCTTCATATTTGACATTTCCACCCTGGGAAAAAGACTCCAACTATCCACCTATCCATGCCTCTCAATTTTATATACTTTTATCAGATTACCCCCTCAACTTACAACGCTCCAGCAAAAAACAATCTGTATTTGTCCAACCTGTCCTTTTATCTAATATACTCTGGTTCAGGCAACAACCTGGTAAATCTATTTTTCTCCCTCTCTAGAGCCTCCACATCCTTCTTATACTTTGGCGAGTAGAACCACACACAATACTCCAATTGAAGTTTTATACTCAATGCCCGAGCAATAAAGGCAAGCATACCATATGGCCTCTTTACCACCTTATCCACTTCTGTTGCCACTTTCAGGGAGCTATGGGCTTGCACTCCAATATCCCTCTGAACATCAATGTCCTAAGAGTCCTGCCATTTACGGTATACTTTCCTCTGGTATTTGACCTCCCAAAATGCATCGCTCATGTCTGGGGTAAACTCCATCTGCCGCTTCTCCACCCAACTTTTAAACTGATCGATATCCAGTTTATTGCTTTGATAACTTTGCTCACTAATCACAACTCTACTAACTTTCATGTCGTCTGCTAACTTACTAATCAGACCACCTACATTTTCATCAAAATCATACTTTACAAACACCAGATGTCCCAGTACTGAACCTTGCAAAACACCACCGGGTCACAGACCTTCAGTCAGAAAAACACCCTTCCACAAGTATGCTTTGTCTTCTATGACCACGTTAATTTTGTATCCAACTTACTAACTCACCGTGGATCCCATGTGATTTAATCATCTGCAGCAGCCTACCATGAGGGACCTTATCAAAATGCTTCAATAATATCTATGGAGACAACATCCACTGCCCTACCCTCATCACTCCTCATTGTCACTTCCCCAAAAATTCAGATTTTGTGAAACAAGACTTGCCCAGCACAAAGCCATGCTGACTATCCTTAAGAAGTCCATTCTTCTCCAAATGTGAATAAATCCTGTACCTAAGAATCTTTTCTAATAATTTCCGGACCACTGAAGTAAGACTCACCAGCCTATAATTTCCTGGATTATCCCTGTTGCCCTTCTTAAACAAAGAAACAACATTGGTTATTCTCCAGTCTTCTAGGAACTCATCTGTGGCTAAAGGGGATACAAAGATCTTTGACAAGACCCCAGCAAACTCCTCCCTTGCCTCTCTCAGTATCCTGGGATAGATCCCATCAGGCCCCAAGGGCTTATCTACGTTAATGTTTTTCAAGACACCTCCTCATTCTTAGTATCGACATGCCTTAGAGTATCAACAAACCCCCTCCAAACTTACCATCATTGATATCTTTCTTGGTGAATACCGACATAAAGTACTCATTAAGGACCTCCCCCACGCACTCCAGCTCCACACAAATTCCCTCCTTTGTCCTTAAGTCCACCAACCCTTTCTCTAGCTACCCTTTAGTAAAAGTATAAAATGCCTTGGGATTCTCTTTAATCCTACATTTCAAGGCTCCTCTTAACCATCCTAACACCTCGCTTTAGTTCTATCCTGCTTCCTTTATATCCCTCAAGAGCCTGGTCTGATTTCAGTTTTTTAAACCTTACATATGCTTCCTTTTTCATTTTGACTACCCTTTCAATATCTCAACATCCAGCGTTCCCAAATCTTGCCATCCTCATCTTTCATCCCTACAGGATGATGCTTGTCCTGAAATTTGACCAACTGCCCTTTAAAAGACTACCTAACTGAAACTTCAATCACCTGGCTAGGCCCATTCCTTAGTTGGAGTAACTACATATTGATTCAAGAAGTTCTCCTGGATACACCTAACAAATGCTACCCCATCTAAGCCCTTCAGATCAAGGGAGTCCCGGGTCAATATTAGAGAGGTTAAAATCGCCCACGATGACAACCCTGTTTTGCTTCTTCCCACGATCTGCCTACATATCGGCTTCTTCTTTCTCCTGCTGGGTACTGGGAGGCCTATAGTTTAACCCCATCATAGTGATTGCAACTTTCTTATTCTGGAGTTCTACCCATATAACCTCACCGGATGAACCCTCTAAGATGTCCTCCCTTAGTGTAACTGTGACATTTTCTTAATGCACCCCCCCATCACCAATGTTTATATCCCTCTTAGATCACGCCTGAAACATCTAAACCTTGGAATGTGGAGCTGCCAGTCCTGGCTTTCTCTCAATCAAATTAAATGTAATAGCTCAAAGATTGTAGTTCTATGTACTAATCCAGGCTCTAAACTCATCTGTCTTATCTGTTATACTCCTCGCATTAGAATAAATAAACTTCAGATTGCCAGTCCTGCCATGTTCATTAACCTAGCCCTGCCTGTTCTTCCCATTAGACTTACTTGACTTGACTTCAACCTTATCCTCAATCACTCCACATGCTGACCTATTGCTCCGGTTTCCAACCCTCCCACTCACCAACACACTAGTTTAAACCCTTCTAAATGGCACTAACAATTCTTTTAAGGATATTGGTGCCCCTCCAATCCTTCTTGTACAGGTCTCTCCTGCCCAGGACGTCATCCCAATGATCCAGATTTCTAAAGCCCTCCCTTGTACACCAGCTCTTTAGCCGTGCATTCAACAGTATTAGTTTGCTATCTCTGGCCCCAGCATGTGGCACAGGGATTAATCCCGAGATTACAGCCCGAGAAGTCCTGCCTTTCAACTTTTACCCGACTCCCTAAGTTCCTTTTGCAGAACCTCATCTCTCGTCCTGCCTATGTTGTTAGTACCAACATGGGCCTATGCTGTCAGAATTTCCTGTGCCCAGAGGCATCCTTGACCCTAGCACCAGGGAGCCATCATCCTGAAATCTCATTTGATGCCATAGTTGCTTGCCTACAGCAACCCTACCCACAGAGCCAGCCATGGTACTACTGATCTGGTTGCTGGTTTTGCTTTCCTGAGAGGCCACCTTTTCAACAGTATCCGAAACAGTATACATGTTTGAGAGGCCTCCTGGCGGTCAACCATCTAACTGGCTTAAACTTTGATGCGACCAGTTCCCAGAAACTCCTGCCTATAAAACTTTCTATCTCCTGTCTGCTCGTCAGAGTCTAACTGCCACTCCAACTGATCCAAATGGTCTGAGGGGAGCTGCAGGTGGACACATTTCACGCAGACAGTTATCAAAGCATTTGATTTCCCCCCCACAGTGGTCGAGAACGCCCTCGACCGTGTCTCCAGCAATTCCCGGAACACATCCCTCACGCCCCGTCCCCGCAACAATAACCAAAAAAGAATCCCCCTCGTCCTCACATACCACCCCACCAACCTCCGGATCCAACGCATCATCCTCCGACACTTCCGCCATCTGCAATCAGACCCCA
>JAHRHZ010000038.1:9338031-9353917 GCA_024137785.1 Ginglymostoma cirratum | reverse complement strand
GCTAACATCATCCCGCCCCCTTGACCTGTCCGTCCTCCCTGGACTGACCTATCTCCTCCCTACCCCCCTACCTACACTCACCTTTACTGGCTCCATCCCCGCCTCTTCGACTTGTCTGCCTCCTCTCCACCTATCCTCTCCTCTATCCGCCTCCCCCTCTCTCCCTATTTATTTCAGAACCCTCTTCCCCTCCCCCATTTCTGATGAAGGGTTTAGGCCCGAAACGTCAAGTTTTCCATCCTCCTATGATGCTGCTTGACCTGCTGTGTTCATCCAGCCCCATGCTTGTTATCTCTGATTTCTCCCACATCTCACAGGAGGAACGTACCACTCCACTAACTGCATTTACTACTCCTCTAGTAACTAGTGGATTATAAAGGAAAGACCTTACCTTGCCATCCTGCTTGCACACCCCCTTAGGAAAGCCTGACACTTGCCAAAGCCCACACCTTGACCTCAACAGGCAGCACTTTCACCTCACAGTCCCTCTCCAAAATGGCTGCTCCTGCTGGAGCTTGCCTCCTTCATTTGCTGCCGTGGGTAAGGAAAAGCTGTCCTGGAACCCTCCTCAGTCACTTCTCACTACCTCCCTCTTTTGGATGCTCTTTCTCCTGTTCAGCACCAGATCTTGAGCGATCCTCTTCTCAGTTATGGTCAGCAAGCCAACTTCTCCCAGAATCCTCCTTGGTCACTTCTCACTACCATCCTCTAAAGCGTACTGAAGCTCAGCCTTTGAGAACGTTTAGAGTCACGATTAATATACTTCCGATTATCAATGGCATAAAGGGTTATGGGGATAATGTAGGTAAAAAGGCATTTGATCAACCATGATCATATAAAACAACAGAGCAGGATTAACTGGCTGAATGGCCTACAGTTATTCCTATCTTCCTACGATAGTGAATGGTTTACTTGTTCGAACTAGTACTAACGCCAAACAGTCCGAAGTTAGGTACAATATGTATTAGTGCAACTATTCCAAATGCTATTTGCCAACCTTAAAAAAAGCTCTATAACTGCATTGTGACATTTTTGCTGCACACATTGGACTAACAGCACAGTCCTGTTAATCGTGTTTGTTAAATTATCTACCTTCATTTGACTTAGGACCTTTCTAACTCCAAATGTGAGACTGTTATCACAATCAATCTAGGCAGATGAAAGGTTGGTGGTTTGACGTTACATTAAACGGTGCTCTGCAAGGGGATTTCTGAAGTCTAGACTAACAAAGCTCAGCTAAAATTCAGTTATTAATAGGCAATATGCCCCTAAAGCCTCAAACCTGCTCTTACAATATCGAACACTATCACTTCAAAACACAATTTTCTGCAAGATCATATATCAGAGATCCAATTATATAATCCCCAAAGCCAATTCACTGTAATATTATGCACTGCTGAGGTACATTCTACCCTGCATTTTCTAATCGTGCAGCTAATAAATTAATGTAACTGTAAATCATTTATGATCTCATTTACATTAACAAGTTAATTGTGTTGAAGTAACTGCCCAGATCTCTTCTGTAAAACCCTCTATGAAAGAGGTGAGAATAGCGTAGTGGAATCTGCTCCCACATTGGGTTGGTTAACTCTCGGTTAAAGGAGTCCCTGGAAATTTCAACACCTGGCCTTCTATTTCTTACCACCTATCACTTTAGCGCGCACACATACAGAAAATGTATGTAACAGCAGCTTAAAAAAGAAATGACAGGTGGAATAAGATGAAGTCAAAATCAAAAAACTTTTCATGGAAGGACCAAAAGCAGTAATTCTAACCAATCACTTCTAAATGATCCAATTTTGCTGCTAAACTTAACAGCTGGTAGTGCAGAACATGCGTATCACTGAAACAAAATTCACATTTTGTGAAATCGGTTTGTTTTGAACTCACTGGGACATTCACAGGATTACCATATAAAGGGGAACAATGTTTTTTCTGGTATGAGAAGAGAATTCTGATTGCACATACCACTGACTTTGATTGGTAGAAGCATTGTCATGAAGAATGCATCAGTTACTTGCTGATTGACTGTTGACTGCAAAATTGTTTAGATTTAATCCAGGTAGGTTGATTTTGATTGGTCAAGGTATTTGCCTGAGAAATGAGCCAGAAAATGGTTGCTGTCTATCTTGGTACATTTTAACAGCCATAATGTCTGCAAAGAACAGGGCCCTGTTTTTTCATGTTGGTAGCCTCTAGGTCATGCAAGCGTGCCACTCTGCGAGCCAAAATGAATCTTAATTACACGATCAAGGTCAAGTCATAGCTAAGGTGGCCACTTAACCGGTTTACCAGACAGACAGCCTAGTTTTCAGCTGGTCTATTCCATGTATCCTATGAATAATACTGTAAGAAACAGGAGCAGAAGTAGGTCATTCAGTTGCACATTGAGCCTGCTCTGCCATTCAACGCATGTAACTGAACTCTATGCTTTGATTACTGTGTTAAAGATGATCCTGTTTACTGCCCGTCGTTTCCTAGGTCTGATTAATTCATTGCACCACTCCTGATTATTTAACAAGTGTTTCCAATTGTAGGATCAATCAAATGTTGGATACGGTGTGGTGAGTTTTGTAGGCAAGCTGGTTGGGTATAATCAGTACTTTGCCTTTTGTGAAGGTACGTGCTTTTGGATACATTCCACCAGTCATTGGGACGTACGGCTTACATAGTCAACATCACACCAGCACTTATATTTATATGTATTACTCATTTTCATGATATACAGAAAATCTTTTTGTCTCAACAGCAGCATTCGGTTAGTGGCAAATATGACTCCTGTTGCTTGGTGGAGGGGGGAGGGGAAGAGAAGAGGAGAAGTGAAGCAAGCAGTCAATACAAAGTTTTGAGAGAAAAGCAATATTTAGGAATGAAGACTTTTAATTAAAACACAACCTGTTTTATTGTGTTGACAAAAAAGTTTTTTAAATCTTACATTTGTTTCTACACTGAAATTTAATTACCTTAAATCTTATTAATTTGGATGTCCAGAATGTGCTGTGCATACTTACAGAAGACAGAACTTTATACATTCCATAAAAAGTACAATCTTTCTACAATCGAGGTTTGAATCATAACGAAAGTGGCCATTTTTCCGGTTTACCAGACAGACAGAGACAGAGACAGCCTAGTTTTCAGCTGGTCTATTCCATGTATCGTATGAATAATATCTTAAGAAACAGGAGCAGGAGCAGGAGTAGGTCATTCAGTAGCACATTGAGCCTGCTCTGCCATTTCAATGCACATAACTGAACTCTATGCTTTGATTACTGTGTTAAAGATGCTTCTGTAACCTGTTTACTGCTCACCTTTACCTAGGTCTGTGAAACAGGCCTTCCAAAGGCTGATCCATGAGGATATACAATTCCCAACATCCACAGTCTTCTGATTGGTGAAATGTGCTCATCTCAGTCTGTGTGGCTGATCCCTCCCACTCCAGCTGTCTGGGACCAGGAACACTTGAACACAGGAACTCAACAACACTTTGGGATTCTGCAATACATTCGACATCTTGTTTGATGTGATGTTCTCATTCTTCTCCTACTGTACTTCTGCTTCTATATCTTTTACAAATAAAAAACTTCCAAATCACAGAATCACAATATGGATCACTCTGCACAGTGCATCTTTTGAAACTTGTTGATGTAAAGCAGCAGCATTTGTTAACTCACTTAAATTTGCAGCTTGTATTGGGCCAGTTATGTTCTAGCAATGCTACTAATTTGTCTAAAGATGATATATTGAAAGATATCTTGTGTCTGCAATGGCATTTTCATGTCGAACATGCACTTTGTGTGTGCATATGGGGGACAGGCAGGACAGTGACAGGTATTCCTGAGCTTTTCAGTAGAAACATTTTTGAAATCCCCATACACAATTTAACCCAAAAACACTTTTCACTTTGCGTGCCTTTGAAACCAAGAGCCATTCCTAAAACCTAAATGAATGGGAGGAGCTTAAAAAAACTACATGTTTCAAATCATCAAAAAAAAACCTGTACCAGAGAAAATCATTTAAGTCAAAGAGCTCCTGGTGCTTCAACCTTTGCTGGTTCAGCATCACTTGGATTGTCTTACAGAGCACTACAGCTAAAATACATAGGTTGTTCAGTGCAACCATGCTGTGGCATTATATTTTTCAATCCACTTAGCTTCTGATCAATCTGGTGGGTCATTCTTTTTATAAAATTCAATATCTGAATATGGACCTCACTGGCAAGGCAAGCACTTATTGTCCATTGTTATCTGCCCTCGACAAGGTGACAGTGGACCTTCTTATGAGTTTTAGAACTTTGAAATTGAAACATGGAAGGAGGAGATAGGTCCAAGTCAGGACAGGGTGCGACATGCTTACATTATTCCCATGCCCTGCTCTTCTGTAGATAAGGCTTAAGTAAAAATAGGGTGTTGGTAATGAAGGGGTTTAAGTTAGTGGACAAAGTGCTAATCAAGCGCTGGTCTGTCTTGATGAAGTTTTGCTTCTTGAAATTTTGCAGCAACACCAATCCCAGCAAATGGAGGTCACTTTGTCACACTCCTTGCTTATGGATAGCAGAACAGATTTAGGAAGGAAACTAGCCAGCTACTGCAGGAAATCAATTTCTGGCCTACTCTGACCATGGCACTTACGTGGCTAGTATATTTCAGTTTCTAATTAATGGTGACCCCTACAGAACGTTGAATCGTTAGGTTCTCACTTAGACTGTGGCCTGTGTAGTTCAAATGATATTAGATACTCATCAGCACAGAGAGGTGGTCCATATCTTACTGCAGTGATTTCAGATGATTGGCTTATAGTAATGGAGAGGTACAACTCCATTCATTGAAAAAGTTTTCCTCTGCATCCCTGTTGGATTCAGTCTGACCCAGGCACCACAGTTAGTCAAATGCTGTCAACATTCCAAAAGGCAGTCTTTCACATCACCTGTGAAACTGAATTATAGCCATGATCTAAACATCAGCAGGAATAAGATTTGATCCTAGTGTAATGCAAACAGAGAGTCAGTGAACAGATTATTGAAAAGTGCTAATTGATGGTATAGTCAATGACTCCTTCCATTACTTTGCTGATAAGTGAGAGTAGGCCGATGGTAGTAATTCAGACTAAATTTGTTCTGCTTTGTGCACAGGATTTATCCAGACAATTTTCTAAATTGTCAGATAAATGCCATTATTTTGGCTGTACTTGAACAATTTAATTAGTGATGCAGTTAAATTCTTCAGTCTACAGCTAGGATGTTACAGTTCTTGGCACTGTCCCTGCCTCTGGGACTGAAATTCCAGGTTCAAGTCCCAAGTGCCCCAGATGCGTGTCCAGAACATGTCCAAGCCGACTGAATAAAACAATAAGTACGGCTCGAGTGCGATTAGAGCCACATAGTGTTTGCATCGTCCAATATACTCAGCAGTTTCTCAACATAACATGGAGAGAATAAAACGGACTCAAGAAATGCTTTTGTAGTTGAGGGGAGGACAGATTTTTAAAAACAAGGCAGAGGGAGTCATAAGATTACAGCAAATATTTTCGGTCTTTTACAGTCTGCTGGGCTCCACCATCATTGAAGGTGAACAGTTTCCAGAGTCAAGTAATTTATTCTTCTTGCCCTGTTCCATGGATCATCCTGAACAATGATCGGATCAATGTGTTGATACTATACTGAAAGCAGAGCTCTTGGTTCAGTACTAAGAACATAACTGTTACGTGTTGAACCTGCAGTCTTCTCAACACACAAATAAGTTCACAGTACTTAACTAATCAAGTTTTCAAAGTAACAAAATTTTCGATCCAGCGTATTTTATCATGGCAAGCTCAATTTCACATAAAAGAGTCTTTACTGTCACAATAAAATACCAAAGCATTTAAACATTAAATGTATATAATGCTTATATGATATTAAAACAATCACTTCATATTGTAGAACTTGAATACTATTGAAACGAGGACATCTTGCAGACATCTTTCATCTTGCACTCATCAGGACACATGCAGGACTGTCCAATTTCAAAGTACCACAACAATTTTATGACAGGAGAAACGGAGTGATTCGTTCACAAGTTGGCACTTCTTTTTGGAACTTCTGCACCTGAAACATTATCTATTTACATCAAACTACCTTGGAAGGGCAAGAATTTAAAAAAATGTTAACAACAGGTTAAGGGACTATGCTATGCTGCTACTACGCTATGGTGATAGCAGTACTAATTTTCATTAAACAGAATAGTGATACAAGTCCAAAAAGACATTCTGCCTACTACATAATTTAACAATACTGTATATGAACATCAACACCATTGTGATGGTGTGTAGGCCTTACTTCCCAACAATTGGCTGATTGAATCAAACATATTCTTCTGCCTGTTTATAATAAGCAGTACACACACCATATACAGCTAGCCAGTGCATGCAAAACACGTAAACAAATTGTCTACTGTTGGATGCGATTCTGCAAATGGTCCGCACTTGCTATGGATCCTGACTGTACTAAGAACTACACAAATAGCCGATTTAAGTCAAGATCATAACAACTCATTCACCCTTGTTGAAAACGGCCTACATTCATCTGCAGACTGCCTGTAAATGAAAGAAATATTTCCAAGCTTTGCAATTATTTCAATTTTTCTGGAAGCATGGGAAGCCTATAGTTCCCCTCAGATTTTCTAAGGCAACACCTTAGAAACCCAAGTTGACGTGCAAATCAATCAACCTTTTACTCTTGTGATAAAAATTGTCATACTACAGTGTTTGATTCATGTAACTGTTCAAAAAAAGTGTAGCATAGACAGATGCTGAATGTACTGAATTTAGCTTAGACCCATACTTCAACAGATTGTCGGAAAAAAAACATAGTTGTGTAAAATTGCATATGTACGGATCAGAAACTGATCAGGGACAAAACATCCTTCTCCCTGTTATTCGTATGTAATTACAGAATATGTCCCAAAATTCTATAGCAATCTTTCTTCCCTTTGATTATCTCCCTCCTCAAAACAGACAAATTCTTTTAACTGTCTGTGATAGAGCACCTCAAACTATTTTGCATTGTTTCAGTACTGCATGGAAGTTAGTCTAAAGTATGTACACAAACTCCAAATTTCTAAAATGAAACTGAAACCAGAATCTTCTGACTCAACCAATATCACCCAAAACAGACTAATTGGTCATTACTGCATTCTTGTCAGTGCGACCATGCTGTGTGTAAATTGGCTGCCATATTTCCAAAACTAAAATACGTCAAAAACTATTAATTGGCCTTAAAGTGCTTAAGATATCGAACGAGATAACTCGGCATAGAGCTGGATGAACACAGCAGGCCAAGCAGCATCAGAGGAGCAGGAAAGCTGACGTTTTGGGTCGAGATCCTTCTTCAGAAATGGGGGAAGGGAAGGGGATTCTGAAATAAATAGGGAGAGAGGGGAAGGCGGATGGAAGATGGCTAAAGGGGAAGATAGGTGGAGAGGAGACAGACAGGTCAAAGAGGCAGGGTTGGAGCCAGTAAAGGTGAATGTAGGTGGGGAGTTAAGGAGGGGATAGGTCGATCCAGGGAGGATGGACAGCTCAAGGACGCGGGATGAGGTTAGTGGGTAGGAGATGGGGATGTAGGAGAAGGGGGTGACCATGGGTACCTGCATGGGCCCAAGCTATGCCTGCCTCTTTGGAGGACACGTGGAACAATCCCTCTTCCAAAGCTACACTGGCCCTATCCCCCACCTCTTCCTCAGTTACATCGATGACTGTATTGGCGCCGCCTCGAGCTCCCACGAGGAGCTCGAAGAGTTCATCCAATTCACTAATACCTTCCACCCCAACCTTAAGTTCACCTGGACCATCTCTGATACCTCTCTCTCCTTCCTGGATCTCTCTATTTCCATCTCTGGCAATCACCTGGAAACCGCTATCACCCCCATCTCCTACCCACTAACCTCATCCCGCCTCCTTGACCTGTCCGTCCTCCCTGGACCGACCTATCCCCTCCCTAACTCCCCACCTACATTCATCTTTACTGGCTCCAACCCCGCCTCTTTGACCTGTCTGTCTCCTCTCCACCTATCTTCTCCTTTATCCACCTTCTATCTGCCTCCCCCCTCTCCCTATTTATTTAGAATCCCCTTCCCCTCCCCCATTTCTGAAGAAACATCTCGACCCGAAACGTCAGCTTATCTGCTCCTCTGATGCTGCTTGGCCTGCTGTGTTCATCCAGCTCTACACCGTGTTATCTCAGATTCTCCAGCATCAGCAGTTCCTACTATCTCAGGATATCCAACGGTTGTGAATGACAACATTAAAAAATGTGCAGTTAAAAAGGAACCAAACCTGCTAGCTGTGAGTCAAGGCTAACACTCCAGAGAAAGACATCAAGTAGATACACTTCAGAATCTAATTGAAAGGATGAATCTCAAATTAGTTTCATAAAACATTCAACATTTGGAATACTGCATGCAATTCTGGTCTCCCTGCTACAGGAAGCATGTTGTGAAACTTGAAGGAGTTCAGAAAAGATGTACAAGGTTGTTGCCAGGGTTGGAGAGTTTGAGCTATGGGGAGTAGCTGAATAGGCTGGGGCTATTTTCCCTGGAGCATCAGAGGCTGAGGGGTGATCTTACATAGGTTTATAAAATCATGAGGGGTATGGGTAGGGTAAATAGACAAATTCTTTTCCCTGGGTAGGGGAGTCCAAAACTAGAGGGCATAGGTTTAAGGTGAGAGGGAAAAGATTTAAAAGTCTTAAGGGGCAACTTTTATTCCATGCAAAGGGTGGTGTGGGCATGCAATGAACCGCCAGAGGAAGTAGTAGAGGTTGGTACAATTACAACATTTAAAAAGGCACCTGAATTGGAATAGGAAGAGTTTAGGAGGGATATGGGCCAAATGGAACTAGATTTATATAGGATATCTGGTTTGCATGGACGAGTTGGACCGAAGCATCTGTTTCCATGCTGTACATCTCTATGACTCAACTTGAAGGAGGTGGACAAATCTCAATTTCGACAGATTAGATACATTCTTCAAAATTGCCTAATTCATTAACCAATCATCAGTATAAAGAATAGATTATCTTAAAGGAGGTCATGCCTGACTATGCTTGCTGAATTTTTTATTAGGGTCAACTGTATTGATCTTGTCTCTCTTTCCAGAAGACATCTAATAAATTTAGCACAAGTGATAATAGCATAAATTAGATTAGAATTGGAAGTAATCTTGTGATATGGATCCATAAATGGTTTGCAGTTGAGACAGAGAGTAGAGATAATGGTAACATTCTGATTGGCATGATATGCCTAGTTTATTTTACCAGGCCTCTGAAGAGATTTTTACCATGGATTTTAGTGACTTCAATGCAGGTAGAGGGTCCATATCAAAGATAGAGGATTGCACTAAATTAGGAGGCACAAGAAATTGTTTGGATGGGTCTGAGAAGTTATAAAAGTGGAAGCTCATTCCATACATGCACCACCCTCTACATGAAAAAGTTGCTCCTTTAGGTCCCTTTTAAGTCTTTCACCGCTCACATTAAAGCTATGCCCTCCAGTGTGGGACTCCTCCACTCCAGGGAAAAGATGCTGTCTATTTACTCCATCCATGCCCCTCATAATTTTACTAACATCTAAGGTCACCCTTCAGCCTCCCATACTAGAGGGGAAAAATGCCTCAGCCTATTCAGCCTCTCCCTATAGCTCAAACCTGGCAACACCCTTGTAAATCTTTTCTGAACCCTTTCAAGATTCACAACATCCTTCCTATTGCTGGGAGACCAGAATTGCACACAGTATTCCAAATGTTGATGGGCAATCCATGGTACATGTAGTTTAATGTGCATCACCAGAACAATATTAATATTTAATAGGTTGAATTGCAAGAACAAATTGCATTCCCTTACATTTAGAAGGTTGAAGGATTGTTAAATTGAGTTATTTGAAATAATGAAGGAATTTAATTGAGTAAACTATTTCCTTTGGTGGGTGAATCCGAAGGCTATTTGGTTACAAACTCAGGAAATATTTGTTCTACACAAAGGGAAATGGAAATCTAAATTTACATTTGTTCCCCAAAAAGCTGGGTCACTGAGCCAATTTAAATGTTTACAAGGGAGATTGAAAAATTTTTTGTTAAGTAAGGGCATCCAAAGGATCTGGAATACAGACAAGCGAAATGAGGTACTCCCATCAGCCATGGTCTAAACTGAATCTGGGACCACTGCTAAAAGATTTAAACTGCAAGGCAAGTTCTATTTGTAATAGATGGAATTCCTTGAGAGTCTAATGCCACATTTATTACATGGTTCATAAACTGTTCAGGGATTTTTTAATCACCAAATCAGCTCAGGTAAAAATCAGGTGAACTCCGAGGCTCCTTCTCCTGATTATTGACAATGGTAGCCATTTGAGCGTGGAAAGGCAAAAAGGGAAAAATAAATCGACACCCTGTGAACTTCAGGTTATTTCACTGATGCCTGGCTTAAATGCAATCCAGATGGCACATATATTGAAAATATCCTAAAGCAAGGACTTGGACAGATGAACCAGCATGTATAAAAAAAGACCATGCTACTGTATATAGTTTCCAATTAAGCACAGGAAAGAGGAAGTCATTTAGGAATTAAGCATCAAACCAGGCATCACTATAGTGTGGTAACTGAATCTATTTGAACATAAAAGGAATATAATTACATTTTTCTCCCTTGAATAAAATTCATTTTAAATAGTTAGAACCCTAAAAAGAAATAAGCTAAACAGAGTTCAGTTTTCCGTCACTCCGCAGTTTCAAAATAGCTGCATTTCTACAATATTTATATTTATTAAAATAACATCCAAGTCTCAGAAAGAGTTAAAATATAAAAAAAAGGCAAAAAAGAAACGACATCCACTCCTTATTTTATTCACCACTTAAACCTCCAGCTCGAAAGACAGACGGACCATGTTTGCTTGTTTGGAATGCAAAGCCGTTTCATTTCGCTAGCAAATTCCTTCTTCAGCCAAACCACTAACTCAGTTGGCCTAGGAATCAACACAGTATGCTGCTGTTAGTGGCAATTTATCCAAGAAATGCGGTTTGCCAATTCTCTTCTGTTTGACTTTGCCAAATTGCTTAAAGTCTAAGGCGACCACAACTCAATCCCTACTATTTCTAATTTTCTTTTAGAGGGTGTCTCTTTTTGCACAAAAGTAGTGTTTCAAATTAACAATTTTATTTACAGGCTGTTGATTTTGCGTTATGTAGGTGAGCATTTCAACTTAAAGCAGGTTGCAGAATTTTAATCAGGAACAGAAATATGCAAATAGAGCAGATGCCAGATAAAAGTACATAAAGTCAGAATAAAAATCACCAAACTATTTCACCTCCTTTCTCCAAACTTCCCCTCTTATCTACCGAATGCGGTGACTCATGCTGGGGCATGACTAACAGACATCATCAACGCCACAGCACCTCTCTCAAGTGATAATTTATTTGAGGCCAGTACTCACAGAATTAGAGATGTACAGCACAGAAACAGACCCTTTGGTCAAACTCATCCATGCTGACCAAATATCCGAAATAAAACTAATGCCATTTGCCAGCATTTGCCCCATATTCCTCTAAATCCTTCCTATTTCCTCTACCCATCCAGATGCCTTTTAAATCTTGTAATTGTACCAGCCTCCACCACTTCCTCTGGCAGATCATTCCATACACGCACCACCTTCTGCATGAAAAAAATGCCCCTTAGGTCCCCTTTAAATCTTTCCGCCCACATGTTAAACCTATGCCCTCTAGTTTTGGACTCACCCACCCTGAGGAAAACACCTTGTCTATTAAGCCTATCCATGTCCTTCATGATTTTATAAACCTCTATAAAGGTCACCCCTCAGCCTCCAGTGCTCCAGAGAAAATAGCCTCAGTCTATTCAGCCCATCCCTATAGCTCAAACCCTCCAACCCTGGCAACATCCTTAAGAGGGTTCAGAAAAGATTTACAAGTTTCGCAACATCCTTCCTAGAGTTGGGAGACTAGAATTGCACACAGTATTCCAATAATAGCCTAACCAATGTCCTGTACAGCCACAACATGACCTCCCAACTCCCATACTCAACGCACTGACCAATCAAGGCAAGCATACCAAACACCTTCTTCACTATCCTAACTACCTGCAACTCCACTTTCAAGGAACTCTCTATGAACTTGCACTCCAAAGTCTCTTTGTTCAGCAACACACCCCAGGACCTTACCATTAAGTACATAACTCCTGCCCTGATTTGCCTTTCCAAAATGCAGCACCTCACATTTATCTAAATTAAACACCATCTGGCACTCCTCGGCCTGTTGACCCATCTAACCAAGATCCCGTTGTACTCTGCTGTCCACTAAACCTCCAATTTTGGCATCATCTGCAAACACAACCATACCTCCTGTGCTCACATCTAAATCATTTATATAAAAATGATGAAAAGCAGTGGACGCAGCACTGATCCTTGTGGGACGCCACTCTCACTGGCCTCCAGTCGAGAAAGCAACTCTCCACCACCATCACTGTCCGTCTTCTACCTTAGAGCCAGATCTGTATCCAAATAGCTAGTTCTTCCTGTACTTCCATGTGATCTAACCTCGTTAAACAATCAACCATGAGGAACCTTGTGGAATGCCTTACTGAAGTTCACATAGCTCATGTTCACCGCTCTGCCCCCATCAATCCTCTTTGTTACTTCTTCAAAACACTCAATCAAGCTATTGAGACATGATTTCCCATGCACAAAGCCATGTTGATGATTCCTAATCCGTCCTTGCTTTTCCAAATACGTGTAAATCCCGTCCTTCAGGATTCCCTCCAACAACTGACCCACCCCTGATGTCTGGCTCACTGGTCTGTAGAATCATAGAATCCTCACAGTGTGGAAACAGGCATTCATCCTGACAAGTCCACACTGACCCTCCAAACAGCATCCCACCCAGATGCATCCCCCTACCCTTTTCCTGTAACCCTGCAATTCCCATGGCTAACCCACATCCCTGAACACTGTGGGCAATTTAGCATGGCCAGTCCACCTAGCCTGCACATCTTTGGGCTGTGGGAGGAAAACGGAGCACCTGGTGGAAACACAGGCAGACACAGGGAGAACGTGCAAACTCCACACGGACAGTCACCCAAAGGTGGAATCAAACCCAGGTCCCCGGCGCCCACCGTGCTGCCCTATAGTTCCTTGGCTTTTCCTTACCACCATGTTAGCCATTCTCCGGTCTTCTGGCACCTCATCTGTGGCTAATGAAGATACAAATATCTCAGCAAAGGGCCCAACAATCTCTTCCCTAGCTTCCTTCTCACCGTGTTCTAGGGTAAACCTGATCAGGTCCTGGGGATTTACAATCGTTATGCATAATAAGCATCCAGCACCTTCTCCTCTATAATATGGGCATTTTTCAAGATGTCGCTATTTATTTCCACATATATTTGATTTCCTTTTCCACAGTAAACAATGATGGAAAATACTCATTCATTATCACCTATCTCCTGTGTTTCAATACACAAGCAATCTTCCTGATCTTTAAGGGGCCCTACTCTCTCTCTAGTTAGCATTTTGCCTTTAATTTTTGTTTATTCATTTGTGGGATGTGGGTGTCGCTGGCTGGCCAGCATTTCTTGGCCATTCCTAGTTGCCCTTGAGAAGGTGGTGGTCAGGTGCCCTCATGAACTGCTGCAGTCCACCTGTTGTGGGTTGACCCACAATGCCATTAGGGACGGAATTCCAGGATTTTGACTCCGTGACAGTGAAGGAATGGCGATATATTTCCAAGTCAGGATGGTGAGCAGCTTAGAGGGGAACTTGGAGGTGGTGGTGTTCCCATATATCTGCTGGCCTTGTCCTTCTGGATGGAAGCGGTCGTGGGTTTGGAAGGTGCTGTCTGTGGATCTTTGATGAATTTCTGCAGTGGATCTTGCAGATAGTACACACTGCTGCTGCTGAGTGTTGGTGGTGGAGGGAATGGATGTTTCTGGAATGGCAACGAGCCCTGACAACATTCCAGCAATAGTACTGAAGACTTGTGCTCCAAAACTTGCCGCTCCCCTAGCCAAGTTGTTCCAGCGCAGTTATAACACTGGTATCTCCCAGCAACGTGGAAAATTGCCCAAGTATGTCCTGTACACAAAAAGCAGGACAATTCTAACCCGGCCAATTACAGCCCTATCAGTCTATTCTCAATCGTCAAATCCCTTTGGATTCTTTTTAACCCTATTTGCTATAGCTATCTCTTGTCCCCTTTTTGCCCTCCCAATTTCCTTCGAGTATCCTCCTACTACCTTTATACTCTTCTAGGGATTCACTCGATTCCTGCTGTCTATACCTGACATTTGCTTCCTTCTTTTTCTTGACGAAAACTTCAATTTCTCTAGTCATCCAGCATTCCCTACACCTATCAAGCCTTGCCCTTCACCCTAACAAGTACAAACTGTCTCTAGACTCTTGTTATCTCATATTTGAAGGCTTACCACCTTCCAGCTTTACCTGCAAACTTCCACTTCCAATCAACTTTTGAAGTTTAGTGGGCTATTTCACTCTGGGAGCATTGTGCCAAGCCAAATATTGAACTCTCTCCACATCCACAGACTTTGTGCAACAAGGTCAAATCCAAAAGATGGAAATCTGGTGATGATTAGTGCAGTACTGCTTAGCACGTCTACTCTTAGCTGAAACAACACAGTCTAGGACCCACCAAAGACAAAATTGTCAAAAACATGAGTTCTGCGGCTCAGTATCACACATTGCAATGTGTTTACCCATTAAGTCATCTGAAAAGTAAACAAATAATTTCAATTTTATAAATCCTGGCATTCATTCTGCTTGCTTGAGTTGTATGAGTGGCATGTTGAACCAAAGTCCTAAACTGCTGTACTAGTTGTTCCCAAGAAGGGTCACTAGAATCTAAACGTTAAGTCGATTTCTCCCTTCACAAACGCTGCCAGAGTTTTTCCAGCACTTTATTTTAAGATGACCATCGATATGTTGCTTATATTTATGTACTGTTTGTATTCATATGTACGCCAGCTCACGTTTCTTTGTGTGTGGGTGCTACGGACAAGAGGTAAATATACGTATATACTTTTAAATACTTTTGATACAACTTAAAACCACGTCATTCTCTAGCCACGAGAATCAACAGATCTATCCCCCCGTTTTTCGAATAATATAATTGTTCTTAGAATGTGACGAGACAAGGCCTCATTTTGTGTCTATTCCAGTTGCTGTGAAAGTACAAGTCAACCATGGTGGATCAGATTTATTGAATTTAATGACACATCATGGATAAAGTTTTTTCTGTATATTGGGAGGCTTGTTTCGTATCATCACATCAAAGTAGCAGTAATCTGTGATTCGCCTTTGATATCCCAATCTTAGTGTGTTACTTTAATTCAGCAACTTCTGGAGAATAGAAAAGGGTAGAAAACTGGAAAAAGGCTATTCCAACATTTAATGCTTATCTGTTCTTTCAAAAAGAAAGTAGTCTCTTTTCCATATTTCCCCTGTTATGGATTTCTTATAACATGTTTCCATTGTTGATTGCACACATGGGAGACTTATATTTTGGGGAAGAATTCTTCACCAATTAGGTATTCTACAATGCCAGCTCAATTTAAATTGGCAACTTATGCATTAACTGAGAATAAAAAAAAATGAAGTAAAGAGTAGAAGATCACAGCATGGTAGTGCGGAGGGAAATTGGGACTGCATACTGATCTTTGTCTCTGGGTTTAAGAGACAAATCTAGTCCAGAATAATCAAAAAAAAAGTCCTGTCTTGCTGGCCACAGAATCCTAATAAAACAAGTTTGGCCAGTCTCAGAGATAAAAGGTACTGCAGATGCTGGAGAATCCGAGATAACAAGCATGGGGCTGGATGAACACAGCAGGTCAAGCAGCATC
>JAHRHZ010000038.1:9289582-9337631 GCA_024137785.1 Ginglymostoma cirratum | reverse complement strand
GATGCTGCTTGACCTGCTGTGTTCATCCAGCCCCATGCTTGTTATCTTGGCCAGTCTCATTCCAGTTTCCAGTGTGAATGAACCCATGGCAAAACATTGTCACTAACGTGACCCGAATTTAAAATATCATTTGCCAAAGAATTGCTCATGTAGAAAATTAAAAATTACAGTATTGTCGAGCCTTTTTTCCTTAGAAGATCCAGCAAGTGAAGGTACTTCATTGGGACAGAAAGGATCTCTACTCCGCATTTAAAGGTCATAAATAACAGAAGCCAATGAAGCTTCCTTTACACAGCATTGCATAAAACAAAATGGTAAACATGTTCTTGATAAATTCATTTATGATACCTACACACAATGTGTAATGTTACATTTGCCCCTAGGTTGTTGGATAAGAACGTGCTTTCCACCATCTCTGCTAATTTCTTTTACCATAATATCTACAAAATTCCACAAAAACATTTCTTTTTAAATGCAACTACTTGACTCTCCGTAAGTTGAACAAATGACATTTGTATTTGCCTTAGTTTTCTTGGAGACACTCTTGGGTTTCCTCTGAAATCTTCTCCCCTCAACCAACTGATCGCACTATCCAAAACGAAGCAATGTAAATGTTGGAACGGAGGCTGTATGAGTGCACTTTTTCTCAAGTCCCACTAATCTATGGGCCACAATACAAAACACAATTATTTTATCCAGTTGTCAAGGTGGTATTAAGTACCATATCTTTAATAAGACTAACACAAGACAGATCTACAAACCAGGTTTCTATACAAATATAAATTATGGATTTTTAAAATCAAAACAAATATTTATTCAATGAAGGGACGATACATAGTCAACATACACAGTTGATACATTGAACTATAAATACTTATCCTTCAAAATATCCCAAAGAATACTCACACTCTTCAGGAAAGCCACTGAGATTGGCTTTCTGATAAAGAACATTTTGTCCAGTGAAGATAAATGGATAAAGCTTAGTCTATTCCAAAGTCTAATGCTCTGATGTTGCGGCAAGTACGATCAAGTCACTAAGCACAGGTGATTCTTCTGTAATTTCTGTAGACTCAATTTCTTCAGGAAATACAGTATTCAGAACTTAGAGGAACAAGGAGGTTTTACTCTGAAGACAAATTTGGGGTTTTAATTTCAGAAATAGGATAGATCGGCTGGGTTGACCTTCTTGCCCCCTCCAGATTAAAAAAAAAAAGAGAAACTCTCCTTCCAGTCACAGTTCAAACAACACCAGCAAGGATCTACGTCAAAGCAAGCAGTTATCTTCAATCTTGTGACTTCTAGGAAGCCTTGTTTAAACAAAAATGCTATATCCACTGTGACACATCATAGACCTCTTTCAAAGAAGCTACACCAGAAATTTCCACAAAACTTGGAATAAGTCATTTTATCAGCAGCTCCTAAAAATGTAAAATAAACCAACCCTAATTCTTCAAGGAATGTCAAACATGAAGCGTCTTTAATACAGTAATAAACAGATGGATCTCATTTTTGTGTCTGTCAACCAAGCTGACCGAGAAGGATATTTACACCTGGATTAGGAGATTAAAAGAAAACACAATGTTTCAATTATGCCTAAGTGCATGTACATTATTCTATTGTATGGTGCGAGTAAAACAGTATCACCCCTTCTAAAAAAAAACATCATAACACTGTATTCCATTCCTTTTTACTTCTAATTCTAACCTACAAAAGGTATTTGACAAAAGTGAAATGAGGCAGATGGCCTGGACAAGGGAATAAAGAACAGAACAGCTGTATTATTTAGCGTTGCCAAGAGTCTTTTTTTCCCCTCTGCGTTCCGTTCCTCCACAGTACAAGAATACCCAAGATCCAATATGCTTCTTCTGACTACTACTTAACTAGTTGAATTTCACTTAGCATAAACATTGCATGAAGTCTAGGACTAAATGGAACAGCATTCATTTCACCTACAAAGCGCCTATCTGCTTCTCCTCTATCGGAACCTTGACACACAATGTAGAAATGCACAATTGTATTATTCACAACAGTTCAATTCTAATTCATTTTGTTAGCAAAAGCAACAAAACCAAACATTATGTTCTAAGATTACATTGTAGCTTTATGCAGGGTCATCACCAAAAAGAAACACCAAAACAAAGCAGCACAAAATTCCACTCTTGAGACCTACTGGATCCCAATTCTAAAGGGCATTGCAAAACTTCAGCACTGATGCAAAACAAAATGCTACTCTTGTATTATAAATGTAGCAAAGAAATGAGACCAATTTAGGTCAGAATTTATAAATGTGAAAGAAGAACAAGAAATCAAATCAAATCAAATCAGAAGTACATACATTGTTAAATTTCTATTAATTACAATTTTAAAACCAAAGTACTTTTTAAAAAGAAAAGTATTTTTATCAACCCGTTCACAGTTACTATCACATATCTTGGGAGCAAGTGGCTCTTGAACCTGGGCCTCCCAGTCCATGGGGTAGGGGCACTACCAGTGCACCATAATAGGCCCTGATTATAAACGAAAGAGTACATTTCTGAAGTCAGGTCAGGGCAAGGAGATTAACAGAAATATCTGTATTTCAGCAAAGTTAGTGAAAGAACATTGTTGCATCCCTTCTGTGTTGCCAATTTTTGACATTGGGCAGTGGTGAATTATTTACATTTTGAATCATCTATGTTGCAATTGTGAATTGATGCCTACAGATAAGAGAAGCTTGACTGGTTGACTAATATTTGACATAAGCAATTCTAATAACACACAAAATAAAGTAAAAACAACAAAAGGTAGAAGATAAAATCAAAGTTTTAAACAAAAAAACAATATTTTGGGGTACAAAAACCTGTCCACAAAAATAAGAGCAAAAACATACAACAAATATGATTAAATGTTTGTGTCAGGCTGCAATACCCTAGTGATGACAGATTACCTGAACACTGTGCTACATCTACTGCAAGCATTCAAATAAAGCATGAAATACTTCAGTGCACCAATACTGGTGACCACACAAGAATAAGATGGAAAGGATATTCAGTTGTAATAGTTCAAAAAGGTAAACTGTCCAACCAAAAAGATGTTAATTTTTTTGTAAAATGCAGATATTGAAGGCCAATAAGTAGTAGAAGCACCAAACCATTTTATTTTAAAAAACTCTACCACATGTGCCTGACTTCTAATACTTAAAGTTGCAACAGCACTGCACTTTGGACAATGTGATTGAAACATTTTACCCATTAATGAAACATAGGTATTTTGGGGTTAGGGAAATGCAGGTTTGGGAGAGGGAGTTGCGGGGTGTTGTTTGAGAATGACAGCAGGCATCACTGACTAGACAATGGAAAAATGTACATTTGATGATGTAGATGAAAAAGACATGCGATAGGTGTGCACCTTTGGACAGTGATTTAACATGTTAGTTCATTGTACAACCTTCCTGACCTTTAACCTAATGAAAACCATGCCGGTAAATAAGGAGCGCACCCGAGTGAGAACGTTTGCGACTTTGGTTCAAGGTGGAAATTCGGTGCACTGTCGAAAAGTATTTGGAAGGAGTAAAGTCCGCAGTGCAAGTGGGAGAGGTCAACAGCCAAAGATCAAGAGTGACACCAATGGCGGAGTGGTGTCACAAACCTCAATGTGACACAAGTGCATGAAAAGTAGCTGATTGGCAAGTAGGATTGATGAGCATTTCTTGTCTTTTTTTGAGAAAGTAAAAGTAAGGCCTTTAGTTTGTGTTTAGATCTCTAGTTTTTTTTCTCCCTCTCTCTTTCTTAAATTAGCTTCCCAAGTATAAGATTGATACTGATATGCGAAAAAGATTGTAAAAAGAGTGGAGGATTTTTCAAGTGTAAAGATTTGGTTACCAGGATAATTAATAAATTAAATAATGTAACAGGAGATGACAGGACAGATGAGGTGTTACTATGGGTAGTGTGTTGGACTTTTGGATACCAAGGTGATCCAGTTTGAGTACATTTGTACTAAGTGTTTGCAGCTTGTGGAACTTCAGACTAGACTGGCCAAGGAAAGCAAGCTATAGACATTGAACCACACCAGAGAAAAGTTACCTGGGTACTTTGCTCTAGGAGGCGGTCATACCCCTCGGATCAAGTCATTCAAATTTGGACTGTGATCAGTGACAGTAACTATGAAGATCAAGTGGGTAGCACTTAAGACCCAGTCTCTGCAAATGCTCAACAGTTACGGAGTCCTCTAAGACTGTGTGGATGATAATGGAGACTGCAGAGAAGAGTAGCAAACTGACCATGGCACCTTGGACAGACAGCCATTCAACTGGGGAAAGAAAGAGCAATGTTGTACAAGTAAGGGACAGTATAGTCAGGGAGACAGATACTGCTCTCTGCAGCGACGAGAACGATGGTCCTGAAAGTTGTGTTGTCCGCCTGATGCCAAGATTAAGGAAATCTCCTCGGGGCTGGACAGGAACCTGGAGCTGGGGGACTGATGTAGCTGTTGTTGTCGTTGTCCATGTTGGTACCAACAACATTGATACGACTAGAAAAGGGAGTTCTGCTGAAAGAATTTGAACAGTTAGCAGCTAAATTATAAGACGTAACTTCCAATGTGTAATCTTGGGACTACTACCTGAGCTGCAGGCAATCTAGGTTAAATAAAGTGAAGAACGACTCAAAGACTGGTGAGAGAGGAATGGGTTTCAGTTTCACGGGGCAATGGTAGCATACTAGAGGGATGGACTTCACTTGAACTGTGCTGGTACCAGTGTCCTGGCAAAGTGGACAACCAAGTTTGTAGAAAGGCATTTAAACTACATAGGGGGTGGGAGTTGGGGATTGAGGGTACATTGACTTACAAAACTAAAGGCTCGGTTGCATTGCAGGGCAGCCATCTAGGTAATGATAAAGAAAGGGAAAGGAAGAGACAGAGTGCACAAATATAGTTTAAAAAATTCAAACCGGGTCAACGGGTTAAAAATTATAAATAGGCAATTAATGGCTTTTCACTTCAAAGCTCAGAGCATTTGGAACAAACTAAATAATTAATGTCACATTAGGTTACTTAATAAGATGACAGCCCATGGTTTTAGAAATAGCAAGTTAGCATGGATAGAGGATGGGCTAACTAAGAGGAAAATAGGCGAGTTGGCATAAGGAGTATTTTCAGGATGGTAACTTGTGACTAGTGGAATGCCACAGGGATCAGTGTTGGAGCCACAATTATTTATAAGATATACTGATGACTTGGATAAGAGAAATGGAAGTACTATAGCCAAGTTTGCAGGTGACACAAAAATAGGTAGGAAGGCCCATCTATACCTATTCTCTGTTTCCTATCTTTTAGCCAACTTCTAATCAATGCTGCCAGTAATCCCAAACATTTCTAAATTGCTAACGAACCTGGCAATGTGGCACCATATCAACTGCTTTCAGAAAAGTCTAAATATACAACATCCGCAACACTGGGTGGCACAGCAGCTTAGTGGTTAGCACTGCTGCCTCACAGCACTAGGAACCTTGGGTCAATTCCACCCTTGGGCGACTATCCCTGTGGAGTTTGCACATTCTCCCGGTGTCTGTGTGGGTTTCCTCCCACAGTTCAAAGATGTGCAGGTTAGGTGGATTGGCCATGCTAAATTGCCCAAATAGTGTTCAGGGATGTGTAGATTAGGTGAGTTATAGGGGAACGGGTCTAGTTGGGATGCTTTGAGGGTCGATGTGGACTTGTCGGCTGAAGACCCTGTTTCCACACTACAGGCATTCTATGATTCACTGGGGAGATGATGGCCTAGTGGCATTATCACTGGACTGTTAATCCAGGTTCAAATCCCACCTTGACAGATGGTGGAATCTGAATTCAATAAAATTGATGATGAGCATGAAAACATTGCTGATTGTCAAGAAAAAAAAATCTATCTGGTTGACTAATGTCCTTTAGAGAAGGAAACTGCCATCCTTACCTCATCTGGCTCACAGGTGACTCCAGACCCACAGCAATGTGGTTGACTCTTAATTGCTCTCTGGGCAACGAGGGTTGGGCAGTAAATGCTGCCTAGCTATCAATGCCCTCATCCCGTGAATACAATAACGCACCCTCATCACATCAAAGGACTCAATTAAAATTTGTCAGACATGACCTACCCTTGACCTGTGGAATTCTTTATCACAGAATGATGTAGAGGCTGGGTCATTACATTTTTCAAAGGTTGAGATACAGATTTTTAATTAGTAAGCAATCAGGGGTTATGGAATAAAGAAGGAAAATGGAGCTGAGAATTCTGAGATCAGCAATTATCTCATTAAATGGCAGATCAGACACAATAGGTTACTTCTGCTGCTATGTCTTCTGGTTCTTCATCAGGGGGACAATCTCACAATTTGCTTATCGAAAGCAAATTACCAGAGAATCGGACAATAGAATAGCAATGTTTTAAGCCTGCACTATAAATGGGAAATCAAGATGATGGAAGCAGAAAAAGGCAAGTGAAATTATTTGAAACTGTAAAAAGGTAGAAAATACAAAGTTGACATAAGTTTAACAGAAGCAATTAACAAGTTGCCAATGTTACAGAAGCACAGATAACAGATTAAAGGTCAGAAAAGAGGAATGAAAGCTTTTGTAGAATGATTAATTAAGTATTACTTAAGGTTAATTTTGTGTTTATTTACATCAGATTATTATTTTGGTGTGTCAGGAGCTGCTATAGTATTGACGTAACTTTCAAAACCAAAATGTTGGGATTTTTTGATCTACGGTGATAGGAATTTATCTTGTAACTTTGCATCTGAAGTCCTCCCCTCTCTCTTCTCAACTTGGCTGTCCCAAGAAGGCTACTCACTGCTCGGAGTGTTTCTTTTAGAAGCACCCATAATTTCAAAATTAATTCTGTAGGAAAACTACACTCTCTGCAGCTAGCTTATTCAAAACTTAAAAAACCTGTTCGAAACAGAACCACATACAGTCTTTATCCCCACATAATTAACTTTTTTTTGTTAAATTGTTTACCTCCCATGGAACTTGGTCACAGGGTAATGAAACGTGTGCAAACTAATGAACCAGCTCGGTGCGCGAACCGACCACAGATTCATAATAAATTTTGAGGTGGTTTTGTCTCGTCCACAACAAAACTAGTAAATACTTAAAATTCTGAGATTTGAGTTATGTTCAGTTTATCATACACCATGCCCCAGAAAAACAAAAACCTTTGTTGTTAAAAAGGTCCATCACTGCAATATAAAAATATAGGTTCTCCCTGTTTAACATTTCAACCATCACAGAAGAGAAGGCTGAGAGGAGATTTGATAGTATTCAAAATCTGGAGGGATCTGGACAGAGTATATTAGGGAGAAATGGCTCACATTGGTGGGCTGATTGACAACTGGAGGGCACACATTTAAAAAAGGTAATTGACATAAGAAGCAATGGTAACCCAAGGAAAACTTTTCTTTGCAGAATTTGGAAAGCATTGTCTGGTGCTACGCTAAACACAGCTTCAACTGATTCAACTGAGGCATTCAAAAGGGAACTGGATCATTATCTGAAGAGGAAGAACGTGCAGGGCTAGAACTGAAAGACGCAAGAGTGCTAGGTGAATTACTCTTACAGAAGGCCAGCAGAGTATAGGTGTTGGAGATGGTCAAGGAGGCGGGGATGAGAGGGAGGGTTGGTCATGAGATGAGGCTGGGGGTGGGGAGATTTTGAAGCTAGTAAAGTCCACATTGAGATGATTGGGTTGTAGGCTCCCAAGCTGGAATACGAGGTGCTGCTCTTCCAGTTTGCTGGTGATGTCGTTCTGACACTGGAGGCGGCCCAGGATAGACATGTCACCTAGGGAGTGGGAGGGCAAGTTAAAATGGTCTGCGACTGGGAGGTGTTGTCATTTGTTGCGAACAGAGCTCAGGTGCTCTACAAAGCAGTCTCTGAGCCTCCACTTGGTCTCACTGATGTAGAGGAGGCCACATCGGGAGCAGCGAATGCAGTACAGCGCATTGGCGGATGCTCAGAGACCACCTTGTGGAGCACCTGCACTCTGTTCGCAACAAACAACACCACCTTCCAGTCACAAACCATTTCAACTCCCCCTCCCACTCCCTGGGTGACATGTCCATCCTGGGCCTCCTTCAGTGTCACAATGACGCCACCCAGAAACTGGAGGAGAGCACCTCACATTCCACCTTTGGAGCCTACAACCCAATCATCTCAATGTGGACTTTACTAGCTTCAAAATCTCCCCACCCCCAGCCTCATCTCATGACCAACCCTCCCTCTCATCCCCGCCTCCTTGCCCATCTCCAACACCTATACTGCTCTATACGGTGTTATCTCTGACTCCAGCATCGGCAGTTCTTACTATCTCTCTCTTAACATTGAAATGGCCAAGCATACTATTGGCAGCAAGCAAACCACAGGAGGATCTCAAATTGATTGCACTTTGCATTGCACAACTTGTGCAGTGTTCAGAAGTATACCTTGAACTAAGAATATCTTTAACACGTCTTAATACTCACTTTTGGCCGACTATTTCCTTTGGGTTTTTGCGTCTTGAAATGAGTGTATATTTGTTGCTAACTATATATTAATTCTTTAAATGGCAGCTATTTCTTGTCTACTATCACATCTTTGAATTCAGTTTTCTGAACTGCCTAAGTTACCCTTCATGCTTATACAGGTTGCTTTGTTTAGATTTAAGACCCGGAGTTCTAATGTTCACTCTGACCCATACTATCACTGTGACTTTTATTTATGAGCTTATGAAAATCCTTGTTAACTCTAGGTGTTCCACTATAACTCTTCTTTAGCAATGCCTATTGCTAAATCCTTTTCTTGGTTCTTTGCTTTATTTTTGTATGTGTCCCACAGGGTTCATCCTCACTTGAATATTTCCTATTTTTAAATCTCTCTCAATATGGTACGATTCAGAAACACAAATTCAAAAGCAGAATATAAATTTCCAAAACTGCACACAATACGTGGGGCGTAGTCACACCAAGGCCCCGTACAACTGCAGCAAGACAGCTCTGCTGCCGTATTCAAATCCCCTCTCTACAAACATGAACATACTATTTGCCTTGTTTACAACCAAGCATACCTGCACGATTATTCTCAGCGAATGGCATACAAAGACACCCAGGTCTCGTCGCACCTCTATTTTTCCCAATCCGTGGCCATTCAGATAATAATTTGCTTGTCTACCCAAGTGGATAACCTCACATTTATCCACATTATACTCCATCTAGCATGTATTTGCCCACTTATTTAATATATCCAAATAACACTGAAGCTTCTCTTCATTCTCCTCTCAGCATACCCTCCAACCCAGCTTTGTGTCATCTGCAAACTTGTAAACATGAACATGTAATTTCCTCATCTAAATATTAATATATACTGTGAATAGCTGGGGTCCAAGCACCGATTCCTTTGGTACCCCAGTAGTCACTGCCTGCAACTCAGAAAAAGACCCATTTATTCCTATTCTACTTCCTGTCTGCCAAAAAGTTCTCCATCCATTTCAGTTTAAGACCTCCAATCCCGTGTGCTTTAATTTTGCATGCTAAACTCTTCTGTGGGACGTTAAATCCTTCTGAGAATTCTTGTAAACTATATCCACCAGTTTCTCCAACACCACTTCCTAACTAATATTAATTTCTTTCATTCCTTCTCCCCATTAGGCCCTGTGTTCCCCCATATTTTTGGGAAATTCTGTGCCTTCCTTTGTGAAGGCAGAACTAAAGTATGCAATTAGTTGGTCTGATATCTCTTCGGTCCCCATTATACATTCTCCTATTCCTGACTGCAGTGGACCTATAATTGTCTTCACTAATATTTTGTCTTCATATACCAACAGATTGGTTTTTACGTTCTGTGCAAGTTTACTCTCATACTCTGTTTTCCCCCTGTTTATCAGTATTTTTGCCTCCCTTTGCTGGAAACTGAACTGTTGTCTATCCTCATGTCTGTTGCTTCTTTTTGGTCAATTTGTACACCCCTTCTTTGGAATTAATACTATCCTCAACTTCACTCATTAACCATTGTCTGACCACATTTCCCATTTATTTTTATGCCAGACTGAGAGGAGTAATTTTTGTAGTTCATTCACACGCTCTTTAAAAGTCTGCCATTGCCTGACTACTGTCAATTTATCATAGTTAGCTTGCATCACATGCCATTGTAATTTTCTTTATTGAATCCAGGACCATACAGTCTCAGAAACAACTATGTCACTCTCCATCTGAATGGAGAATTCTATCCTATTGTGGTCATTCTTCCTCAGGCCCAGGCACAACTAGATTGTAAATTATTCCTTTCTCTTTACACAATACCCAATCAAGGATGGCCTTTTCTCTAGCTAGTTTATCAATGTATTAATTCACTAAACTATATTGCATACAATCCAAGAATTCCTCCTCTACGATTTGATTTGCCCAATCTCTGTGCAGATTGAGATGCAAGTAATAAATTGTAATTATAGGCGATTTCAATTTCCTTTTTAATGCCTTCCCCAGTAATACTACCACAATTTGGGGGTCAGTTTACAGCCCTTTGGCATTTCTAACCTCAACCCATTTAGATTCTACTTCACCAGGCCAATATTCTTTCTCATAATCACATAATTTCCTTTTAAAATCAGCAGTTCTACCCCACCTCCTTTTCTTTTTCATCTACCCTTTCCAAAAACTAAATAGTCCTGAATATTTCGTTCCCATTCCTAGTTATCCTGTAACCACATTTCTATAATCCCCATTGCATCATACCCATTTAGATCTACTTGTGCAACTAATTCATCATTTTGTTGCAAATGCTCTGTGAATTGAGGCACAAGGCCTTAAGGCTAATCATTTTAGCATTCTTTGCTCTGTTCACTGTGGCCCTTGTCACTTCTAGCCCTTTAATTCTCTGCCATTTTCCCCCTCATTATATTTTGTTTTAGTCCCTATTTGATTCCAAACCACTTGCCATTTTAGTTTAAAACCTCTCCAAAGCTGGCAGTGCAGTTAGCTCTGGTGCAGTGGTTTCCAGCACTTCAGTAAGGATGCTGACGAGGTCCATTGCCTTTGCTGTATAATGATGTGCAGCTTTTTCTTAAAATGTTAATCAGGTTGGCTAAACACTAGTTGCTATGATGTCAGGACCATGGGACGAGAGTGTAGTCATTCCTCTGATTGCAGAGCATGCAAATATCTTGGCACTTCATCTGAATCATATAAATATGCTCTACCATAAATATGAATATACACACTAATGGAACCTCCTACTCTTTATATTAGTTGGCAGCTGTTTATTCCCAATTATGTTTAGCAAAATGTGGTAGTGCTATAGAGCTTTCTACTGATCTACTGATGAGGATGAGCTGACGAAGGTTGCTTCCTCCTATTGGTTCCCTCAGTACCTAATATCTTCTGTTCAGCCAGGGTGACCTTCCCCACACACGCTATTCATTCTGGTCGTACAAATTAGTTTTAACCAACTTCCCAGTCTGGCACCAAATTAGTCAGTGTTGGTGCTGCTGAGCCTACATTCTGTTTCCTTGTTTCTCAACGGAGTCACATTCAACATTATGCTTTGATAGTCTGAGGTGGGGCAACAGTGGCCATCACTTTCTTTTCCCCCTCCACTTGATCTGACCTCACGGGAGTTAGAGATAAAATTGATGAATCTCAGGCAGCAGCTAAATGTCATTGTGTACTCAAGTTTGGTAGGTTTATTTTTCCAGTGGGACAGGACCACTGGCACATAGGAAGGTTATTGTGGTTGTTGGAGGTCAGCCATCTCAGATCCAGGACACCTCTGCAGGTATTCCTCGGGGTAGTGTTCTAGCTTAGCCATCTTCAGCTGCCTCAATGACCCTCTCTCTATCAATAAGGTCAGATGTGGGGACGTTTGCCAATGATTGCACAATGCTCAGCACAATTGGTGACTTCTGAGATATTGAAGCAGTCCATGTTCAAGTACAACAATAATGGAATAATATCCAGGCTTGGGAAGTGGCAAGTAACATTCATGCCACACAAATGCCAGGCAATGGCCATCTCCAATAAGGGACAGTCTAATCTCTGCCCACTGACATTCAAAGGTGCTACCACCACTGAATCCCCAACTAGCAATATTTTTGGTGTTCCATTGACTGGAAACTTAATTGGACTCTCCATATAAATACAATAGCGGAAAGAGTAGGTCAGCGATTGGGAATACTGTGATGAATAACTTATCTCCTGACTCCCCATAGCCTGTCCACAATCTTCAAGCCACAAGTCAGGTGTGTGATACTCCCCACCTGCCTGGATGGGTGCAGCTCCAACAACACTAAAGAAGCTTGAAAACACCCAGGATAAAGCAGGCTGCTTGACTGACAACATTCATAAGCATCTACTCCTTTCAACACCAACCCTCAGTAGCAACAACGTGTGCTATTTACAAGGCGCGCTGCGGAAATTTACCAAACCTCTTTAGATAGCACCTACCAAACCCTTCACCACTTCCATCTAGAAAAGACAAGAGTAGCTTCAAACCTATCTATTCCACCAAGTTTTGGTCAGGCGTTTTAATATCATTTTCCTTAACACTGTCCTTAACACTTGATTAGGACATAGCATGCTCTGCAAGGGCTAGAAGTGACATAGGCAGATACATAGAAACACCACCACCTGCAAGTTGCTCTCCAAGCCACTTACCAGCCTGACCTGCAAATATATCGCTGATCCTTTACTGTCATTGGGTCAAAATCTGGAATTTCCTCCCAAAGGGCATCATGGGTCAACCTACAGCTCGTGGATTGCAGTGGTTCAAACTCACCACGACCTTCTCAAGGGCAGCAAGGATGAGCAATAAATTCTGGCGAGCCAGCGATGCCCACATCCCCCGAGTGAACAAAATAAATCCTGGAATGGTGGCAATTTCGGTTGAGAATTATGATTCTGCCAGTGCATTTGTGTCATAGAGAGCACTCTCACTAGTGCAGATGAGAAGGACTTTGTAGCATTAAGAGAGCTGGGATTGCTTTACCCTAACGTACTTGGAATATTCTCAATAGGTCTATTCAACATGCTTCATGAACTTTGTGGTGATTGTTTACCATGCGGGGGGTTGTCAGATCATTTCAGAGGGCATTAAAAGAATCGACCGCAAAGTACCCTGCTGGGGTCATATGAAGGCCAGATATGAAAGGGGCTACAGGCTCCCTTTTCTGTAGAAGATTAGGGGTTGGAATTCAATGACAATTACTGCAGTGATTTTTCTGTTGCTTGCCCACAAGTTGACAACTTTCATGACGGCACTTGAACTCATGATCTTTGTATCACTGGTTCAGTGCCACAACTGGTAGGTAGCTGTATCTATTTGTACTTCTAAATCCACCAGCTGTTCATAAACTATGCCAGAGAAAATGTGGCAGTTATGTAATAAAAAAAAAGAGATTGGATCACAGTGTGGTGTGCTACACTAGTCTGATAAGACATTAAACGAACAGCGATGAGTTACTCACCTGCGTCAGGCTATTGAGAGAAAAGCCGTATACCTTCTTTAAATTGTAATCTGTGCAAATTAGATTGGAAACTACCATCCATACATATTCCACACTTATCTCCTGTTACATACAGAACAGCACAAATACATACAAGTTTGGAACCTGGGCATCTACACGCTCTGCGTGTGTGGTGAGAATACAGATCGAGAAAGCTAGCAACAATGTGAAGGAAAAGAATTAAAGACAGAAGAGAAGGGATAAAGTAGAAATCGCAAAATTAGCCTTATGGGGAATCAACACAAACTAATCCTGGAACCAAATACAGCATTAGCTCTTTCAGCTAATTGAAAGACATAGGAAGTTCGTATGTTCACATGAAAAGCAGTTAAATTAGCAGGCTGAAATGCACATTAGGGAAAGGGAATAAGGAACAGTCAATACATTACTCATTTGTATTATATAATCATCAATGATGCAGCAACCTTCAAGGCAGTATTCCCTTTCACCTTAATCACGAGCAACGATATTATTCTGCAGAAATTGCATCGAATCCAATTTACTTTTATGGCTTGATCCTCAGCCTTTGCTGAGTTAACTATTCTCATCCAGACAGTGATCGAGGTGCTATAATCAATCTTAGATAGTGCTCTGGTTACCTAGCAGAGAATGAAACAATCGTCCAAGAAGGCCCAGCTTGTTTGATAGTTGGACTTAGGCCATCTAGCTCCCTGGATAAAATAGTCTTTGGTACATGAATAGGCCATTTGGGTGAGGTACGAGAGTTTAACTGGTCCCTTTGAAGCCATACAGCAAAAAAAAAAGAAACTCAGCTGCTATTTTGTTACTGAACTAGACCTGTGGTATAAGCAAGAGACTTACAATATAATAAATTACCTATCCAACTGTTGAGGCTCACTACGGCCATCAGATCAGTTATTGGACCACCACATTTTCCTGACTACTTTTTCTTTCTAATGGGTGTGAAAGAGTGGTGAAGAGAAGCTTTAGTACGTGAAGGACAGGCTTGTCATTGATCTATAATACACCAGGCAAGAGGGTGGCATCCACAATTTCAAATATTTAATAAAAAAGGATGGTAGGCAAACAACCCAAGGACCATTGTGCATAGTTCTTGTGAGCGCTTAGAAGAAAAGCTGCTCAGATTGAGAATAACGACTGAAACTCTATCATTTAAACCTACCACCGCATTTTAAGGCAAAAATTTATCCATTTAAGAATGATTCACTTGCCAATTCTACTACATTACCTAAAGTACATCTTAAGGCTTGAGTGAACTGATTTGACAAGGAGCTCAAGCTATGGAATGCAGAAACAAAGAGCTGGCAGTCATTAGCAAACCACAACCAACTACTGTTCAATGTAAAGAGTGAAACGCTGACTCAAATTTTCCATTCAAGTTAATCAAGTAGCTGAAGGGGACCAATAGCAGGTGACTTTTAACTGTGTTAAAACCACAGCCAAGTTATCAGTGAACTCTACTGCTGAGTTTCATAACATGAGCTTAAGTGATAAAGTATAAAGTATCTGGACAGGTATAAAGTATCTGGACAAAGTCGGTGAACTACAGGGTGACCTTCAATTCTGTCCTCAAACATCTGCACCTCAAAATGTTGTTCACTGAACCGTTCCAGCCATGATGCAAAGCTTTGAATGATACAAAGTTCGCTCTAAATAGAATTCGAAAGAAGTATTCTACACAAGCAGAAGGTGCTGGTAAAACCAAAAGCTAAACATTATTCCAGTTTGCAGCCTCAGCAACCCAAGCTCATTTCATCATTTCCATATGTAACATTTCACTACGTTTCAAAAAAATCTTCCAAAATTGCCTGACAGGAGCATGTGTGCATTCCATGTTTTATAAAAATTACTACTAGAACATACATTTAGGTTGACAGCTTTCTTTTTGACAGTGAAAATAGTCAGCGGTGGTCAAATATGTTTCAGTGAAGCAAAAGATCCTTCACCATCTACTTCCACTGTTCCTTAGCCAGTTTTTGGTTTGCTAGCTATTAAGCAGCTTAAGCAGAAACCAATAAACTTTTTAAACAGTGAAAAAAGTGTGATGAGAATAACTAGAGTTCATCTTCAACAGAGCTCTAGCATAGCTGTGAAGTGGCTACAGAGTAAAGCTAAAATATCCACATCAAAACTCAGAATGAACCTCCCTTTTCAAAAAAGGTTTGACTCTCACTTCACTTTACCTTGGAATTGAGATGAATTTGGATTCCAGGTTTGCACTCCAAATTCATTGTTAATATGAAGCAAGACTACTCATCGATATCATCCTTGTAGATGAAATCAGTATGTGTGTGCGCGTACATAAGGTATTTTTCTTTACAAGACAAGCTCACAAATCCCTAAAGAAGAACTTATAGATGTTGTTTGGGGTAGTGTGAAGCTAAAATTCAAGAATAGTTCTACACAAAGTACAAGGAAACCAATTCAATTCAATTTTGTTTGAAACTATATCTGAAAACTTCCAAGTTTTGCTTTATGTTGATCAGCATTAATTTGTACAACTTCACACATGATATCGCCAATTGCATCAGTTATTGCAGGATTGATTTTGTGCTGTTACACATTTTAGCTGGTGTACACCACAGAAGACAGAACAAGCAGGCATTTATAATAATTACTCATTGCTTTGGCCACAAAAAACTGCAGTCTGCAGAATCTACTGCATAGTCATTTGCACCAATGACATAAACAGTGCTAAAGTTGAAAACAAAGCATGTCAAAACCATATGAATGGACAGGAAAAGGCAAGTTTCTCCCCCCTTTCATGTAGTAAGGTTTGTGCAACATGTTTATTACAAATTATAGATTTCATCATCGAATGACAAACAAATGTAACTTTTTAATTGTTGGATAAAGTGTACACAAGCATCATGAACATGAAGGGATACTATTAAATGTTAGAAATCTGAACCAATAAGTCAGTGTACTTCAACAAAACCAAAAAGAAAATTACAGGGGAACAGTCAGCAGTAGAAAAAGAGAAGTAATATGTACGTGTACCAAAAATGCTGTAATAGTATTTGGCCGACAACGGAGGTGCTAACAGCATGAGAAAACAGGAGGCAGAAGAGAAACCTAAAAACAAATAAGCCATATAGAATCACAGAATCCCTAAAGTGTGGAAGCAGGCCATTTGGCCCATCAATTCCACACTGCTCCTCCCAAGAGCATCCCACCCAGACCCAGCCCCTTACCCTAACCCTGTACTCGGGCACATCCCTGGACACTATGGGGAATTTAGTATGGCCAGTCCACATAAACAGCACATCTTTGGACAGTGGGAGGAAACCAGAGCACCCAGAGAAAATGGAGACATGGGGAGAATGTGCGAACTCAACACAGTCACCCAAAGCTGGAACTGAACCTGAGTCCCTGGTGCTGTGATACAGCAGTGCTAACCACTGTGCCACGGTGCTGCCATCACAAAGTCTCTCAACGTGTTTCATAGACTTTCATACACAGACTAATCTTGAATAAAATTTGCCTGTATCACTAATATATTTTTAAAGGAAGAATTGCATAATAACCCTTCCTAACGTGCTAATTCATGAAAGAAGAAGAAATGAGTGAATCTCAAACATCAAGCAGCCGTGGGCAGTCAAATCAGAAATAAGCTCATTGCCTAACATTGAGAGATTCAGTTAATCACTTTCTGTCCAAGAGCAACTGGACAGGAGGAGAAAAGATTTTTAAAAATATTTTCTTGAGCACATGAGAAAAATACTTACTTGGTTTCAAGTTATTAAAGGGAGGAATTTTTTATTCCATGACCTGCCAACATGAACACAAGGGTAAGTTTAAAAAAACGTAATTTTGCAAGCCGGCTTGTCAATCTCAAGGTTAAATTAATTTTACCCCAAGTTCATGTTACTTATAAGTCATTTGTTCCTTAAGATCACAGGTCACCTTAAAAGAGCTTCAATACCAGTTCAAAAATGCAAAAGCTAACACGAAACATGGAGTGCTGGGTACATCGGTCGGAAACTGGTTAGAAGGACATGGAGCTTGAATAAACCAAATGTCCATTGCAGCAACAGTGAGCAACACAGAACTATAACTGTTGCTCTTGCAAGAGAATTGATTAAAGAAAGATGCTAACGGTGTACCTCAAATGTTAAAAGTTCTTTTTTTGTTTTTAAACCATTATCTCCAACATAATTTCATTCCCAACACCAGCAGCTACTGTACGTGGTATTAAAAATAAAAATAATGCTGCAACAGTTTAAAAATCATAAATAAGCAGCACAATGTATAACAGATTGAACAGCAACAGGAGTAAAAAGAAAAATTAGGAGTTCTTGTTTTAAACACAGACAACTAAAAATCCCATAAAACAGAAGCCATGTTGCCAAAAAAGTTTTATTTACTATACTTCATCCAAATAGTTTGGTGTTTGTTATATTTCATGTCTGACACTTATTTTATGACATTAAATTAGTGGTGGGATATGGGCATGCTAGGCTAGCATTGAATGCCCATCTCTAATTGCCCTTGAGATGCTGGTAGTTAGTTACTTACTCGAACTGCTGCAGCCCAGGTACTGTAAGTAGACCGACAATTTCATTAGGGAGGAAATTCCAGGATTTTGGCCCAGTGACAGTGAAAGACTGGCAATGTATTTCCAAGCCAGAATGCTGAGTGGCTTGGAGGGGAACTTGCACATAGATGTTTCTATGTGTCTGCTGCCCTAGCTCTCTACATAGAAACGGTTATGGGTTTGGAAGGTGCTGTCCCAGGACAGTTGGCTACTTGGCATTGGTGGTGGAGTGGATGAATATTTGTGAATGCAGATTCAGTTAAGTGGGCTGCATTGTCCTGTAGGTATCAAGTTTCTTGTGTGTTGTGGGAGCAGCACTCATCCAAGCAAGTGGGAAGTACATCATCACACTCATCACTTGTGCCTTGTAAAAATGATTGACAAGCTTTGGGCTTAGCCTCTGGCCTGCTCTTGTAGCCACTGTATTTCTATGGCTCGTTCATTCCAGTTGCTGGTCAATGGTAACCCCCAGAATGCTAGTAGTAGGGGATTCATGGATGGTAATTCCACCGAATGTCAAGGGACAGTGGGAGGATAGTCTTTGATTAGAGATGACCATTGTCTAGAGTTTGTGTGGTATGAAATGTTACTTGCCACTTTTCAGTCCCAGCCTGGATATTTTGCCGATCTTGCTGCATTTGGACATGGACTGCTTCAGTATCTGAGGAGTCATGAATGGTGTTGAATACTGTGCAGTCATCGTCGAAAATCCCCACTTCTGATATGGTTACTGAGTAAAAGTCATCGATGAAGCAGCTGAAGATAATCTTGCCTAGGACACCACCCTGACAAACTCTTACAGAGATGAACTGGAGTGGAGATGACTGACCTCCAACAACCATAACCATCTTCTTATGTGCCAGGTATGACTTCATCCAGTGGAGAGCTTTTCCCCGAATTCCAACTGATTCCAGTTTTGCTTGGGCTTCTTGATGCCATAGTTGGTCGAATGCAGCATTGATGTCCAGGGCTGTAACTCTCACCTCATCTCTGGAATTCAGCTCTTTTGTCCACGTTTGAACCAGACTGTATCAAGGTCAGGAGCTGGGTGGCCCTCGTGGAACTCAAACTAGGCATCACTGAGCAGGTGCTGCTTGACAGCACTTTACCAATGATTGAGAGTAGACTGACGGGACACCGATCGGTCAAATTGGATTTGCCTTTTTGTGTACAGGACATACTGGGACAATTTTCCATATCGTCGCATGGATGCCAGTTTTGTAGCTTGGCTGGGGGATTGGCAAGTTCTGGAGCACAAGTTTTCAGTGCTACTGCTGGAATGTTGTCAGGGATCCTTGCTTGTGCAGTATCCAGTAGCTCCAACCATTTCTTCATATCACACGAAATGAATCCAAGTGGCTCATGACTATCATGTCTGATGCTGGGGACCTCTGGAGGAGGTCGAGATGGATTATCCACTTGGCGTTTCTGGCTGAAGATTGTCAAGAATGCTTCAGCTTCATCTTTTTCACCGATGTGCTGGGTTCTCCCAACACTGGGGAAAGGGATCTCTGCCAGTGAGTTTTTAAACTCTGCACCACCAACCACAACAGGGTTTGGGAGGACTGCAAAGCTGATCCACCGGTTGTAGGATCGTTTGTCTCTTTGTATCACTTTCTGGTTACGCTGTTGGGTATGCAAGTCATCCTGTTTTGGAGCTTGGCCAGGCTGACACCTTATTTTTAGGTTTCCCTCGTGCTGCTCACGGCATGCGTTTGTGCATTCTCCATTGAACCAGGGTTGATCCGCTGGCTTGTAGGTACTGGTGGAGTGGGGGATATGCTGGGCCATGAGGTTGCATATTGAGTTACAGTATAATTTTGCTGCTGCTGATGGCCCATAGCACCAAAGGATGCTCAGTTTTGAGTTGCTAGATCTGCTTGAAACGTGTTCCATTTAACACAGCATGATGGAACAGTATTCTCAATGTGAAGGCTGGACTTTGGTTCCAGAAAGACTATATGGTGGTGACTCTTACCAAAACTGTCGAGGGCCCAGTCTAGAAGCTGTGTCCTTTAGCTTGATCAACAGTGCTGCTAACAATCCACTCTTGGTAGTGGACGTTGAAATCTCCCCAACCAGTGTACATTCATTGTGTAATTCCCTGCCTTGTTTGCCTCAAACTTTTCCTGGTTGAATTCCATTGCCACCGCTCTGCCCAGCTGACCTGTCTTTTGATATACTCCTGCAGTTTATGCTATCCTCCTCATTAATTACTATCATATAAATTATCATCACACTACCCCGACTTGCAACTACACTGGGATGATAATATAAAAGAAAAGGCAAATTAGCTCCTTCTGCACAATACAATTGATCCTTTGAGTATAAATTAAAGGATACTGCAGTTGAGCTGGACATTGCTAAAATGCAACTCAAGATTGGGTGACCAGATGTGAGATTATGCTGATGAAAATCCAAACACATACCAATACAGTCAACAGGCTCTCAGAGGGAAAACTGAGACACCATTAGCTACTCTTACTCCATCACAGGTTCATGACGGGGCGCACTTGTCACCTGCCAGTCCTTTCAGTGATAGTTTGTATTAACACAATTAACATCTCCATATTTTAAACCTGCTTACTAACTGATATTAGTCCAAGACACAAAAGCCTTTGTCTTAATTAGGTTCAAACAACTATTTTGCATTGCAATCAATCATACCCCACAATGGTGGCACACGAAATGGAATACTAGTGTAATAGGTGATGTAAAGCCAAGGAACATCATCAGCAGAGGAAGAATTATTCAGCATCTAACTGATTAACCCTGTTCTGGATGAGCTAACTGTTCACACTGGATCACAAAAGCATGTTCCTTTGCATCAATAATTGTGGCTGGATCAGCATAAAATTTCACATCACTTACTTCACATCTGCATTGAACATTTTGTGTTTCCCAGGAGTTCCAACAAATTCACACAATAAGTAATGAAGCTCCAGAGAGCAGAAAGATCCCAGATTTGTTACATAATTTGGGGGATTAGCTTATAAATAGGTAGCACATATGGAGCTACTATTGAATTAGCATGGAGAGATAGACCAGGAAGGACAAAATTCACCAAGAGTCTCTACAATTAAATTTTAGCCAAAAACCCCTGGAGGAAGACAGCATCAGTTTCATTCAGGTTCAGAGTAAACGGATTAATGTTCTCACAAAATGAGCAGAATGTCCATATTCAGTGACTAAATTTGCACAGAAACAATGACCACTTGAGGAAAATTGTTCAGAAATATCGATGTCTGTAAAATTGTACCATCAAGACAATGCCTTCAATAAAGGGCAATGATAGAAAATGAAAAGATTCAAACATGCTGCTCATTTCATGAGGATATCTTAGCCAAACCTGATCCATTTCCTCTTTCTTTTATAGATAACAAGCATGGGGCTGGATGAACACAGCAGGTCAAGCAGCATCATAGGAGCAGGAAAACTTGACGTTTCGGGCCTAGACCCTTTATCAGAAATGGGGGAGGGGAAGAGGGTTCTGAAATAAACAGGGAGAGAGGGGGAGGCGGATAGAGGATCGATTCTGAAATAAATAGGGAGAGAGGGGGAGGCAGGTAGAGGATGTTTGTCTTTCTCTTTACCTTTCTCCTTCTACAGCTTACCAGATAAAAGGAGTGATTGCAAGAAATAGGACTCTGTCCTTTAATTTCTTGAACTGAGATGATTGAAGCGGTTAAAATGTTGATTAAAGAAGGTATGACTGAATTATCACGTGTGAAATATTACAAACAGGATAAAGCATCTCAGCCAGTGCCTCCTTATTTGTACTTTTAAATCCAAAGTAAGCTTGCCTAATTATCTGCAGTTCACTTCTCTCAATCTTTTCCATAACACCCGGGCTTTTTGAAACCCAATTAATGATGCCTGGCAGTGGTTGCAAAACTCACATCCCAAGTCACAATACACAGTGACAGAAATATGTTCTGACAGAAATAGAATTGTGTTTTAGTTTCTCTCTTGCTACCTCCTGATTCCAATGATAAGCATGTTAAACAATCATCATTCAAATGTTCTTGCATTGCAGGAATGTCTCTAAGCAAAAATATGTTACCTTCATATGTACACATCCAAAGAGAAAATATCCCATATAGGATATGAGAACATAAGACATGAGAAATACTGACCTTCGGTCAACGGAACACAAAAGAAGCAGAAAAACCTAACTCCCAAGGAGGTTGTATCCAGCCATTACAAATTGACAAATTTTTAACAGCCAATAGAGAAGTAACAACTATTTAGTAGTCATCAACAATGTTTATATGATGCCTTCAACGTAGCAAACATTCAACAATGCTTCACTGAGCAGGTACAATGTGCCTGAGAAACAGATACCAAACAAACAGTCAGTATAAGATGAATTGGGGAGGAGAACAAAGATGCAGAGATAGGTCTTGAATGGCTTTTGAAAGTCATACAGCAGTAATGCATCGTTTCAGAGTTCAAGGTCAAGACGGAAGTCTCTGGCATCGAAGCAGAGAGACTATTAGAGGCTGGGCTCAGCGGTGCAGAATTGGCAAACTGCAATGTAGGATTAATGAAGTTGGATTGCCTAACAGCTTGGTAGGCCTCTTTGAACCTGAAGGAATGCAGCAGTTCAGCAGGCAGCTCACCATCACCTTCTCAGGCATGTTTGTGGAAAGTTTGGAAGCAAAGACATATGAATTACACAACCATTATTTACCACTAGCAGATTATAAGGTCTTAAGATCATTTTAGAAAACAACTATATTTAGACATTTGATTCCACAAGCCTGTTCCGCCACTTAATAAGACCATAGCTGATCCAATTGAGGCCTTTAAATCTCCTTCCTTTCTTCACATAGCTGTTCACTTTCTTGTAGATCAAAAATCTGTCTAACTTAACTTTAAATATATATTAAATGGCCCAGCCTCCATTGCTGTCTTGGAAAGAAAATATCTCCCAGAATATTATTGGTCTCAGAAGCAATTCCTCTTTACTTGAGTTTTAACTGGGATATCCCTCATTTGGGAAATGAGCTTCCTAAATGTAGAATATAGTAGTGTCTCTGCCCCTGAGCCAGAAGCTATGGGTTCAAGTCCTACTCTGGGACATGCTAGCCAAGGAAGCTGCAGTTCTGAAGTGACCAGATGGTTTGATTAACAACTGAATACGTCTTTCTAACACATGCCAATGGCAATGGATAAAAGTGGGAAAGATTCTTGGTCAGCCATGGGGTGGAAAGAAATTAAAGCCTCTGCCATCACTATCCATAGCTCCAGGCCACAACATGTGTGTAACAGCATACATAGCTACAGCATGCTGGACTCTGGGGGATGGGTGTGATTGTCTCACAGGCAGTGTAGATCAGACTGCTCCCAGTAACATGGGGTTTGATGTCCAACCTGACTGGGTGTATTCCGGAACTTCCTCATCGCCCTATCTACCTCTGATGGAGATCATGGCTCTGTGTGTCTGCCTTTGGGTACAGAACTCAATAACGAGCTTCTCCATCAGTCATTTCTCCCCCAACTTACACAACTTATCTACATCCTTTTACAGATTCTCGATATCTTCCTCACAGCTTGCTTTCTTACCATAGTTTGTATTGTCAGCAAATTCGGCTACAAAACGATCAGTCCCTTCATCCAAATCATTGATATAGATTAGAAGTTGTTGAGGGCCTAAAACGTGCCAACTTGAAAACGACCCAGTAATCATTAGTTCCTGTTTCTTGTTATGTTTTGTTCATTTTCCTGCATAGCAAAGATGTTAGAAGTCTGAATGAAAAATTGTTCTTCGGCACCACATAAACTGAGAAAGTAAGATTCGCAGATATAAAAGGAAGCATGGGAATCGAAGTCTGTTTGCCTATCAAGTCTGCTTCTGTGCGACCCTCTTAAATATATCCTAATCTGATCCGTTGCATTTCTAAAAAGGAAAGTAAATATTTCCTCATTCCCAAAACAATCAAGTAAAACTGCATATTATTCTTTTGTCTCAATAGTTAATTGGGTATGATATCTGTCACAGTACTGTATTTTCTATACAGGAGCAAGTCTCTCCACCGTATTTGGCCATCTCAGGCTATGCCTACCATTTGTACATTCAATCCGATTCTCATATGCCGATCCCTTAGAATCCTAATGGATTAAAAAGCTCAGCTCTGACTGACTTTGTAGAGGGAATGTCCCATTTTTCTCCAATTCAGAGTGTTTTCTTTAAAAGAAAAGTCTTTGATTTTTAATCTTGGTCAGGTCCTTTGATGTGAAAGTAGACAAGAAAGTAGACAGGAAAGTGTGCACAAACAGAAAATCTGTATTTTAGGATTAAATAGCATTGACTATCTAGCAGAATAAAAAGTAGCTCACTAACTGCAGTACTGCAGAATACCATCCTTTCCAAAATAATGAAAGCAGCCACATAAATAAAAATATTGAATGTTGTGCTCCCATTTAAATGGGAGAAGGAAAAAACATGCAAAAAAAAAAATTCTTACTTTGGTTGCGTTAGCATTTCCAAAGGTATAAGGTAGCTAAACTATCAGCAGAAATATCCTGTCATTAATCTTAGAATTATTTAATTGATCTAAATTTAATCTTGATCCAAAATTCATAATGCAAGCAACAAGCACACTGTACCCTGACTAAGATTGAATGTCGTATGGCCCTGTGGTGATTGAGGAGAAAAAATTTAAATACAGGTCGATGTTATAATGGTGCAGACATGTGCAATCTGATCCAATCATTGAGCTCCTACTCCATAGAAAACCCATACCACTGCTGATAGAGACAATGGAATAAATTTGTTCAATTTAGCATGTAATTTCCACTGCTGACAGCTTCATGTAAAAATATTGCCAAAAAAAAAGCAAGCAGCAAGAAAAAAAGCTTCAGTCCTAGACCTTAGACTTACTTTAACATTACAACATCTGAATCAACTAAATTTGCAGTGTCATATAGGTATGATGGCTGAATACATACTTTGAAATGTCTGCAGTCTTTTCTCATTCACCCTTGATTCCTTGCTCAACTCCTATCCACTTGGAAAATTGGAAGGGGAGGGTTATTGAACCATGTTGTAGTTTCTTGATTTTAAAAAACATTGCCATTCATTAAAAAGCAGCCAATTAACACTCAGCAAGTATCACAGAAAGCACTGAAAATAGCTCCGCTTTCACACTGATGTTTCTTCTCCTTCAACTTGTTAAGCTTCAATATAAATTCGAATCTGCTCAGTGTGTAATGTTTTCTCCTTTTGACATGTTGTGAATCCAAACATTTCTCTCTTCTCATTGTTACTCTGCTTTTCCTTGAAATTCAAGTGTTGCCACATACCAATCCCTGCATTGCCTGGCCTTGAGCTGTCCACTTTCTTCTGCAGTTTGAGCATGCTTATCTCCCAACTTCCTGCTGTCTCTAACCACTCCATGTCAGACATGCTACTAAGCCTTGAGCCTCCACTACTTGCCTTAATTACCTGTATTCACTCAATTCGTGTCCAATCTGAAGCACACTGGCTACAGTCTATAAACTTAATTTCAATACCTTCCATTTTATTAAAGTATGCTATTGATGGCAGCTGTGTGTGAGTGCTATACAAAGATGTTAGGAGGCATACAGAAGGATGCGGCCGCAGGGACAGGTACAGCCAAATAGGAGGAAAGAAGAGAAGATTCACAAGGAAGTGAGCAAAGACCAAGACACAATGGGCAAGTGTACACCTACTGTATCCAAATAATAACATTGAATATATTATCCAGAAACAGGGTATTCAGCCTAACACATCTATGTGGATGCTTTTGTCCCAGCTCATTTTATCTTTCTTGATGGTCAATAACCACTCCGTTCTCGCATCTGTAGAAAAGAAAAGAACTTGCATATTTTCCAATGAGTTATTTTTATTTTCACTTCTGTGTTTTAAAGTACGGATTATACTGGACAGTCCTTTATGCCTTCACAAGTGTCCCTTCATCCCGAGTCTTCTATAGTCTGTTCTCTATGTCATCTAACGGTTTGGTTGAAATACTAATATCATTGTGATCTGTCTCCTTACAGCAGCAAATTAAGAGTTATGACAACATTCACTCCCATGTAACTATTCAAGGTCCTAATGAGTCAATCAGCAAAAAAAAAAATCAGGTACGGAAAATCAGAGGGCAGGTGACAATTACAGTTTCATCACAGCATGCAATACAAAAGGAAGAGAAGTAGGCTATTGGAAGCAAGTCAGATAACAGAACTCACATGTAACTCTTTCTACAAAGACTAGCATGTGAATACCATTCTCCTTCTAATCTTGCTTCTGTTTTTTTCTACCATGTGTGACACAACAAAAAGGAGGCAGGCACACCAATTTTGATGCTGACCTAACATTATATTTCATGTCATTATTTACACTGTGCCTACCTAACACCTGTCAAGGGCCACGAAGGAGTGGAACGGACACGCACACACATGGACACACACACACACAACGCAGTTTGCAGGCATGAAGGACAGAGAGGAAGATCTAGCTGATATGGTGCTATGGCTGAGAAGCATCAGACAACAAATTCCAAGGATTCTTTTAAAAGAAGGATGCTTTCAACTACTGGGGATGGTATCGAACAACGCACAAGTCAACAGTACTACTGTTGACATTTTGAGCAGAGTGACGGATGACTTTGCAGCTCTGCAGTTCAGCATGTGATGGAGGGAAGCTTCATGCTGGTCCCACAGCAACAGCCGTACAGATTTCATTGTCAAAATATCCATAGTAGATGCTAAGGATGTAGAAGCTTTTGACAGCAATGTGGTAAGGACCGTTTCTTCCAGCCTGGCAAATATTAACTTACAAAGGAAGGTGTCAAAATTTCACCAGTAACCATGCAAGGGTATGTAGTCATAGCACAACATGAAATAGTTACATGATCCTGAAGCTTCAGGACAGGGACATGCAAAACATGCTGTATTCCCTCACCCCACCAAGATTGCACATGCTGCAGAATGGAGGCTTCGGCAGGCTTTCTGTGTTAATTATACTAAGACGTATTGGTGAAGTGTACTGTTTGGAGTACTACAACACTTAAAGACACCAGGGTTAGTAAGTAGGAAGCAGCCATGTAATATGCAATGCATTCTGTAAATAATCATATTAAGAAAATTATGAGTCTAGTTTCATACTTCACCAACTGGCTTGGAATCAATTTAACATGTTAAACAGTGCAGGAGATGAATTCTGCAGTTTGTCCATATTAGGATAACTGCTAAGAGGCAAAGCTCACATGGGACATGAGCAAGGAAGTCACCAAATGCACTCAGTTATTCAGGTAACACACAAGAGATACAGAAAATTAGGTTTAATAAGACATGTCATCCAGTGGCAAGATGCAGTGTCCGTGATTACTTTATGCATTTCCAAATACGAAGGAATTTGATCTAGATAATGTATTTCACAGTCTAATGTCATTTCTGAGCAACCAATTGGTCTGCAGGTAATCTGGTTCATCCTTCTCTCCCTTCGTAAACAGTTGGATGACATTAACTACTCTCCAGTCCGAAGAAGCTGGTGTATTGATCCCAAAGCAGGACTAAGGTCATGGTCAATACAGCTAGAGACATGGTGTAAATGTATGTAATCATGCAGAATGCAAAGCACAGAGGAAATGAGAAGGAATAAAAAAGCAAGAATGAACACTCTAGAGAGCATGCATGGTACATGTCCAAGAAGAGAGTTACAGAGCACATAAAGAGTGTGGTGCTGCCACATGGGTGGGGGTGGGGGAAGAGGCGAGGGTGGGTGTGGGAACAGAGCGGGAGAGGGCGAGAGCACACGTGTGCGCAAGTGACAGCACACATGGAACAGAGCAAGGGGGTGGAGGACAGGAGAGGAAGAAAACAGTGCCAAATGAAACAAAATGTCTACCACAAAGGAAACAGACTGCATGAGAGAGAGGTAGCCCACAGGGAAAAAAAAACAAGAAAGCAAAGAAAAGCAAGAATTTTAACAAGTATGTGCAAAATACAGAAAGCAATGAAGCAGAAAGGGAAATACTAAATTTTAACATGAAAAAGGCTGTGCAATACATTGGAGAACGTCATCTGATATTTTTTAAAAAATGCCTGTGTAATAGTTTCAATTTATCTAAGAATTGCTATTGATAGCATTCCTATTCACATACAATCTCTCCACAAATATCTGCCTAATGTCTTTACTGACAACTTTTAAAAGACACTCATCAACTAATTTTTTGTCTAAAATGTGGCCACAATGAGGATACATAAAAAAAAACTCCCTTATGATGATATTCTCCACTTCAAGTTAATGACTGAAATCTGAAATCATTAAATGTCAGAATAACAGAATTAAACCTTTTATATCAGTACTTTGGAAACAAAAATACAACACTTGCATATACCACTGTATGTGTCAAATGAGTAACTTCTAACAGAATTTAGTAGACTCTAACTGGTTAAAAAAATGGTGGGAGGGAGAAGGAATGGAAGGTTGTACATACTCGAATTATTGAGGGATTCGATTTTACAATCTAAATATTTTTATTTGAAAAGATTGAGGGAGATAAATTTAACAAGGGATTGCACAAAACAGGTGCAATAAACAGTTCTGAGGAAGGGTCACTGGACCCGAAACATTAACTTTGTTTTCTCCTCCACAGATGCTGCCAGACCTGCTGAGCTTTTCCAGCAACTTTGTTTTTATGCAATAAACTCCATTGCCAACATTCAGCTCCATTGATTCCAGTCCGAGCTTTCAACAGGCCTTGTAACTGATGACAAAAATCAATAATTTTGGTTTTAGCACAAATACTCACGCAAGATTGAAATGCAGGATTTCTTAGGGGGCTGAACGGGGAAGATGCGGAGAGGGTGTTTCCACTTGTGGGAGATCCCAGGACCAGAGGGTATGATTTCAGAAAAAGGAGTTACCCATTTCATCGAGAGATAAGGAAGAATTCCTTCTCTCACAGGGTAGTGAATATGTGGAATTCTTTGCAACAGGAGAACTCTCAAGACTTGGTCATTAAACATATTCAAGGCTGACAGACTTTTTTTAAAAATCACTGAAGGGATCAAAGGTTTTTGAGGATACCATAGGAAAGTGGGAGGTGAAGGATATCAAATCAGCCCTGATCTCATTGAATGGCGAAGTGGACTTGATGGGCCAAATGGCCTACTTCTGCTCCTGTGTCTTCTGGTGTTACTCATGACACTCTTCCGTCCCAAGGTTTCCAACAGCTGGTACTGTAATGAGGTGCAACTCACAAATTGCTTCACTAAGTGAAGCCTTCTTGGTACAAAAATTCAATTTTAAAGAAAGCATGGTACAATTAAATAAAAAAAATCAAAAGAACTACGGATGCTGTAAATCAGGAACAAAAATAAAATTTCTGGAAAAGCTCAGCAGATCTGGCAGCATCTGCGAAGGAACAAACAGAGTTAACGTTTCGGACCGTTGTGAGGAAGGGTCACCAGACTCGAAACATTGACTCTGTTTTTTCCTACACAGATGCTGCCAGACCTGCTGGGTTTTTCCAGAAACTTTATTTTCGTTCATGGTACAATTAAACACAGCAGAAATGAACACTATTTTGGAAATCTGTATTTGCACCATGTATCCATCTACCACTCCACATTAAAAAAAAAGTGTGAAGGGAAATCCCTGCTTTGCTAAAATATTGGCTAATGTAAGCATTAAAATGAAAATTTATATTATTTAGTAAGTTAAGAGAACGCAAGGTCCAGATATCCAAAGCAAACAATGTGGTCTTTAGAAAACTGTCTATGTTAAAACCTGAATTGCTGACTGACACACTACATAATCTGCATAAATAGGAGTGAAACTGGTTGATGAAATAGGGGGAGGAAAGAAAAATGGCTTAATCAAAAACTCAACCACTAATCAGTTTGCGAACTGCATGTAGAGTACTATGTACTGCTAATTAAGGTTAAACAAGCAGCATTTTGAGCCCATAAATACATTCATTTTGTCTCATTGCCTCCAAGCATTATTATACAGTACAGCAAACACTAATGACAGCTTTAAGAGAGAGAACGGCTGCGCAATCCTCAAGATATGGATTTGCATCACTGAAATAGTACTGAGAGAACAAGGGTGGTACAGTAGGTTAGATTCAGTTTGTTCACACTTGTGAGCTAGCATGATTGAAAGAATGTTATTTACTTTAAACCTTCTTATGTGGCTATTTGAACCTATGAATCAGTTACTTGCACGAAGACAATATTCAAACATGTGGGCATGAACACAACTGAAGCTTGTCCATATGACTGATTGTGACAATGCTAACTAAAAGCCAACATGCCAAAACAGAATCTTCCCCTATGGGTTGGTGCATGAATGAACCATGTGGACTGAACCCTAAAGGGCAGGAAGGTCCCATCTGGTGAATCCATATTGGCCTCAGAGTCCCCCAGCCAGAAGGGGGTGGGTGGGGTGGGTGTCGAAGGTTGCATATAAAATGGCTAAGGTTTATGGGCCTCTTCATTAGATAGTGAAGCCAGCTGGAAAAACATGTTATTGGTAGCTGAGGCTATGGTTGAAGAACTCAGTTGTGATGCCACACACAGTCAGTCAAAGTATCACACAGCCCAATACTGTACATGAAAATATCTAGGTTTTACCTGTGAAATAGGATGCTTTCATAATTTTTTGATGTGAACAAAAAAAGTAACAGAGTAAAGATGAAAAATACAAAGAAGAAAGCTTGCATTTTACTGTAAATTTAGCTCAAAATGTCAAAATCACCTTTTGTGTTAAAAGCAATCTTTCTGCTCACCCAATGATTCCAACATTATGTAACCTTACTGCATCAACAGTATCTTCTGTAGTACAGCAACAAAAACAATTGACAGCAATACAATATGGATATCTATGTAAATTCAAACAGTAGCAACACAACTGCACAATTATCGCACGAAAAGACATTAAAATTGCAATGAGGAATGAACTTAAGAGCAAACATCATGTCCTTTCAAAAAAAAAAAATCAGCTACAATGGAAATAATTCAAAAAATCTCTTTTTTCATCTTTCCAAACAAGAAGAAAGTGTTCAATAACATAAATAATTAGCATTCACAGTGGGAACTAGCTTGCTGTAATGGATGGTGATCTATTTTGAACCAGGAAACAAATTTGAGTACTCAGCTAGTTTCAAAATACATGGGAGTGTGTGCACACTGATCACCAAAATATAGCAGTCAGGTACAAGAAAAAAACTAATGAAACATTAACCTTTACAATCAAAGACTCAAATATTAAGGGAAAGATTCTGTCAGAAGGAATGACCCCAACCTCCTAGGTACTTGGCATTTCAAAGAAATCACCGCTCTCATTCAAACATTTATGTCTTAAGCCTGCTGCGATGTCCCAACGAAGCATAACAAGCTCAAGGAACAACAACACTTTTTCCAATTAGGCATTCTACTGCTTCAGGGACTCAACATTTAATTCAATAACTTCAGAAACTGACCACTTTATGAAAGCCCCCTTTTTTTCTTATATTCTTTTTGCCTCCAACCCATTTTCCCCACAGTCGTGTTGTGTTTGCATCTTGTTTACTTTGCACTTCATAGCAAGAGCTAACTCTCTCTAAATGTCACATGAACTTACACCCTTCTTGTGTACTTTTTTCTCTCTCCACTATTAACAAACACTTTGTTTTCTCCATTTTCTCTATACCATCTGCCCCCTTGCTCCTCCTCGGTTTGTCAGAAGTATAAAGTAAGAAAAAGTATTTTCCAACACTACAGTTCTGAAGAAGTCATACCAGACTGAAATTTTAGCTTTTCTCTCTCTACAGGTTATGCCAGACTTGCAGAATTTCTCCAACATTCTGAAGGGGAAGATGCTTTGCTACAACTATACAAAGGCCTGATTAGGCTGGAGCATTGTGTGAATTTCAAAGCCATGGAAGGATTGACCTTGTGGCCAGTTTCACCAGAATGTTATATAATCCCCTTGGAAACGATAGCATTTATTTCATGCTTTTCACAACCACTGTTTGTCTCAAAAGTGCAGAAGAACAAATTTAATAGTTTTGAATTGTAGTCATTCTTGTAATTTAGAAAATATGATGGTCAGTTTGCACACACCAAACTCCGACAAACAGCAATGTGATGGCAACAAGGTAATCTGTTTTTGTGATGTCAATTGAACGGTAGATATTGGTCAGAACACCAAGGATAACTACCCTGCTCTCCTTCAAAATAGTACCATGAGATCTTTTTTTAAAAAAAAAATCTGGTTTGGCCAACATGTAGGGGTTTTATGTCTCATTTGATAGAGAGCATCTACAATAGGGTTAGTCTTTAGGCTCTCAGCTGGCATGCTGACCTTGATTTTTTGTCTCAAGCCCTGAGGTGGGGCTTGATAATTTAAACTATGTGGAGAAGATGTGTTCACTTGGCTTACATTCAGAAGTTTATGGAAGTGATTTAATAGAGGTTTTAGGAGTTTCAAAAAAATTAGATAAGGTGGATAGAGAGAAACACAAATTTGTCCAGGTGTGGAAAACACAAGAACAAGGATTTACAACCTTGAGGAGAGAAATTTGGAGAAAAACTTAGGAAAAATTTCTTCACCCAAAAGGACATTAAACTGTGGGTCTGTCCCTCACAGAAAGAGCAGTAGATCCTAGCTCAATTACTAACTTTGAGTCTGAAATTGAATGAATAGTTAATTGCAGATGAATTCTAAACAGCAGCCCTTAGCAAACTGAAGGGCCTGCCACCAACGTGGAGCGGGTTGAAGGACAGAGACAGAAGGTGATACAAGGTTGTTGGAGTTTAGGGCCACTGGGACAAGCCTGTGGAGGGACTGAGAAGCAATAGAGAACAGTGAAAATATAGCCAAGTGGGGCTCTTAAAAAAAAAGGTGTTATAACTTGTATTTTGGACAAGGCAGAGTTTCCTTTTTTGAAGGTGATGGATGAAAGATTCTGAGGATGACATTAGAGAAAAAGAATCTAGAGGTAACAATTAGTTTTGAACTGGGGTCAATCAGGAAGCAAAGATTTTGGAATGCAATGGTTAAGCTTGACCAAGTGGCAAATGGAGTGGTGAGGGAAGATATGATTAAAGCACTACTTTTTGTGATTTATATGAAGAGCTTTGTTCTATTATTATTTCATACATCTGTATGTTTTGCTTTTGGAACATATATTGTTTGACAATTTTGAAAAAGAAAATAGGAGAAGAAGGTTTAGCAGATATGGTTAGGCTTGAGAAACAAAGCTGACTAAAGATGGAACTTTTAAGTTTCAAGAAAGAGAAGAAGGAAAATGAGGGGTTAAGAGTCAAGATGAGCAGAGCCTTTTTATCTTCCAATGCACACATGATAAAAGAAAACTAAAGTTACTTTTAGCATCTGAACAACTTTACAACTATTGCATTAGTGTTTGTTTCCATGTCATCAGCAAATTAGAAAATTCAAAATCTAACCAACTCAAGTTAATGACCTCTCCGTTCATGTTAAATCAGCTCTTCTGTGCAATCAAGTTCAACATTACTGATTCAAATATTTTCCCTAATGAAGTTAGCAGCATGATCGATCACTCTGTTTTAATCAACATACATATACATTAGTAGTGCAGCATTTCTGACTGCAGCATTAGAAATATTCTGTTGTCACAACTTGCTCAGTTTCTGTTTTCCTGAAGTCATGGAATCATTTCCCAGGAAAGAGACAATGAGCTCCACAGCCCAAAGTTATTTGCTCCACATGGCAGTTAGTCATGCATAAGCATCTACGGGGAGTACTACATGGCTGTTGACCCCAGGTCCTTCACAACCAAGACTCATCCTCTCCTTGCCAGACCTCCCATTGTTCAGGGATAGCTTATTTCCACAGCCCAACCCAGAGACAGCACAGTAACTGTAGCTTTACAATCCTTGTTCAGCTAACTCAGCATGGAAATGGAACAGCACATGGTACTTCCTGTTTCATGTACTTCAGCTACTCAGCTCAGAAGTACTGAAAAAGAAAAACGTCAGTTAAAATCTTTATATCAAGAAGAAAATGTCAAAAGTTAAACTGATTTTAAAAAGCATGAGGTAATATGGTTCAATAAGTGGGGTGCCTGCCTGTAAGCCAGGTTGAAATTCACAACTGGACATGTTGGTCATGTGAGGAGCATCATGGTGTGGAAGGTTAAGAATCAAATCTGTTGTTCCGTCCAATAGGCCGCTGGCAGGATCTGGAGGGATTTCTGTTCGGCCATAACTGACAACATGGCACTAGTGCCAGTGGTACCAGCGTGTAAAAGGCATGAGGGTAACTACATCCTGCACAGGATAAACAGCTGATGTTTGAAAAGAATGCAGAATTGCATTCAAATGATATGGTGACAGAAAAAGTTCAAATGTAATCTGTGAACAAATAATTTGTAACATATTTTACTGAATGCAGCTGAAGCTTACGACAATTTGGCTTAACTAATCCAAAGTAATTTAGCTTGTTTAAAAATGTAATCATAATGAATGGCCTTATTATTACTTAACTTAACTTCAACAATATAAATCCCAAAATCATTCAGAGAGTTTGCAAAACACGTTAGTGTTACACCAACATTGTAAATTCGTCCTGCATCAAAGAATTATCATCTTGCATTCTCTTTCTCATCACCCCACAGAAACATAGAATGATTTCAAACTAAACCCTTACTGGAGCCTCAAGTTAAACTGCACTGAAAGAGAGACTAGGCACCACAAATGAGGCAATCACCTTATCCAATTAAAATTTTCAATGACTTGAATAACATGCAGCAAAATGATACAAGTTTTGCACAGCACCTGTAGTTTAAAAAGTAATACAGAATCATTACGACGTTTAGTGTAGGAGAGTGTAGGATTCCCAAATGATTTCATGCCTCAATGTCTGGTAAGTCTCAGAATTGACCTTTGACATGCAAGAGTTTAGTCGATCTCAGACAAGCCAATGGTTTGAACATAACACAGCATTTTCAAGATTCGGTGTCAGAAGTTTAAGAAAAAGGTAATGAGCATTCCACTCTTAATCTACATCTTAGAAGATCACATGAATAGTTAGATATTAAGAAGATCGTAACGTTTACAACTGTAGTAGAAACACCAGCTAACTGTAAGTTTCTTAGAGCAGAAGGGAAGAATATTTTGAAAAGGTACTTTGTTATGCATGTTTTTTGTATTTTAGTATGTAATCTTTACTATTAAGAATTAAAATATAACAGCAGAAAAGGCATTAATGCAACTGAGGCACCTTAAAAGGTTGGTTACGTTGCTTTAACAGGTTAACAGCTAAAAAGGTTAGATCAGAACTGGCTGCTGTGTTTGCTGAGCTGGACACATGTTGCTTACACAACTTATGAGAGTCCAGAGAAATTGTTTTGTCACAGGATTTGAAGCTAAGTTAGTTTAAAAAAAAACGTACTCCGTAAACACAAAGAAATTCCAAATGAAGATTGGTTAAACTAAAAGTCAAGATAAGGATAGTTCAGAGTAGGTTACATCATCACAGACCTGAATGAAAATTAGGATGATTTCCCTGGTTACATTTTATCTGTGTTTACTCGGAGAAGTGAGCTGTAGCTTGAAGCTGGGAGAGGGCTGGTGCAGTGAAGTATTTCAGTCCCAGGGAGTGGGGGTTCATCCAATGGAAAAGGGTTAGGGTTAAGAAGCAGCTCTGAGAGCTACTGATAGTTCAGTGCTTCTGAAAGTGGGGTGAAGGAAGCCCCCACCAGTATTTGCTTGATGCAGCTGAGAATGATAGAAGCTTAGAGAAATTCAGCAGCAGCTCTGTGACGCTACCTGATTGATAAAAGTTGAAATTTTGCTGGTAATTAAATTTTTGGAAGCATCTTCAAGATTCCTGACTAACTTGGTCTCAAAAGGAAGAGAATGGACAACCAAGACGTGAACGGTTGTTGAACCAGTCCAACTAAAAAGGCTTTGATAGTCACCCAATTTCAGATCTTTGAAATGGAAGAATTGGAATCTCATGCAAAGGAGAAAGTTTTAGTGAGATTTTGTGGCCTAAAAGTCACATTTGGGTTGGATCTATGTTATTGGCCGATCAAAGTGATCAACCATTGTTTGTTAGATAATTCCTATTTACCTCATGTTAATGTTGAATGTCATAATCCATGTAATATTTGGTTTAGAATCACACCTTGTTTAGACCATCTATTTAAACATCAGCATCATGTTTATGTTGTTCACGTTTGTACAATGATTCTTTTGGCATTTGAATTCCACACTGAAATCTTGCTACTTATTTTCTTCACTTTGATTCTTTCACACATTCCCCTATCAAGTCAGATCATAATGATCCAACTTATCCATTATTCTCATAAATGGGATCATATTTTGGGGGCTCGTCCAGGATCACAACACCTCAAATACTAATTGCACCCCTGCAGAAACCAGTGTTTTTATAGGGCGACTCAAGATTAGATGAAAGAAACTGCATTCTGGGTTTGTGACTGCACAAAAATAAAAGAATTTTTTAAAAATGAAACCTCAAGCAGAACTTTGTGGATTGACCGAAACAGACTTATCCCCTGTTACTTATTCTTTCTTGAATAAATAACTATACTTTACAGCCAAAGGAAAGAAGATCCAGCTACAAGTTCTATTATACAAGGAAGCTCGATGCACAGATTTAGTACGTCTACTAAGAGAGTACATAAAAATGCAACTTACCCTAGCTATAAAAATTCAAACGAGACACAATATAGGTGACCTTATTCGCCAGGATTACACTGTTTTAGAAGTATAGTTAACAATGAAGCTATGTTGTTTTTTTTTCATTTATCCATGGCCAAATCATCCATCTCCAGGTCATTTCACTAGAGACAATACTCTTCAAAATATTTGGGTCAAGGCTAAACAAAATCCCACCGTATGCGGCACTGAACCTACCCATTGGCCGTTGTCAGGACTCATTAATGGACAGCTACAGACCAAGGATCAAATGCATCCTGTATGTGACAGCTGATCCGCTGTGGATTATTCACATAATTTAATGGCCATACGCAGCATGGGGTACAGCTGTCATGCATGAAAACAAGAATCTGTTTTAGAAACCCAACTCAAATTAAAATATACATAAAATATTAAAATCTAAGAACACAGCAGCATTAAACAGTGCTATGGGAAAGGTGGATCAGCCCATTTTTAAGCGTTTGCTTCTTAGGTTTATCATAATGAAAGGAAAAAAAGCCAAACACACTGTAAAAAAGGTTAGATGCAAATCCTGTTGTATGTATTAAAAGAAAGCTTTAAGCTTCTACTGACAAACATTCAACTCACCACCAAACTCAGAAGAACAGAAAACTGAGTTCTGCATGCGCTTTGCAAAAATATGCATTTATTGCAATGCACATGAAATAACTGAAGCTGTATTTGCCAATTCATAGCTGAATTTAAAATGTACTGAGCAGATAAGAATCTTAACTAGACCTGGGCAAGGAATCCCAAGATTGAAGAAGAAAGTCAGGCAAGTCAACATTTGTTTTGCAAACTTCATCCACTCCCTGCTCCCAGGCGTGTTCTCAGATATAGCTGCACACAATGTGCTCAACATTACCAGTGTAAAGATGTTATTCTGACACAGAATTTCTGGAAACTTGGAACAAATCAACAGAAGACGACTGGCATAATGCTGATTTTTGGCATAAAAGATCTTTGATGTTCAGCCATAGATGGCAATTTCCTCTGATTTTTCTGCTAGATGCGACATTCTAAATTGTACGTGATGATTCCATGCACTCTACACCAAAACCCTCTGTCACACATTAAGATAGCTCCAATCCATACCAAAGTGCAAGTTTGCTGTATTTCTGCCAGCTCAAAGCTACATTCCTGCATTTTACAGAATATTATTTTATTTCCTCTAATTAGAACTGAAATCAATTTTCTGCATCTTTAAATATACCTTCACAGCACCAGAATTATTCTGATTAAAATTTTAATTTCAATAACTTCCACACTTACTTTCTTAAGCATTGTCTAATTTACACAAATTACATTTGATTCTGTAAAAAGTTAAGTTTTGAAACAAAGATTGTTTTCAAGATGGAGGATGTCTTGAACTATGACGCCTTCCTGAGACTCTTAAATATGACAATTTTCACTTGTTTAATACAGGGTCACACATTCTACTGTATTTAAAGTTTTTTTTCGGATATTCCGTTGCAAATCATTGGTGTAGATATTGCTGCAATCTAGATCCAATTTTCACTAACATTTCTAGCTAAAGAAATTTGAGCCTGTATTTTTAAAGTATAGCTATTTCTGTAACAATCAAAGTAGTGCAACAAATCAGGTTCTAATTAGCCAAGTGAATTCCACACAAACCTCCCTAATACAAATTATTATAACTAAGCTTAATTTGTTTTCATTTCAATATTCCCTACTCCACCCAAATTCCAATAGAAACCAGAATAAAATATGAATTAACAAATAACTTTTGTGCCAAAAGATTAATCTGGACAATATAGCTGAAATAACTCAAAACAGCTTTGACTACTATCAGTGGTATAGCATTGAACGAGTACTATTAGCTACATTCTCCTCCCAGAACATTGCCCACATGACACAGGCAGGTGAAATACTTCACATCAATACTGCACAACAAATCAGACAAAATGAAGAAGTGAGATCCAGGTGCATACGTACAGTACAGTAGGCATAAGTACAGTAGGCATATTCCAATATTTTCAAGTTTTATCTGGTTTATTTCTGTTTTTAAACTCATCTTGTAGGTCAAGGAAAGTGATGTTGTTGAGCCTTAATCATTACACTCAACAGACTTTTTTTGCAATTCAACTATAAATGACAAATAGGAAGATTTGCTTCTCTTACTTATTTAAACTACTTACCGAGTGTGCTCTACAAAGAACCTAACATCAAGGATACTTTTAAAGTTGTATTGTCTTATTTATACATGGGATGTGAGGCATCGTGGCTAATGCCCACTTTAAAATCTTGTGTAGATTTTTTGTTTTAAATGAGTATTGACATTATCACTTTGGAGATTGAAGATGCCAGGCACCACAGGCCTGGTTCCCTAGTGTTCTATCCCCAGATACTGTATTACCATTGAAAAACAAATACTTTCACACACATGGAATTATTCATTGTTTTAAAATGTCAAGATTGAATCAGTGCAGCAGACCTCAGCAGAAGTCACGTTTTGAGTGAAAGCCAGTAGGACAGAGCTGCCACTTTCCTGTGTGAAAAATTAATTAATGTAATAAGTAAATTAATTAATTGTGCATGTTTATTCCTTTAACATAAACAAAATACTGACACTACTATGAACAAAGTACTTTATTTCCATACTAATGTTAAAAAGGTACGGGACACTAGCCAATGCTCCATTCCCCCGTGACAAAGTGGCAAATCATTTCTCCACATACCAACATGAGTTATTAATCCTGCAGCGCAAACATTATCAAGCATCAAGACCAAGCAAACCAAACACTGAAGTATGCTTTTATATCCGAAACCCCAAAAACAATTTTAATAAATAGACTGCCTTCCTTTCAAGGCAGTAATCTAATCAAGGAGTTCAGACAATGGTGACAAACCATTTGAATTTTATCATCTGATTCTTGATTTATTATGTTTTAAAGACACAGAAAGAGGATTAGCCCATTCAGCCCCTCAGGTATCCTCCTATATTCAATTTGAGCTTGGTTGATTTGCACAGCAATTCTATTATTCTAATTTTGTTTCATAATGCTTGATTCCCTAAATACAAGAAAAATATATCTTGTCTTCAAAACTCAACATTCCATCAATCTCTTTGGAGACAGAGTGTAGCAACTTTTTTTTTTTTTTTTTTACTAGCCTTTGTATTTCTCAGAAGAGCCAAAATAATTTTAAGATGATGCTGTCCCCTTGTTCCCAATTTTTTTGCCAGAGTTCATAGCTTCTCCACATCTACCTTTAACAAAAATCTTTCAGCCAACTCAAATCAGTTCATTCCACAGTATTACTCAAGGTAAACACAATCAAAATAGATGCAAAATGTCTGCATACTTTAGTTCTGGTAACAACTGCCAGTATCTATTGTTCTCATAAGATAAATATTATGTTGATGGAATATTGTACAGAGTCAGTTGTTCACATGAAATTCTAAATGAGCCCCATTTTCAAACTGCATTTAGAAATCTGCAGCACAAGTACCACTTCTACGTTAAAAGAAAACAATGCAGTCTGTGTAACAGAAATTGTTAATATTATAGGTTCTTAATGTCTTAAATAGGATAAACTATTGCGTAAGCAGCTTTATCCTGCTTCTTTAAAAATGTTACCATTTTGGTACTCCCAATAGCTCATTGGCTAAATGCACTGCCTATTGTGGTGCTGAGTCATATAGACAAAAAACATGCCAAGTTTGATCATTGGTCTGTGGTGGATTAGCTCTTAGCTGGACTGCGATTGGGTCCAACAACTGTCCGTGTGCCTGGGTATGGAAGAAATATTGGAAACAGCAGCCAGGTTTCCCAATCCGCACGACTAACCAGTGACCCCTGCTGGGAATGCATGTGCAGACAGACATGGACTTAGTTGCAATTCTCCACTGGCCTTGCTGATATTCACTAGTCTCAAATGAACAATGGCAATCACCAAGACATTTTGTATAAAAAGCGCTATAATTGACGTTGCTTCGATTAAATTGTAAAAAATAAATTGTTAATTTAGGAAGGATCTTATTGCAATATTAAGTCTTTAAAATATCAGAGCAAATGCTTCAAAATCCTTCAAAAAGAGACAAAATATGTTTCCTACATTCTAGGGACATGAGAACAAAAGATATTTCTTCACGTGAAAATATTTGCTCTTAATATGCAATTACATTTTCACACAAACACTAACGATGAGAGGCAGCCCTGCGCTAAAAAAGAATTTTTTTTTTCTAATCAGACCAAATCCTTTTACTTATTTTGTTTATCTAAATGGGATCCAGTTTGAATGATGTCACTCGATCTCATCCCATTGACTGTTCAATCATACGTCCAGCTGCAAGTTTGATTCAATTTCCCAGTTTTTAGTTCTTCTCCTTCCCCCACACTTTGCATTTTTATGCAATTACAATGTAATGCAGCACTGCCCAGACATTAAAGAGTTTGAATTAATTTCTTTTCTTCTAAAGTCCTCACTGCAAATACAAAAGCAGCTTTTATTTTAGGCAGTTTGCTGCAGTTTTAAGTTTACTGCACTATTCTTCATCCAAAACATCAAGCAGTCACCGCCCTCCAGCCCCTTTTACACAACCAGTGCATTCTCTGATTTGCTGAGTCTGGTCATGCTCAGAAATCGTGCCTATCTCGAAGTTAAAGCACAGGCATAGCAAATGAATCTTTCTATCGAGGGCTATACTGTTTGATACAATGAATCATAATCAAGATAGTGTAGTTTCTCCACGAAGTTTTAAATCATTTTACATCACATCATATTGATCTGCAGGTGTCCAACATTTTCACTTTGATAACTGTTAATACAACTGTACTAGAGATAGCAACCATTGTTCATCAATTTTAGCCATAATACAATCAAAACTTGCTTGGTAGCTATTCAATGAGATGATCAAACACAAATGTTAACTTAAAATTTATTTACTGATTACAAATAACAGCCGGCGTGCAGTGCACTTTTTTCTCAAACAACTGGATTCACTCAACTCAGCACTGTCTAAAATACTGGAGCAGAATTTCAAATTTTGGGTGCACGAAGTCTTTCCGAATTGGCACAATCCAGCGATCAGAATTTTAAAATTCTTTCCTACATTCACCAGCAGTAACCTCCTCTGTTCTAATGAAGGGTCACCGGACCCGAAACATTAAGTCTGATTTTTCTTCTGCTGCCAGACCTGCTAAGCTTTACCAGCAACTTCTGTTTTTCTTCCTGATTTACTGCATCCGCAGTTCTTTTGGTTTTTATTTAGCAATAACATGGTGCAATTTTATTCTTACAGCTGAAAATGCATTCGTCATGAAAAGTAAGCAGATTTATTCATAGTCCATCAGCTGAGTGCAAACTAATTTTAAACAATTGAAATTGACTTAATTACATGATCATTTCATATTTTATTTGTACAGTAGTTAGTTTCCAACTAAATTAATACCTTAAATATTTGAAAAAAGGTAACTAGTAGTGACCTCGAATCTAAAAAAGATTTAATCTAAATACATTCTTAAAGGCCAGCAAACAGAGATAATTAACAGAAACTGGCTACCGTGATTAATTTCATTTGAGGCTGGCATCAGTTTTGAGGATAGGACTAGCTTCCACAATATGCTCAATAAACCAGCACAAAAATAGTTCAAAATCATGATGTGTGTTCAACATATTTCAATTGTTTGCTGGTTTAATCAATATCAGACAAGGCACTGATAAATAAATAAAGCTGTAATCCAGCAGAAACTTCAGGGTACCACATCCAAATGTACTTTCTACATATTCCAGTAATTCATGTCATTACTACACTTCCCAGACAAAGACTGCAACAGATAAACCTGATGTTTACTGTAAGGTGATAAAACTATAGAGGTCATCCAGAAAAATTTAAGAAGTACAGCCAGACCTTACCACCACTTCAATACAAAATAAGTTACAGCAAATGGAACAGTCTTTGCTTTATGCAGTAAAAACATGTAGATTGAAAAATGTTGAACTGTCAAAAATTCAGATCAATATTTTTATTTTGACTTGTAAGCAACTGTAAAATCTCTGAAGAGAGGAGCAGTCATTTAAACCTATGGCAATTACTTTGTTCAACATTAATAAGGCACGTAAACACTACCTGCAATATAAAAAATGTTTTATCACACACCTTTGCAGTAATAAACTGCAGGCTGTGACAAAAAAGATCCTATTCTAAATATCTGCAAATGTCTCTGAATGGTATTGTGTTGTAATAATAACTCAAGTCTAAGATGTCAAAATACTGAACTTAAATTCATTTCATTATTATTGGCCTGCAGCTCCCCTCTTTTACAAATTTACTGAGCTTCACGCATTATCACCAACAGTTTAATCTTTTATTTCTCCTCTCACAACCATTTGATACTAAATCATTGTTATTATAAGTTGTATACTTCCCCTACTAACAGACCTGAAAGAGACTCAAAGTATTAAAACTATTTGCTTTCAGAAAATATTTTCAGCTTTCGAAGTTTTGGCTTTCACAGTTTTGGCTTCCACAAAGAGCTTCGAAATTATCCTCTTAAAATTTAAAACTCTGAGATAACGTCTATATATTCAAAAAAATGACTTAAAGAATTTTGGTTACTACACAGAATAATGTGTATATATGATCTTCAAATGAATCTAAAATTTAATTCTGATGTAGAAATGCATTGCTTCAAAACTGGAGCATTTCGATTTCTAACTGTTTAATGCTTTAAATCATTCATAACTTGGTCAATTCAAAATTAATCTTGCATTTCTGCATGTTCAAATTTACTGAATAATTTGTGCAATATTTGCATTTCATATCTGTAACTATTGGAACATAAACAGCAAGTTCAACTTTGTCTAACTGTCAAGGTGTTCAATTGAACTATTCTGAAAACTAACTAGAAAAATAAAGACCTTCATTTATTTGGCACATTGGCTGTAATGTGCTTTGAGAAATCCAATGGTTGTCAACTAAGTACATTTGACATGCGATTATGTTCGTAATAGAGGATTAAAAACTACTTTCTGGAGGAGGTTTCTCAAATTCATCTTGTACAGGAAAAATTTCTGTAGCATTCTTATTCAGAACATAGATTCTGGGCTAGAACTTGGTACAAGCTGAACCACCAAACTAAAAAACCTCCTATAACAGCATAAAACACTATCCAAAACATCATTTGTTTCCAAATGTTTCACATTGAAATACGTACCAATTAAAATTTTGTTCACATGAAACAAATTCGTTCGATGGCTCAACAAGTTCACTCAGTAAGTGACTGTGTCATGCAGATCAACCTCCCACATTCAATCTCCAGATTGCAGAGTGTTAGCTGAACTCAGTCAGGACACCAATAACAGCACTTTAATCAGCTCCTGTACCCCTAGGTTAGGCAAGGGAAAAATCAACCAGGTGCGCTCCTTCTGATTGCTTTTCAATGATCCCTACTGGATGTGTGTGGCCAGTGAGGTCCAACTATATCCTTCATCCACTTGCAGTAAAATGGTTTTGCGAACTCCCCCTGCCAAGGCTAATACATGGACACTTAGTGTGATACTGGAGATCAAGCAGGTTCTCAACAACCATACAAATGCAACTGATACATATTCCCAAGAAAGGGGAATGAGTGAAAAAGATAGAAAAGACTATTCTTAAAACCAATTTTTAATGTGTGTGTCAATGGGAAAAATGTAAATAAAAATGTAAAGTCATTTGCCAAATTAATAGCTTTTAAATATTTTATTGGCAAACAGCTTAACGTAGTTAACTCTTCATCAATTTCTATTTTTAAAAAAATTATGTGGCCAAAATAATCAGGTGCATATGCGAACAGGTTTCTTGCCAATCTAAGTGGAATTTTTTTTTCAGTATTCATTATTTAAAGTATCTATCTGAAAAATAAACACAAATGCTCTTTCTTCAGCAAACAGCAAGCAATGCTGTCAAACATTTCAAATAAAGCCTTTTGCTGCTCTGAATATGCTCTGAGAGAGAAGGAGCCTTCCTAATTTAACGATTATGTGAACATTACAATCTACCAGGAAAAATAAGTCCATAGAATCATGTCATGGACAAGAATTAAACTATTGCTTATTGTTATTACAAATTTGAGAATTTGTATTAAAATTGAGTAATCTGCAAGAGCAATAATGAATTACTTTATAGCCATATTTCAGATTAAATAAAGCCCTAGAAAGGAAGTGGTTAGAGCAGGAATTTTGTAAGCCAAAATATTCTTTAAATTGAAACTTCTTATTTAAATATAGTCATCTTGTGTATAACAGTAATTGCCTCCCATCTCCAAATCGGATTACTTTGCACGGTTTACTGGAAATTTTGCCATTCGCACGAAAGTGCCCATTCGATCACCAGAGCTCTCCACTAACTGATCACAGATTAAACTACCGGGAAAAAAGCTTTAATTTTCTCCTCCCGAATCTTTGCAAAGCGAAAACGCACCCTTGCTAATGTTCTATGCGACAGTCAAGTCATGCATCCTCTTATTTGTCAATGTCCTTCTAAACAGCTGGCCAACCTGGAACCTCAGGTGGTAAACGTCCAGGTCGCGAAAGTTCTTGCTTTACGGAAGCGCAGCAGCCGAATAAAGCGGCCGAGCCCGTTGGCGAAGCGTCAAGCGCAGACCCCGCAGCAATGAGTCTCAAAGCCCAAGCGCAAGTGACGACTGATAGCGAAAAAGCAAAACAAACACAAACATCTGTCTCCTCCTTCCTCTGCTTTCTGCGGTCTGATTCATAATATATTAATAATTTTAAAAAAGTTAGGGCAATGCACAAGTGCAAACTTGCAGGAATTATGCAGTTCCAGTCAAGTTGTTTCACCTCTCAAATGTTCAAACATCACTCGGATGTTTTCCAAGACAGCTTTCAATACAAGGCACATTTTACGGTTAAAAATGCAGAGAAGCTTACTAGTAAAGTTCTTATAAATAAAAGTATCATCTCAAACGAGTTCGTCTTGCCTTTTAAAATATTCTTTCCTCGTAGAGCTCAAGGAAAAAAGGGAAATTATTAAGTCAGACTAGGCAACTGTAACAAAAACAAAGTGGAAAGCCTCGGTAATGTATCATCAAAGGATTTATCCATTTGTCCGGTTCGCTACCGTCAATGAGAATCAGAAAAAAAGGCCAAATTCGCCTTTGGAATAATGCAAATATTTTTCTGAGAAACGCAGCAAAATATTAAAAATGACAAGATTATCGGCCCGTAATCAAAATAAAAACAAATCAACTTGACTGTGAGACAAATTAGAAACAAATGTCAATGTTATTTGACCACTCTTCTCCTTTCTATACCCCCACCCACCTTTTCCTTGGCATCATTACAGAGAGAGATGATCCTTATTATGGAAATTGCAGTGCTCCCTTCCTCTCTTCCATTTCTTTTCATTCCTGGTTTCGCTGTACTGGTCAGTGGTATTTCCAGAAAAAAAAGTCGAAGAGCTACCTCTCTCTAAACATCGACATACTATAAAGTCATGACTGCCAGCCTTCCCCGACCAAGATGTTAATAACTATCGCCATTTGAACTTGTTCCTGTTTATGGGCGTGAATGCTGGATTGGCATTTCCCCCTCTAGTCAAGAACATTCCTGACAGGCAATTTGCAGCGTTATCCTTTTTGACAGCTCAACACAATTAAAAAAATCACCGCAGATTATGTTTTGTTTTCGTTTACGCGAGAGAAAATAGCGAGCTACATTTTTTGTTTGCCTTCACAAAGCTGTAATCCAAAGAGGCAAAGCAAAAAAAATCCATGACTTTATCTAAATTATGGCACACACCTTTCCCTGGGACCACAGCGTCGCCTTTATTTATCTCCCCGCCCTCTTCTAACCCTAAATCAACACCCCCTCCCTTCAAAGCCACTCTTCCCACGATTTAAAAAAAACACAGCGACATCGACAAAGGCTATAAATACATCCTTTTGTGGCATCAAACGTCAGACAGTTTCGTTTTAATTTTTCTCAACTAAGCCAAAGCTGCAAAGCTAATTCCTACAAAAAAAACTATTCAAACGTTGCGAGGTAAAAGTAGGATTTTGTTTTGCAGACAGTTGAAAAACATTCTCCGGAGTAGCAATGCAAACGGAAGTGTCACTGGACTGAATCCATTTTTGTAGTGATGGTGTATTTTTTTTTCTTTTTTTTTTGGAATCTCACTCACCTACTTGAAGAACATTTTCCACACAACCGCTCTCCAGCAGTTTAATGCCTCTCCTAAACGGGAGGCGATTCTCATCGTCCCCGGGCACGGCTGCACCTCCTGCCGCGGCGGCGGCTGCCGTCTCCTCGGGAGAGTAGTAGTTAAAAGACGAGTACATGCAGATCTCCCTCTCGTTCCTGGGGAAAGACCAGTAAACAATTCGTCTCTGGACGGGCTCGGGGATGCGGGAGAAACGTTCCTCTACTTGCTGAAAGGGCCACTTCTCCGCCACCATTTTAGCGCTGGCATCCAGGAGAGACTCCGGCTGGTGCGTTCTCCCAGTCGGTGCGGGTTTCTGGGACGATCTGGAAGCGGGGAAGGGCCTGGAACAGAGACGCTTTGCCGTCAGCTGAGCTCTCTCCTCCGCCATGCTGGCCCAGAGTATCGACAGGGAAAGTATCCACCAGCAGCCCGCACCGCTACAATGTTGCTTCTTTTTATTAACACAGCATTCGAATCCTCCACACTCCGCACAGCGCAACCAAGCCTCCCCGCCCCCCTCCTTGCCCTCATTGGCCACAGCTGACCAGCCCCGCCGCCTCTCCACCTCCCCATTGGTAGTTATGGCCGTCAATCAGATTGGAATGACGGCTGGCACGTTTCTCCTGTGTCTAGCCCGTGGAGACTGTCCCCGCCCCTCCCGGCGTTCGATTGGTCAGTCGCTGTGCCAATCAGGGCTGTCACAACCGTGGAATTTTGGTGCGCGGCCCTTCCATGCCATATAAGGAGCGTGTGCCTGAATAGGGAGCCGGCTGTCACGCGGTCCGAGGTCACGCTGCACAAAGAGCCGCCAGCGGGCCGGGCGCCGCTGGTTCCAACCCAGTCTGGGACGCGTGACAAGTCGGGAGCAAGGGAAATCCTGGCGCCTGTTCGCTATCTGCTTGATGTGTGACCTCTCGAGGTTTAACGCTTAAGTGATGCACCAACCGTAGAACGCTAGTCCGCAATCTGACTTCTAAGTCAGAAGGTCGTCGGTTTTAGAAAGATTCCCGACACTCGGGATGGACTGATGAATTGTCAGAGATACTATTTTTATTTTCGGTTGAATGGGTCAAGATCCGGCCTGTCCTCTAATGGACTCCAAGAAAGATCTCAGCACGGAAGAACCAAGGAGTTATCCCCGGTGTACTAATCAACGTTCAGCCCTCGACCAACTTCATGGAAGCGC
>JAHRHZ010000038.1:9235908-9289572 GCA_024137785.1 Ginglymostoma cirratum | reverse complement strand
TAAAAGGACCTAGAAGGGTTCCAGAGGTTCCAGGATACTTTCTTTTGTGTTTCATAGTTCTAGGTGTTCCAGAGTTCTAGGGCAGTGGGAAGTTGGTTATTGGAGACAGCTGACTAGGCATCCAAGAGTTCTGGAATAATAACCCAGTGACCAAAAGAAACTCATAACAGGAGCAAGGAGGAAAGAAGAAATCTCCTGACCGACAGGCCAAAGACTGCTGAAAGGCAATTACCAGCAGATGCAATGAGTGAGAGGCTCCAGGCACAGTGAATGAGTGCAGCATGCAGGCTCCTTGCAAGCAGGGATGTAGGAGGTCCTGGGAACGCTGAGAAAGAGCTGGAGGTTAATTAGTGAGTCAAAGTACCATCTAGAAGACTAAATTGAACCAACAGGAAGTGAGCAAGAGCTCAGAAACTCCAAGTTGCAGCAACATTGAAGAGATTTAAATAGCAGAGTGAAATCCCTCTGGAGGAATATCCTATTGTTGCTGACTCAATAATTACAGACCTTTTTTTGGGTAACTATTGTTTGCTAATTCATATTTACCTCCTGCTGATTTTGGTTATTAGAGTATAAAAAAATTATAAGCTATTTTACATTTTTAACTTGATATAGTACAGTTATATTTGGTTGTTCAAACCATGGAATCTTGTGGCTCTATTCTATTAGTAAGATGTTGTCATGGGTGACTTCAACTTCCCTAATGTTGACTGGAACCTCCCAAGTGCAAATAGTTTGGATGGAGCAGATTTTGTCAGCTGTGTCCAAGAAGGATTTCTCACCCAATATGTAGATAGGCCGACTAGAGGGGAAGCCATATTGGATTTGGTGCTTGTCAATGAACCAGGCCAGGTGTCAGATCGCTCAGTGGGAGAGCATTTCGGTGATAGTAATCACAACTCCCTGACCTTTACTATAGTCATGGAGAGGGATAGGATCAGATGGTCTGGGAAAGTATTTAATTGTGGAAGGTGGAATTACAATACTACTAGGCAAGAACTGCGGAGTGTAAATTGGGAACAGACGTTCTCAGGGAAATGCGCAACAGAAATGTGGAGGTTGTTTAGGGAGCACTTGCTACGGGTACTGGATAGGTTTGTCCCACTGAGATAAGGAAGGGACAGTAAGATGAAGGAACCTTTGATGACAAGGCATATGGGACATCTAGTCAAGAGGAAGAAGGAAGCTTACTTAAGGTTGAGGAAGCAAGGATCAGAAAGGGCTCTAGAGGGTTACAAGGTAGCCAGGAAGGAACTGATGAATGGACTTAGGAGAGCTAGAAGAGGGTATGAAAATGCCTTAGCAAGTAGGATTAAGGGAAACCCCAGGGCTTTCTATACTTATGTGAGGAACAAGAGGATGGCCAGAGTGAGGGTAGGGCCAATCAGGGGTAGTGAAGGGAACTTGTGCACGGAGTCAGAGGAAGTAGGGGAGGTCCCTAAGGAATACTTTGCTTCAGTATTCACCAATGACAGGGACCTTGACGTTTGTGAGGACAGCGTGAAACAGGATGATACGCTTGAACAAGTTGATGTTAGGAAGGAGGATGTGCTAGAAATTTTGAAAAACATGAGGAAAGATAAATATCCTGGGCCAGACAGGATATACCCAAGGTTGCTACGGGAAGCGAGGGAAGAGATTGCTGCGCCTTTGGCAATGATCTTTGCGTCCTCACTGTCTACTGGAGTAGTACCAGATGATTGGAAGTGGCAAATGTTATTCCCTTGTTCAAGAAAGGGAATAGAGATAATCCTGGGAATTACAGACCAGTTAGTCTTACTTCTGTGGTGGGAAAATTATTGGAGAGGATCCTGAGAGATAGTATTTATGATTATTTGGAAAGCACAGTTTGATTAGAAATAGTCAGCATGGCTTTGCAAGGGGCAGGTCATGGCTCAGAAGACTTGTTGAATTCTTTGAGGATGTGACAAAACATGTTGATGAAGGTCGAGCTGTGGATGTGGTATATATGGATTTTAGCAAGGCATTCAATAAGGTTCCACATGGTAGGCTCATTCAGAAAGTAAGGAGTCATGGGATTCAGGGAAATCTGGCTGTCTGAACACAAAACTGGCTGTCCAATAGAAGACAGAGGATGGTAGTAGATGGAAAGTATTCAGCCTGGAGCTCAGTGACCAGTGGTGTTCCACAGGGATCTGTTGTGGGACCTCTGCTCTTTGTGATCTTTATAAATGAGTTGGATGAGAAAGTGGAAGGGTGGGTTAGTAAGTTTACTGATGACACTAAGGTTGGTGGAGTTGTGGACAGCGTGGAGGGCTGTTGTAGGTTGCAATGGGACATTAACAGGATGCAGAGCTTGGCAAAGAAGTGGCAGATGGAATTGAACCTGGAAAAGTGTGAAGTGATTCATTTTGGAAGGGTGAATTTGAATGCAGAATACAGGGTTAATGGCAGGATTCTCAGCAGTGTGAAGGTAAAGAGGAGTCTTGGGGTTCATGCCCATCGATCCTTCAAAGTTGCCACCCTAGTTGATAGGGTTGTTAAGAAGGTGTATGGTGTGTTGGCTTTCATTGGCAGGGGCATTGAGTTTAAGGGCCACGAGGTTATGTTCAGCTCTATAAAAACCTATTTAGACCACACTGGGAATATTGTTTTCAGTTCCGGTCACCTCATTATAGGAAGGATGTGGAAGCTTAAGAGAGGTGCAGAGGAGATTTATTGGGATGCTGCCTGAACTGGAGGGTGGTCTTATGAGGAAAGGTTGAGGGAGCTAGGGCTTTTCTCATTGGAGTAAAGAAGGACAGGTGATTTGATAGAGGTGTACAAGATGATGAGAGGTGTAGATACAGTGGATAGTCAGAGACTTTTTCTCAGGTCAGAAATGACTATTACAGGGTTGGGGGCGGAGGGGTGCATAATTTTAAGGTGATTGGAGGAAGGTATTGGGGAGATGTCAGAGGTAGTTTCTTTACACAGAGAGTGGTGGGTGCATGGAATAAGTTGCTGGCGGTGTTAGTGGAGTCAGATACATTAGGCACATTTAAGTGACTCTTGGATAGGCACATGGATGATAGTAAAATGTAAGGTATGCAGGGTAGTTTGATCTTCGAGTAGGATAATAGGTTGGCACAACATTGTGGGCTGAAGGGCCTGTATTGTGCTGTACTGCTCTATATTCTATGTTCTATTTGGAATTCCCAAATTTCATATATTTTAGCCAAAAAGCTACTGATCCCAAAGCAGGCCATATGTAAATGTGGATATCTTGTCAGGGATCATTACACTATTCAACCTGGAGGATTTTGCTGCGTCTCTCCAATCCCATGTCAACCTCCCTATGCTTCCCAATGTGGATATGTCCAAATTTCTGAGTCACAGCTTTTGGCATGTTTTTTCTTACTTTTCTGACATTTTCAAGCAGCCTGCAGTTTGAACAACCAGCTAATCAAATTCAAGTTGGAACTGTGTGTCAACAACAAACTGAATCAAAGTCTGTGCATATATTTGGAAGTGGTGTGTTATGTTTTCATTTATGACATTTTATTTGTCAGACTCTAACAATAAATTTCACAATTGTGTATCAGGACAGGTTCAATACTAGATCTTGGCTATAATTAGCTAGCCATCTATCATGGGCAATGTCTGAGCCAAACTAAAACCTAGACACAAACGCATTCTTGTCACAAAGAGATTCAAAATGCTTCAATTTAGAATTCAAAGAACCATGAGTGCATGGTTCAGAGATATTGTGAAGGTAGAAAGCACTCAGAATGATTAGAGGAGCCAATATGAAGTGTTAGGATCAAGGATGTGATCTGAAGCAGAATGTTATGAAGACTCTTTGTTTTTCGAGGACTCATGTTTTAAAGATCATGCACGGTGGTTCATTTGGAATGCACAGAAGAAGTCGTGGAAAGGACAATTGGACACCTTTTAAAGCATTCATTATAAATCACTTTGTTTAAGTTTACTCAACAGCCAAGCATGTGGAACTGTTTTATTCTAAATTCTAAATAAAGTTGTACAATTTCAGCTAAATGCTTGGATTTACTGAAAATCACTTGTTTGGGTATATGAGTGTCAAGATTTGTGTCTATTGTTAATTTTATAGTATTTCAGTTGGAGTGTAATCTGCTGTGAGCGGGAAGGTATCCAGCTCATCCTCTGTCTTTCTGGGAAAAAAACATTTTGGAGAGTCCAGTGTGAGACATGAAAAATTGATGCTGCTGTTTTCCTCAGAAATGTCTGAACTCTCAACAATTCCAGAGACAACTTTATCCATAAGGTCCCTGTGACAACTGTCTGGTTTTAGTGCCAGTCATCTACATTTATTTGATATCAACTGATAGACATTTTGAACATTTCATATTCATTCCTTTTTCCTTCGAGAAGTAACCATTATATTGCCAAAGTTTTTGTTTTAGAATTATCTCTGCAAAGGAAATTTCTTTTTTTCTGTTTTTATTAGGGTATGTGTGTTTGAGTTGTCTATATGGGTAAGCATTCATGCTTTCTTATTTTAAAGCGTGTTAGTATTACACCATCATTAAGTCCTATTTCCAGATTAACTCAATATTGTTGTTGTTTAGAATCCAGGTTGCAGGAACATTCATAAACAAATTGTGACAAAAACCATATCAGAGTATATTAACAAAATTGGAATTTGCTGCAAAATTCAACAGGTTTGGCAGCATCTGAGGGAAGAAAGCAGAGTTAACATTTCAAGACCGATGACTCTTCATTTATTCACTTCTCTTTTATTTCAGGGTATAAAAAGTCAGGTCAATAAAAGCTTGGTCAAAGAAGTAAGTTGGAGGGGTGTTTTAAAGTGAGTGAGATAAAGGGACAGAGAGATATAGAGAAGGTAGTCTAGAGGTTATGCTATTGACAATTGAAGGCACTGCCACTAACATTGGAGCAATTAAAATTGGATATACTCAAGAGTCCAGAATCAGGGGAGCACCTAGAGGAACTTTAAAACAAGAATGTAAATTTTAAAACGAGATGTTGCTTGATTGGGAGCCAATATAGGTCAGCTTTGACAGGAGTGATAATGGAATGGGATTTTGGATGCAACTCTCCGATTTGCGAGCTAACTGTGAAGGTTCTCCCTATGGCAGGCCTTGAGAGTGGAGACCTACCTCATCAGACAATCAGGAGCTAGCAGCTTCTGGATCCTAAAGACTGTTGTTTGAGGCTTAGTCATCAGGGGATCGAATGGTGAGAAGGTAAGTGGTTTTGTTTTGTTTCAGAAGAGATGGCAGTTGTTGGGCAAGGGATGTCAGAGACAAGGAAGTGGGGGGTGGGGGGGGCAGTGGGGCAGGTGCATTTGTGGCTCTTAGAGGCCACCTCCTGGCCACAAAATTGGGACAAATGAATGGCACCTTCCAATCCAGCAGGCTGGTTACCCTGGATTCTGAATCATTAAATTGATCACTTAAGGGCTTTACTTTCTGACATATCTCTCCAGGGCCAACTTTCCCAGCTCACCACTCCCTCATCACCTCCAACAGAGGTGGTGGTGGGGTGTGGGGAGGAATTTTGCCCTCTGTGTGAGTTAAGACACAGGCAGTAGATTTTGAATGCCTTCAGGTTTACCAAGTGTATCTCAAGCTGAAGAGGAAATAAGTGAATTTTGCAGACAAGGTACCTAATCTGTCTGCTACATTTTATTCCACATATTTGATTATGGTTTAGCACCACCAACCACTCATACTGACCTGGCAACCACTGTGCATTATTTTTGCAATACCAAGCAAAAAATTGTGAGATACAGCAATTTTGCAGAAGTCATAAATATTCTCCATTGCAGTAAATCAATGTATAAGCTGTTGCCATGTGATTCGCGTGTCTTGAGTTGGTGTATGATCAAATCTAAACTTGGACTATAAGCTGTGGAGTCTTCATTCAAATAAATGGACATAGCAGGATATGTTGCAGTCATTATAAGTTTCGCTATCCACCTTAGTGAAATCTTGAAAATGGATTTTTTTTTCTTCTGTGCTGAACCACTACTTTATTAAAGAAACCAATCAATTAACGCAGGTAAAATTATATTTTCCTTATACCATGCAATAACTACCTGGGAATGATTCTTGCCCAGACTAGGAGCCAGAAGTAGAAATTATATTTCCTACTAGCAACAATCTTCAATGTGACCAGTATTCATATAACAACTGACTTTTGCATTGCATTGTTATTGAGCAAAACTTGACAGTGATTCACACGAGAGGGTATTAGAGTAGATGACCACTGAAAAAGTTGGCCTTAAAGTACATCTTAAAGGAGGAAAGCAAGGAAAATGTTTAAGGATGGATTTCCAGAGGCCGAAGATCTCAGCAGTGGAATGCATGGACATTAATTGTGGAGCAATTAAGATCAGGGTTATATAAGGGCATATATTGGAGGAGTGGAGATATTTCAAAAGGTTGTAGGGCTGGAAAAAATTCACAGAGAGTGATAAAGATAGGGTGAAGTCACAGATGGATTTGAAAAGAAAGATGAAAATTCTAAAATTGAGGCATCGCTTCACCAAATACCAAAGTTGTGAGCAGCCTTGTTCAATTTCAGATTGTTGTCAGAAGTGGGGTGAGGGAAATGGGAACCAGGGAAATGAAATTTGTAGAGGCCCTTGAAGATAATTGTCTTTCTAATATTTAATTGCAGGAAATTCCTCCTCATCCAGTACTGAATGTTGGACAAGCAGAAATCTTGATTTTGGAGGAGTCTAGAGAGGTGGTGGTGAGATAGAACTGGTTTATGGTGGCCAACCCTCTCAGAATTGCTGGGAGATAATTCATTCATTCACAACGTCATGACAACTGTTACAAACAATTGAAAGATTTTAATGCTGTGGGATTCCATAAATTGACTCCCAGCAGCTACTGAGACAATTTACCTGATTTGGATGGGTGATCTATGAAGGTAGGCAATACTCCTGTGATCCTAATAGTAAGCATCGAGCAAGCCTCAAGGGATGGAATCAACTTGAACTTGAATCGAGCCATGAGATATAATAGACAACAATGAGCCAGTCCAAGATTCTGGAAAATTCACTCCCACAGTTCAGCACCTAGAAAGTGTTGGTAACTCCTTGGACTTGACCCCTGCTAGAAAGGAGAGATCACCTGAGCACCAGACTTGAGATATGATGATGTGCTGCTTTGAGCTTCCTTCGTTTTCCTGTTGGATTGGAAAAATTGCATAAATTCAAACTTAGGAGGTTTTCCATGAGAGGCTTGAGGTGAAGTAATTTAATGAAAGGAGCATTGTTGTTTATATAAAGCTAGCCTTGAAGAAAATTAGCTTCAGGCTTTAGGAGCTATTGGAGTGGCACAAAAGCAAATGCTAAAATTTTTAAAATGGCTCTTTTATATTTCATTTATGGGATGTGAAAATTGCAGGTGAGGCCAACATTTATTGTCCAGGCCTAATTGGCCAGAGGGCAGTTAAGAGTCAACCATATTCCTATGGGTCTGGAGCTGCACCAATTAAGTATGGCAGATTTCCTTCTCTAAAGGGCATTTGCGAATAGGATGTGTTTTTACAACAATCAACAACAGTTTGAAAATTAAAAAACAAAGGTTAGTTGATGACATCATCACATTTGGAGATGAAAATTGTCCAGAATAGCTGAGTTCACAACTCCAAGCTGGGTGCTGTCAGACTGATGTGAAACCTGAGGTGCTTTTGGATTATGTTGCTGATGAACAGCACACAGTTGAGAAATAGGAGGGGGCCAAGGATAAATCTCTGGGGTCCCCAGAGCTAATGACACATGAACAGGAAGAGAAACCATTGAAGATGATATTCATTGTCTAACTGGATGGAGAAGAATAGAACCAGGTGGGTAAAGTCTCACTCACCTGGACAACAGAGGAGAGATAATAATTGGGGAAGGTATGAGTCAAAGTTTGTAGACCAGTGGATTAGGACAAAGAGAATTACTTTACAGCAATCACAGTCATATAGAGTGTCATTTTTAATGTTGATATGGCAAAGATGTGGAAACCCGGTTGGAGGGATTTGAACTTTGAATTTTGAGAATGTGGGACACAGGTTCACATAGAAACATAGAAGATAGGAGTGGGAGGAGGCCATTTGGCCCTTCAAGCCTGCTCCACCAATCTCCATGATCATGGCTAATCATCCAACTCAATAGCCTAATTCTGCTTTCTCCCCATAACCTTTGATCCCATTCACTCCAAGTGCTATATCTAGCTACCTCTTGAATACATTCAATATTTTGGCATCAAGTACTTCCTGTGGTTATGAGTTCCATTAGCTCGCCACCCTTTGGGTGAAGAAATGTTTCCTCATCTCCATCCTAACTGGTCTACTCCAAATCCTCAGACTGTGACCTCTGGTTCCGGACACACCCATCATCAGGAATGTTCTCCCTGCATCTACCCTAGTCAATTTCTTCTCAAATATTATTTTCTAGGACTGTGTAGAGGTAGGAGGTTGGAAATTGAACTGTAATTTGTAGGGACAGAGATGTCAACAGTTGCTTTGTTGAGCAGGAGAGTGAAGACAGCTAATTTGAAGAGAAGGGAGACAATAACTGTGGAGAGAACTGGTGACTATAGTCAACATGGGGTCAAGAAGAAGAGTTAGCTGATCAACTTTCAGTGGGACGATGGTTGAGGGAGCAGTAAGAATGAAATCCAAGAGTGTTTTAAGGCAAAAATTAAGCCACTAATTTATTTTTAAAATATATGGACTTTCTCATAATAAATCTATTGCAAATTTAGTGCTATACTCAGATCAATAAATAACAAAGTAATATATATGAAGCGAACAAAATAAATGTAGACACTGTCACACCAATATATTTTCTTAGTCAATCACATTTTTTTTCACCTATCAAAAATAATTAAATAACTATCTGGGACAATAGACCGGAATTCAAATGTTTTTAAACAGGGCAGATTTTAATGAGGTCCAAGTTAGACAACAAGCTGTGTGTCAAATGGAGGACTCAGTGTTAAACAATGACAACAAACAGTCCTTGCAGAAACTGCCAAGCCCTGATAAAAAACATTCACCCAGCTGGGGACTGCTGTGAGTCAACACTCTAGACGCTGATAGATAGTCTTCAGTGACAGGCAGAGAAGACAGCTTAGATTAGTGAAGCTGAGGTCAACAGGAAGAAATACTAGGAAATCAGGAGACGAGATACATTGCAAGCCTCTCACCTATTCATTCCCAATAAAGTATTTGGCTTTTGCTGTTGTTACTCAATTCCATATATGATTTCAGAGCTTTACACTCACAAGTTGATATGCCAATAATATTCACGGTATGAGGATAAAGGATCATGGACTTTGATTCCCCTCTTGATCTTGTTCTGATACCTAAGAGGCCTCAAGGACGAGGACTGAACAAAGAGCAGATGGCTTCTGACAGAACATAAGCATCTTAGGATGGGAATTTCTGAATCCCACAAAGTAATGAGACTGTTGTATAAAACATTCTGATCACCTCCCAAGTGATTTCCACAGCATTCCTTTATCAAATCATACATCATAGAATAAAGTGGAGAAGCGACATGTTTTGCCACATGATGAAATGAGATAGTTCTGATTGTCTCAGCCAGAGAGTTGAAATTCCGAATTTAAAGTTTCACAATGAAGCTTTTATCAAATGTTTTATTTCATTTCAGAGGCTGACTCAGCTACTGAAATACAGACAGAAAGATAAGAGATTAAAGTGGTAACTTGAGCAATAACTTTATTCTGTTTCTACTGAAAACAAATAGAAGCCTAAGATTTCAATTGTAAGTGCATTGTTTTGAATTTTTCTAAATTATTTTAAAATGCTGCAATTATAAATTGATTTTATAAATTTTTTGAGATAAACATTTGCAACAAAGTTATTAATAAGCATTTGTTTTCACTTCAGACAAAGGCTTGCTCAGAGGATTCAGAGATGGATGATTATAATAAGTTTGCTTTCGTGTGATTATACAAGATACTTTAAAACAATGATTATTTAGAATTATAAAGCTAAGCCAGCTTTTACTTAATCTAATGAAGTAGGTATGAGCAACACCGATTCCTGGAAAATAATTAATTAATCTGTGAACAAATGTTTCAAGGCTGATGAACAGAGGGAGCGCAGGACACCACTATCTCCCATTCCTGGCTAGAAAATGGATGAAAATGAGTCCTATTTTATTGGATTAGTTTTATGCATTGAACATAGCAGGAGGTTAAATAGGGAGTCTGCTGATAGTTCTGATTAGCTGCTTGATGAGCCAATCCACAGCAGAAGGTTGGGGATGGACAGTAAGCTTCAACAGTAAGATAGACAGGAAGCTTTTAGCTTTCCCTCTGGTGAAACAGAATCCTCTTGTGATCAATTTGAGATTATAGCAATCAGGGTGGTAGCAAACACTCTCTTTCGAAGTAACCATTTATTGGTTAAACAATGCAGTGAAGTTAAGTCAATATTAAGGAAATATTTGCACAATTTACTATTTTTAGTGTCACAAGTGATAGAAAATCAGTACATTGTGCTCTGATAAAGATATTCTGTGAAATGGAATGTTTCATATAAAATGAACTAATGCATTGGTTTGCAGTTAGTTTGTTTCCACAAGATTTATTCAATTTAATGTCTTTTGGAAGATAGGATAGATACACAGAGGGTACAAGCAAGACCACACAAAGGAATCTCCATGTTGCACCTTTTGGGTCATGCTATTGTACAAGAAGATGTTGTATTAAGTGTACAGGCTGATTATGGGGTCACCGTGCACACTTAAAGGAGTGAATGGTCATGATAAGATTGAGGGAAAAACAGATGCAGGAATTTAAAATGAGGGCATTGAAGTGACAAATTTCCAGTGTGTCAGTAAATAATAATGTAATAATAGCAACCTATATTTATTTAGCATCATTAATATCATATAACATCCTGAAATATTTCTCAAGCTAATTATAAAATAAAATTTTGACACTGAACAACATAAGGCAATATAAGGTCAGGTGATTAAAGACTTAGTCAAAGAGAAACATTTTAAGGAGGAAGATTAGACAACAAAGGGAAGAGCTTTATAGGCAAATTTACAGAACATTGGGCCGAGGCAGCCAGATGCACAGTCACCAGTAGTGGAATGATTAAAATTGGGAATGTTTCATAACTGGATGAACACAGATATCTCAGGGGTGGAACAAGCACAGAGAATTTTGCTGGAGAAACTCAACAAGTAAGCAGTGTCTGTGTAGAACGGAGAAAAGTTAATGTATCAAGTGAAGAACAAGACATAATAGGATCAGTTCCTGAAGTTATGGAATCCAGTATTGAGACCTCAAATCTATAAAGGGCCAAAGCGGAAAATGAATTGTTGCTCCTTGAGCTTGTGTTGTATTTTGCTGGAAAATGGCAGCATGCCCAGGACAGAAATCTTAGCATGAGAGCAAAGTGGTTTATGGAAATAGTAAGCAACTGGGAGGTCAGGCTCAGTACTATGGATAGAGCAGAGATGTTCTGCAAAGCAGTCTGCATTTGGTCTTACCAGTGTAAACGAAACAACACTGTGAGCAGCAAATATAGTAAGGCTACATTGGAAAATGTACAAGTGAAATGCTGCTTCACCTGGAAGATGTTTCTGGGGCCTTGCACAGTGAGAAGGAATGAGATGAATGGGCAAATGTTACACTATCTACAATTGCATGGTAAGGTACCATGAGGGAGTCAGGAAGTGCTAGGATTAATTGGGGAGTAGACCAGGAAGTCGCAGAGGGAATGGTTCATGTGGAATTCTGACAGTGGAGGGGAGGGGATGATGTGTCTGGTGGAGGATGATCCATTGAATGAGAAGACTGGTGGGGTGGAAAGTGAGGACAAGGGGATCTCTATTGTTGTTCTGTGGAGAAAGAGAAAGGGTTAGTGAAGAGGTGCAGAATATGGATTAGACATGAGTGGAGGCCCTGTCATCTACAATGAGGGGGAAATCCTTGGTTGAGGATAATCAAAGTCTCCAACATTCCTCCAACGTACTTCCTTCCTCCTGGAGCACATATATCAGCATCTATAAAATGTATTCAAATCTAGAATAAAAAAACAGATAGATGAGGGTTTCAACAATTGATGCAGGAACACAGTCAGGCAATGTTAAGGAGGTGGAATTAGATGGTTCTAGTGATGACATAGATATATGATTGGAAACTCATCTCAGGGTCAAATATGACAGCAAGTTTGCTAACAGTCTTTTTCACCTTTGGCAGCTGCTAGAGAATGAGGACAAGGAGTAGGTCAGAAAGAGAAACTACATGAGACGTCACTTCATATTGTGAAGACTGTGTGGTAAGTATGAGGGTAAGCAAAAATTGACAACTTAAAACTAATTAAGCAGACATTTTCCAATTGTAACAAAGACATGAAACAGAATAATAGATGTACAATCATTTCCATCCAGCAAAGGCTACCAATTTGTCGTAGGTGCTAGGCTCTTTCCACTGTTGACCATTGACACTGACTCCGCCAAACAAATGGGGTTATGGGAACTCGCTTATCTTAAATATTCTGAAAAAATAGTATAGACATGACTCCAGGACGGTATGTTGCCTCCCTGGTGCTGTCAAGGATATCACCAAGTGACTGTAGGGCATTCTTCTGGGGATGAGTGAACAGTCAGGTGTTATGATCCATGTTGATACCAATAACTTGGTTAGGAAGAGAGATATGCTTCTGCAATTAGAATTTACAGAGCTAGGTAGGAAATAAGCAGCCCTTAAAGGTCATAACTTTGAGATTACTCTCATGCCACATGCAAGTGTGATCAGAACTAGAAGGATAATGCTGATGAATATTTAGTTGGAAAGATAGTCTATGAGGGAGAGCTTGAGATTCCTGGGATCCTGGACAAGGATCTGGGGAAGATTATACCTGTTAAATCAGACAGATTGCACCTGAACAGGACTGGACTGAGTTCCTTGTGGGGCATCTGGCCAGAGCTGTTGAGAGGGCTTTAAACTAAATGTTTAGGGGTGTGGAAACCCAGAGAGAATATAAGAGAGAAATATAAGTTGCACAAAATAGTTAGAGGGATGGATGGCATTATTATAGAGAGTAATGAGATAATAGGTGAAAGTCAGAGTAAGGGATAAAGTAACATACTCTAAATCAGGGGAATATGAATATATGGAGTAAAGAAGATTGAGATCTCCAATTCAAGAGCAAACTATGTGGTAAATGGAAAAGTCCTGGAGAAAATTGAAGCACAGAGATATCTGGGTGTTCAGGTCCATTGTACCCTGAAGGTAGCAACGCAGGTGGATAGAGTGGTCAAGAAGGCATACGGCATGCATTCATTCTTCGGACGGGGTATTGAGTACAAGACTTGGCAGGTCACGTTACAGTTGTATAGGACTTTAGTTCGACCACATTTGGAATACTGCGTACAGTTCTGGCTGCCACATTACCAAAAGGATGTGGATGCTTTGGAGATGGTGCAGAGGAGGCTCACCAGGATATTGCCTAGAATGGAGGGTCCTAGCTATGAAGAGAGGTTGAGTAGATTAGGATTATTTACATTAGAAAGATGGAGGTTGAGGGGGGACCTGATTGAGGTCTACAAAATCATGAGGGACATAGACAGGGTGGCTAGCAAGAAGCTTTTTCCCAGAGTGGGGGACTCAATTACTAGGGGTCGCGATTTCAAGGTGAGAGGGGAAAAGTTTAAGGGAGATACGCGTGGAAAGTTCTTTACGCAGAGTGTGGTGGGTGCCTGGAAGGCGTTGCTAGTGGAGGTGGTAGAGGCGGGCACGATAGCGTCGTTTAAGATGTATCTAGACAGATACATGATGGGCAGGGAGCCGAGGGATACAGATCCTTGGAAAATAGGTGACAGGTTATGGATCAGTGCAGGCTTGGAGGGCTGAAGGGCCTGTTCCTGTGCTGTAATTTTCTTTGTTCTTTGTTCTTTGTTCTCTGAGATTTATAGGTGCAAATTGCCATATGGAAATGTGATGATGCGGCAATTACATAAACCTTGCTTAAGGAAGGGAAGGACTGAGTGTAAAATATTCCAGGATAAAAAGTGTTCACAAAAGCTAAACAAAAGGAAGAAAAAGAGGAGGGATGGCAGTATTTAAGGAGAGCATTCAGTGCTGGAGAAAGCAGATGTCCCTGAGTGTTCAAGGACGGAATCTATTTGGCCAGAGCTAAGGAACCAAAATAAGTGCAGTTATCTTGCTTGATGTAATCAATAGATCACTAACTAGAAGTGGGCAAAGAAGTGGCAGATGGAATTCTACCCAGAAAAGTGTGAAGTAATTCATTTTGGAAGGTCGAATTTGAATGCAGAATACAGGGTTAATGGCAGGATTCTCAGCAGCATGGAGGAACAGAGGGATCTTGAGGTCCATGTCCATAGATCCCTCAAAGTTGTGACCCAAGTTGATAGGGTTGTAAAGAAGACATATGATGTGTTGGCTTTCATTAGCAGAGGCATTGAGTTTAAGAGCTGTGAGGTTATGCTGCAGCTCTATAAAATTCTGGTTAGACCATACTTGGAATATTGTATTCAGTTCTGGTCACCTCACTGCAGGAAAGATGTGAAAGCTTTAGAGAGGCTGCATAGGAGATTTACCAGGATGCTGCCTGGACTGGAGGGCAGGTCTTATGAGGAAATGTTAAGGGAGCTTGGGCTTTTTTCATTGGAGCAAAGAAGGATGAGAGGTGACTTCATAGAGGTTTACAAGATGTTGAGAGGCATAGATAGAATGGATAGTCAGAGACTTTTTCCCATGGCGGAAATGACTATTACAATGGGGCATAATTTTTAGGTGATTGGATGAATAGGGGAGATGTCAGAGGTAGGTTCTTCACAGAGAGAGTGGTGGGCGTGTGGAATGCGCTGCCGGCAGCGGTAGTGGAGTCAGATACTTTAGGGACTGAAACGACTCTTGAATAGGCACATGGAGGATAGTAAAATGTAGGGTATGCAGGGTAGAATGATCTTAGCAGGATAGGTTGGCACAACATCGTGGGCCGAAGGGCCTGTGCTGTGCTGTACTGGTCTATGTTCTATGTTTTGCATAACTCGTGGGAATGATGTAGATGAATATATAGAAATTACAGAGAGATCCCAATGTTATGGAATGGTTATAATTGGGGATTTCACCTGCATTTAGATTGGGACAGTAATAAGATTAAGGGCGGAAAATGGCAAATGTTCATTGATTGTGTTCAAGAAAATATTTCTATAGCAACATGTCTCCAGTCCAACTAGAAAGGATGCACTGTTGAACCTGGTTCTCAGGAATGGGTGGATGAAGTGTCAGTGGGAAGCATTTAAGAATCAGTGATCATCGTATTGTAAGGTTTAGCATGATGATAGACAAGAACAGTAGGCAACTAGGGTAAGAATGTCAAATATCATATTTGCATATATACACAGCAGTAAACATAAAGAAAAACTAATAATTTATTTTAAACATGTTTGTAATAAGCCTACTTGCAATACAAAATAATTTAAAATGAAATTACTTTATGATTTTTCAGTTAGCAAATATGAAAACTTTTAATCTACAGCAACTTGAGAAATTACACAAAAACACTTACTAAATGGAAGGAAGAATATAATTTTCATACAATCTAAAATATTTTCTTTTTGTGGTTTTTGAACATTAAAGTCACTGATAAAATCCTTAAATGATAAGCTACAAAGTTCAATACTTTCTAGTTACATAATGCTGAGTGCAAACACCTTTTCTTGCTGCATGCATTGTTGCCCAGGATTGTTTCTTGGTGTTTCTCAGCTGCAAAAATTACTTTTCTCTGAAGCAGTTTAGACTCAAAAAGGTTGCAATCTGTTTCTACTTTTGAGAAAGCCAACTGAATCTTATCTTGGACAATGATTTGATTGAGATTTTGGAGGCATTAATATCCTTTATTCTGAGTAATTTCCCTGAATATAAGCTTTGCAGTGTTTTACATCAATGAGGTTGACTTCAGCATCAGAAAAACAACCTCTTATCAGAAACATTACACCTTCACACAGCTGTTTTTCATAGGTATCTAAATCCACCAAAAATGAAAACTTGTTTACAACTTTTTAATGTATGATTGCTCTTTTCTTCAAGTTGGTTTCAAATGCATGTGTCACGGGAATAAAGTTTGTCACTTGAAACTTGTCTGTTTGAGAGAGCGTTCCATCAGCATTAGTTGCATCACCGCCTTGGAATATGTTTTCATTCATCTCCTTTTATTCACACACTACATCAGCAGGTTTTCTTTTGCTTTGAGTTCAATGTCATCAAAACTCTCCCAGGTATCTTTCAAGAATTGATTGTGTGATGTATGAAGTTTTGCAAATGCATGAAGAGCTATTTTTACATTCTGTAGGACCTTGGTGGTCTTGCAGAACTGATGTAACATACAATTCCAAATTTATAACATGAAATCAAACTCTAGTTCCTCCATTTTCCCCTGCAGAATTACCTGCTTCTCTCCTTCTATCATCATTATCACTATCATCAATATGAAGATGAGTAAGAGCATCAATAATTGAACCATAACTCTCAGCAATGGCTGATGCAACCTTTGCATGTGCTTCCTACCTACTGTTGGAGAGATGGTTTGAACTTTGGAACTAGGATGCAAAAGTGATTTGAATACTGCCTATTATTTTTTGGAGGCAAAGAAGAATTAATAGGCTGAAATGGAATTGAGTTTACAATTAGATCAACTATGATCTTCTTAAATGGAAGATGCTTACTCCTGCTCCTGACTGTGGGTTTTTACATTCGTATGTGTATATTTGTTTCACAACAGCAAAACAAAATTACTTCAACTAGACAGCACTCAACTGTAGCAAGGCCTAAAGTAATCAGTGAATGTTCAGCATATCAATTGTTTGTAACATGCTCATTTGTCTCTATATGTACTTGCTGTACTTTTGTATACCTTCTTGCCAATAACCAGTGCATATGTCTGACCTCTGCAATTACTGACATCAATTTTGCAATCATTGCCTTACCACGTTAGCTACACTTTCACTATAATGCATTATTAAGGGAAATTAGAAAACATTCAATGGGAAAACCATCATTGCATGACAAATAACTTCTGAAAACAGTTAGTTGATTAACATAAGAAATATCTGATGTAGAATCAACAGATAAACTGAAGTGTAATGCTTTTCTCATGTCATCCAAAATTGATCATCTTACATTTTCAGCCATTAGCTGGATGAGTACATCACATATTGTTTTACACAAATATGAAAACTTTCCTGATCCACTGTGTCTATAATTTTTTTTATGTATGGCTGGCAATCAATCGATAATACTTAGCAATGAGTTCTAACAAGCCAAGAAAGTTGCTGCATAGAGTGAACCAAACATTTTCAAGAACATACCTCTAATACACTTGCTCCTTTTTCATCTGTTCCACCAGTTGTGACTCTGAGGTTAAACCCTGTTACTTTTTCAAATATGTAAGCAAAGAATTTCCAAGATCCTCAGGGTCTCACAATTTTGACTTCCAACATTGTTTCACCGGTCATCACTAGACAGTGCCGTCAATGATGTTGAGAAAATTTTGCAGCCAAAACATTAAGTACAATCGGCTGTTGAAGATATACTAGACAAATACATCAAGAAATTGTGGACGCTGGAAATCTGAAACAAAACAAAAATTGCTGGAGAAACTCAGCAGGTCTGGCAGAATCTGTGAAGAGAAAACAAAGTTAATGTTTTGGGTCCAGTGACCCTTCTTCAGTATTTGAGACAATTCTGATTGTATTTTTTTTATAATTAACTTTTGTTGAATGGAATGGACTCTTTGAACAATATCTAATTTTGTTTTTGAGTCACTGCTTCGACTTCTTGAACAGGTTGTTCCAACATTGACCCTCTGAAGGACCTTTCTGTATCTGGATTGAAATATCATCATCAGTCAAGACATCCCAGAGATCACTGTACTTTGCTTATCTCTCTTCAGTTGTGATTTCTGGCTCTGTAACATTCTCAAATGTAGTAGTCACATTCACATCTATATCGTTTACCTTAGAACAAGTTAATGCTAGTAGTTGCTATGGACTTGGCTGACTGTCTTAAATATGAGGGCCTCCTTATTTTCCTGGGAAGCACAGCAACTTTTGGTAATTGTTTTAGCCATTCTTCAAGCTACTTTTTTTTGTTTCTCTTTTGACATTCACTTTCAAAAATTCTCTTAATCTTTTACAGGATTCTGCACAACAATGAGAAGTGTACTCGAGACAAATTCTTTGAACTCAATCCTTTACGTTGACAAGTAAAATAGATCTAAAAAGTGCAACAATATATTTTAATCATACATATATTGCCTGGTGTCAGAGGGAAGAGAGAGTGCTTTACACGCTTTATTGCAATTAGAATATAAATTTATTTTTTTAGAGGAAAATATGTTTAAATTTTTAGAAGTACCTTTATATTTATAGCTTAAAAGCTAGATAAGGCACTTTGATTTAGCAATCAAAGTGCCTAACTGGATCATGAGACTGCCGAGGGTCAAGGGAAAGGAGTAGCACTATGGAAATATTTTTGACCTGTGTCATTGAGTTACAGTTCATCAAATGAGACACAGGAGTCTGATATTCTGAGTACCGGTTGGAGGCTGGGAGTAAATCAAAACTTTCTGATCATGCTTAATAACCAAGGATGGCAGTATTATAAAATAATTGTGTAGACATACAAGTGTATTTTTGCCACATCAGAACAAAAATGTATTAGCCAATCTTTTAGCCTGTGTACTTTATTTTTCCAACAATCATGTTAAACTTCAAATTTAGACTTTTGTTTTCATTTTTAGATTCTCCTCAAAGTATGAAATCCTAAACTGTAGCTAACTTAGTTTAGGCCTAAATCCAGCACAGGCAATATCATATGACCTTGCTCTATCTTGTATAACCTCACGGTAAGTTGCGAACAGTGAAAGCGTTGATGAAGAAGAATGATGATGAACTTGCACTGGTGAGCTATCACTCAACTCCATTCCAAAATGGCTGAGAAATATGTGATCTCCTAATGCAATCAAGAATGGGAATATAATCCTTACTTACCCACACACAAGTGGAACCAAAGAATCAGACAAAGTGAGAGAGAAAGAGGATGAATATTATTCCAGCCAGCGGTGCACTGTGTGAAGAGAATTTTACCAGAGAGTAAAGGAGATTTATTAGAATGATATCAGGAGTGAGGGATTTTAGATAATAGGAAAGATTAGAGAAATTGAGCTTATTCCCTTTGGAGCAGAGAAGATTAAGAGGTGATGGTATTGAGGTGTTCTAAATTATGAACAATTTTGACAGTGTAAAGAAGGATATTCTGTTTCCACATGGTATGTCAGTAACTAGGGGTCACAATTTCTAGAATGTCAGCAAGAGAGCTGGGAGCGAGATGGGGAGAAACTTCTTTACTCAGAGAGTTGTTAGGATTTAGAATGCGCTGTCTGAGAGAATGATGGAGGCAGATTCCATACAAGGTTTTGAAGGAGCGCTGGAGATACATTTGAAATTTAGAGGGCTACGGAAATAGGGCTAGAGAGCAGGGCTACCTAGCTTGCTCTTTTGGGGGCTGGTATAGACATGATGGATCGAACGGTCTCCTCTGTACCATAAAATTCTATGATTCTATGATCCCAAGACTAGCAACCAGGATAGGCAGCTTGGATTCAAGACCAATGTCAGTTCAGACAAGTATTTGTGCATCCAACCTCCTTGTTCATCCAAAAATATAATGGCAGAGTGTTACAGAACAGACTGGCTGCTGTAAAGAAGCAACATCCTACCTTGTGGATGCAGTTATCTTCCCACTCAAACACCTAGATGACAACCTGATTAGTGACTTTGAGCCTTCTGCCTTTCCCCAATGCCCAGCAGAGTCTGAGGGACTACCCATAGGACCTCAAATCCCAAAGCCACTCCAGAGGTACAGCAGTCCCATTCTTGTAGAGTTATGAAACCTCAACAATGGGCTGTCTTAGAAAAATGAATGGAGGAAAGATGAGGACTTAAGAGAAAAAGGAAGATTAAGTACTGCAGCATGTCAGAGTTAAAGTTGTGGCGTCTTTGATCTTTGCAATACTGAAATGGGAATCAGAGACTGTGGGCAAAATCTTATTGGGTTCTGAGGAATGTCAGCTATAGCTATCTTGTGGCAGAATTGGATAAAAGGTCCAGTGATTGAACTTGACTTCAGGAGCATCTTGCCCAGTCTTTAATGGTTTTGACGAGTAGCTAGGCAGCAGCGAGTTGCCAATTGAGGGGGATTATTGCTTGTTAAGTGACCTGCTGACACCCCAACTTACCTGGAGAAATGTTCAGCACCTGTCTTGCCAAACTGACTAGACATTGAGAAAATTTGACATGGAAACCAAAGCGGGTAACTGGTGAATTCAGCTTGATCAGAATGACCTCCATGTTGGACACCGGGCACTAATATCTCATGGCATGCTCCATAGCCACTGGCCGCATATATCCCACTTCAGCAGACATTGGTTCCTGGTCCCATTTCCTCTGCTTATAAATATTTCTTCCTTATTCACTCGTGGCACGTGGACACTGCTAGCAGGCCAGCATTTATAGCCTGTCCCTAGTTGCCCTTGAGAAGGTGGTGATGAGCTGCCTTCTTGAACTGCTGCAGTCCAAGTGCAGTGGATTGATCCACAATGCCCTTAGGGAGGGAATTCCAGGATTTTGACTCAGCCTCAGTGAAGGAACAGCGATATATTTCCAAGTCAGTATCATGGGTGGCTTGGAGGGGAATTTGCAACTGGTGGTGTTGCCATGTATCCACTGCGCTTGTTCTTCTAGATGGAAACCATGATGTGAAGGTGCCGGTGTTGGACTGGGACGGACACTTCACCTGACTAAGGTGCTATGTTCCAAAAGCTTGTGATTTCAAATAAACCTGTTGGATTATAACCTGGTGTTGTGTGACTTTTGACCTTCTAAATGGAAGTGATCATGATTCAGAAGGTGCTGTCTGAGGATTTTAATCAATTTCTGACATGCATCTTGTAGCATAGTACACGCTAGTACATATAGTACACACTTGCGGATGACACTAAAGTCGGTGGAGTTGTGGATAGTGCGGAAGGATGTTGCAGGTTACAGAGGGACATAGATAAGCTGCAGAGCTGGGTTGAGAGGTGGCAAATGGAGTTTAATGCGGAAAAGTGTGAGGTGATTCACTTTGGAAGGAGTAACAGGAATACAGAGTACAGGGCTAATGGTAAGATTCTTGGTAGTGTGGACGAGCAGAGAGATCTCGGTGTCCATGTGCGTAGATCCCTGAAAGTTGCCACCCAGGTTGATAGGATTGTTAAGAAGGCGTACGGTGTGTTAGGTTTTATTGGTAGAGGGATTGAGTTTCAGAGCCGTGAGGTCATGTTGCAGCTGTACAAAACGGCCGCACTTGGAGTATTGTGTACAGTTCTGGTCACCGCATTACAAGAAGGATGTGGAAGCATTGGAAAGGGTGCAGAGGAGATTTACCAGGATGTTACCTGGTATGGAGGGAAGGTCTTATGAGGAAAGGCTGAGGGACTTGAGGCTGTTTTCGTTCAAGAGAATAAGGTCAAGAGGTGACTTAATAGAGACATACAAGATGATCAGAGGATTAGACAGGGTGGACTGTGAGAGCCTTTTTCCTCGGATGGTGACGGCTAGCACGAGGGGACATAGCTTTAAATTGAGCGGTGATAGATATAGGACAGATGTCAGAGGTAGATTCTTTACTCAAAGAGTAGTAAGGGCATGGAATGCCTTGCCTGCAGCAGTTGTAAACTCACCAACTTTAAGGGCATTTAAATGGTCGTTGGATAAACATGTGGATGATAATGGAATAGTGTAGGTTTGATGGGCTTCAGATTGGTTTCACAGGTCGACGCAACATCGAGGGCCGAAGGGCCTGTACTGCGTTGTAATGTTCAATGTTCTATGTTTGACTGCTGCTACTAAGCATTGGTTGTGGAGGGAATAAATGTTTCTGGATTTGGTGCCAATCAAGTGGGCTGCTTTGTCCTGGATGGTGTCAAACTTCTTTAGTGTTGGAGCTGTACCCATCCAGACAAGTGGCGAGTACTCCATTATACTCCTAACTTGAGTCTTGTAGATGGTGGACAGGCTTTGGCAAGGTAGGTGGTGAGCTACGCGCTGCAGTATTCCCAGCTTCTGGCCGTCTCTTGTAGCTATTGTATTTACATGGAGATTTCAGTTGAGTTTCTGGTCAATGGTAACGCCCAGGATGTTAGTAGTCGGGGATACAGCTCAGTTATCATTAGATACTTAATTCTGGATTTTCTTTTTGTTGTTCAATTCAAATTCTACAATCTGCCATGGCAGGATTCGAACCCGGGTTCCCTGAGTATTGGCTGTGTTCCTGGATTATTACTGTAGCATAATACTACCTGACCATCACCCCCCCAAGTTCTAAGTAATATAACTAATAAATGTCTGCCATGGCCCAGTATATGTATTCTTGGCTCTCAGTAAGAAGATAGTGAATTCAGTAGTCGTTCTGGAGTCATAAGCATGATCATAATGTGATACTGGATGCTATATGTGTGCACCTGCATGTGTGGTTTTGGGCATGTTCGAATTTCTAGATTGATGCATCACTTTCACCGCAACTATTTGTGGGTTTTATGTTGATGGACATATAAATATTTAAGTAATATCTATCTAGTTGTTGGATTGATACTTCATGCATCTGTTACTTTTATCTCAACCACACAGTGCAGAAAAGGTGCTGTGTTGTTTCTAATGGATCTGTCTGCTGATGCAGTGATGATTACATCCTTGACATTGTGTGAGTGAGAGTTGAGACTTAATTTGAATCCAAATGAAAGGAAAAGAATGAAGCTGCACGAAATTGCTACCCCTCGAGATATCCTTAACCTACTACTGATGACAGCAAATTGCAAATACTGCAATGGGTCTATCCGTATGAATCAGTATCTCAGTGATTTATTAGTTTTGCTTGTCTTCTAATCAGTAATCCATCCTTCTCTGATATTTCTACGTTGATGCCACGTGTAATCAGCCTGTGTATGTGTTTGTGTAGACCACTGAAACCTAATAACCTTACATGGATTCAGAACCTGAGGCTGGAGTTCTGCTATCAAGATAGCTCGAGTTGGAAAATTTCTCAAATTAGCAAACCTGTCTCCATTTGTATGGAGGTGAGGTACAATTTTCACTCTGGGAGGATGGAGTTAGAGCTGTGGTACCTGGTAGCAGATTTTAGACATCCAAGGGAATAACCAAATGCCAAGGCAGGCTAGTTAACAGGGCTCATTTCAGAACCTATCAGATCCTTTATCTCCCACTCACTTCCCATGCCTCTTCATGTATCCCCTTGCCCACTCAATAGAAACGCAATCCATATTGTTATCCCACACTCCCATGCCATTTACAATTGGCAAAACATCAGGAGCCTTATAGATTTAAAACAATATTTCACCTTAAACATTGTGGTAGACCTCTCACACATAAATACTAGTCACTGGAAAAAGTAAAACTCACACTCATTATTTTACACATTTGAATGAACCTTTTCCATGATTCATTCAGTGAAACTGCCACTAAGCCACTGTCCCCAGAACCTGAAATTTTCCACTTCCACCACACACCATTGCACGCTCTTTATCTAAAGAGTCCCATCACATCATCTCACCCATGGTTTGCCCTTCTAGGATTTTGTTCCTTCAAACAATACAACATGTCTGTCCTTCCCCAGGAGGCAGTGAATGTTTAAATTGGCAGATTAGTGGCCAATTGGGTGGGCTGCTTTGTCCTGGATATTGCTCAGCTTCTGAATAGCGTGGGAAAGGTAGGTGGCAGACAGCCCACCTGCCCTGACTCCAATTGTGTGGTTAGATATAGAATTAATTGTCATTAAAGGTCTCTACATGTTACCACTGGTCTATACAAGAGATTGATGGGCCTTTTGGTACCTGTAGAGGACACCATAAAACTCAAGCTGGTTGAGCGGTGGGTCTGGGGAGGGGGTGGAGTGGTTCTTCTTGGTCAGGCAACCTGTGGCCCACAACAGCGTTCCACCTCAACGACAAGGGCTGTGCCAGTTGAAGTTTTCCTCTCACACTTAATCTACCCTTCTTCCCCCAGTCAAATATCCATAACCTCTAGCTCCACATCTGCTAACTCTAGATATACTCCAGAATCATTTTGCCCAGGACCTGCTACAATCTCAGTGGCCGAAAGTGGTGCTGCCGGAATTGGATAGCTGCTGACTCTCTAATTGGTTGGCTCCTCCTGGGGTCAGGCCTCGTCTCAGACTTAAAAAAGCTACGACTGCAGATCATGAATTGTGAAAGTGCGCCTGCCCTGAAAATCCAGAGTTATTGCTATTTCATCAACTTCTGTACACTGAATGCAAAATACTCAAAACACTGTAAACCAGATATCTGCTGGTTTGTGTAAAGGATCACCCAAGTGATGGGCAATCACCATCTCTGACAAGATGGAATCGAAACATTTTCTCTTGACATCAATGGCATTTCCACCGCTGAATCACCCACTATGAAAACCTGTTGGTTACCACTGACCAGACACCTCACTGGACTGGCAAGCCAGGAATTCTGCTGTCTCCTTAAAGTCTGTCCACCGTTCATTAGGCATTAGCCATGAGTGTGTTGGAATACGTGCTACTTTCCTTAACGAGTGAAAATCCAACAACACTCAGGCTTGAACCACCCAGGACAAAGGTGTCCATATGAATAGTACCCCATCCACCACCTTCAACATTCACTTCCTTCACCAGCAACACAATGTGGGAGCAGTCTTTAGAAACATGTACTGTACCAACTCACCCATGCTCCTTAGATGGCACCTTTCAAACGCATGACATTTACCATCTATCAGGACAACAAGTAGGAGTTGCAAGGGAATACCTCCACCTGCAGGTTCCCCTCCAAGTAGCACACCATCCTGACTTGGAACCACTTTGCTGCTCCCTTACTATCACTGGATTAATATCTTTGAACTCCCTTTCTATCAGCCTACCAAGGACTGCAGCCATTTAATTACACAATTCACCAACTCCTTCTCAAGGTTAAAGAGAAATGGGTTGTGAATGCAGGCCTAGCCACCCACAAATCTGTGAATAAATATGAAAAATAAATGAATTGAAGTCTTACTATTTTCGCTTCCTGATGATTATTTCTCACCAATTTTAAATATATTATTCAGACACATGGAAGTATACATGTATGGAAAATTGAACTACCACAATCACCTAGCATGTAGAAATCATTAAACAGCAAAGTGAGCACTAATTGTTCCATTCTCAAGATATACCACAAACGCGTTCACAAAACTGTGTATGGCAAGACAATGCTCCAGTTTCTTCAGCAAAATATAATTATTTCATTCCTGAGGATTGACTGAATCAAAAAAAAAGCTCTTCTATGCTGATACACTAAGTTATACAGTTAATATTAAACAGCTAAACGATCTGAGTTACTGCATGGCTAATAAAACAGAGGAATTCTCCAAAATTATTCCATCAGACAGGAAGTCAAAAGTTGACACTATGTTGGGAAAATTCAATTGATAGTTTATTGTCATGAAATTTTTGAAAGGGTTAAATAGAGATAGTCTGATTCTTCAAAGCACGTGGCAGGTTACAATGCCCCATGGATGCAATCAAACACAAAGAAAGTACTTAATTTTATGTGAAAGAAGAATTGGTATAAGCCTGAAAAGTGCAGTGGATGTGGATGACTGCCAGCTGTAAATGATAAATGCCAGAAGGGAAAGAAAAATCTTTCATTCAAGTACCTGTTAGTCAAGCGAGGATAATTACACCACAAGCAAATAATGTGATCTTAAAAAATGGCAGTGACCAAGAGGAAGTTTCTTTGAATGAGCTGTATATTGGTTTTCTGTTGGAAATAAGAGCTGTGGGAGATAACAATTAGGTTGAAGACCTTAAGACAGGCAACAGTAGCATCAATATTAGAATACAACAAAATAGAGCTCAAGGTGATGTTTTTAAGGCCATCACTTAGTTAACTGTTACCAGTTTCCTCCACAAACCACATAGTAAATCGAGACAACTAACAGAAATTTGGAAAATTTTGGCTTAAAAATTTGTTTCACCCATTTCTTGGGCACACAGAATCACATTTTGGAACCTATTTGTGCCCATTTTCATTGGAAGTGAGTAGCGCACAAACCAGCCGCTGTTCTAGGAGACTCTTAAAGGGACCTCTATTTCCAACACTGACAAGCTGAATGTTGTTGTTTGGAATCCTTGTGGTCCAGGTAACTGGCTCTTCCTAAAGACAGGCTGATCCTCATAAAGGAAAGTTGCAGTGAATAATATTGTGGAAAATTGAATATGGAATATTATAGATTCCAAAGTGACAGATGTGGCACTGAAGACATTTAAGGTGGAGATGGGATATCACAAGGACACCCTCACAATCAACATCAAAAGGTTTATGAGCAGGTGACAAGATAGCTGTCTGAAGTCTGGACCTGAAGAATCTTCAGAGTGCCACATCTACAAACCTTCCCCCTGGCTGCTTATCTCCTATCTACCACAAAACACCAATCTCGCTTGCTGATAAATGTGGTACACCACTACCACTTACTGAGCAGCTCTTTCTGACACTCAGGTCTAAGGCCTAACATTCAGATACTCCACCACATCAACCAAATTGCACCAACCCCCCCCCCCCATCCCCACAGTCCTGTCACACACTTATTAATGCTACCAGCCTCATTGACACCTGTTGCTGCCTTCATAAGGTTCCAGCTATTCAGCCAAGGCATGATCATGTTCATGATACACAATCCATGATACTTAAACCTACCCTTTCTAGGACAAGGTGCATACAATGGAAGGAAGCAGAGCAGAATGGGTGAGGACAAGGACACTTGCATCGATTGGGGTCTTTGAAGGAGATGGTTCTCAGCATCACAATGTCAACTATGAGGGTGCCCATTGTTGTCAATGTTGAGGATGAGGAAATGTTCCTGCTTAATAACCCTTCTTAGCTTCCTGTACGTCATCATCCTGCCATTTGGTTAGTAAACATGCTGCTGACGGCAATAACCATGGATTTCTTACTTCCCAACACCACCTTTTTCAAATGCCACTCTTCCCCATCTTTCACATATACAATGACTACTGCTTGTTTCACTACAACAGCTAAAGGAAGCAGAGAGAGAGAAAGATCATCACCATTCTGCTGGTGAAGAAGCCCCATTGCTTGATCAGATACTGGCATTACATGTACCTAACGTGTCAGCGTAGACCTGGGAATAGCACATGGTGAATCAACCAGGCATATGGTGTAGGCTATAGCCAAGTCAGTGGAGAATTAGGACTTCCGTCCCAGCTCACCGGACTGCAAAGTCACAGGGACTTTCTGCTGCAGGGGACACTGATAAAAACTCAGGGTGGAGGCATGTATGGGAAAGCAGATGGACATGTGCACTAAGATGCTGGAAGCCTTGGGTGACCCAGCTGACAGCATTCTCTCATGAACAAGTCTTGCTCTAGGTTGGGAGAGGCCACTTGCACAGCTTGCACTTTCCATAAACTTTATTGCAACCTGCTATCAAGTTGCAAATCTAGAAGCAATGTCACTACTGGCCTACTGCCAGTTATAGCCTTTCCGTTTTTTGTGGATGGTCATGTAGTCTTTTTCCTGTACAGGTGCAGTAAGACTCAACGGTAAAAGCTGAAACTCATTAAACATCTCCAAAAGTACTCATGAGAACTTTTAATGTTTCATGAAGACAAGTTCTTGGAAATAATCATACCTGCAATTTGGTACCTGTCCCTTTAAGGAACACTGATGCAAGCCCACCTTGCACCTTAACACATGTTGATTGGTAAGTGATTATCCAATTAGTTGCTTGGACCTGCATTGTCCAAATTTGGTAGTAGCCATTTGACTGTGTGACATCAGGATAAGACCAAATTCCAATTTTCTGATCATGTTGTTGCCCATGTGCATCATACATGAAGTACCTGATGGTGCATTGTGTCCTGGCAAAATAGCAATAAGCTGCACAGCAGTGCCCCAGTGTTGATCTAGCAGTTCTGTAGGTATTGCATTTTGAAATTGCAAGTGGTGAGTGGCGCATTAAAGAAGCTAAATTGCTAAGTTAAAATGCAAATGTAGAGTAGATGACAAAACTTCACCTGTAAACATGGTCAAGAGCTAATAACACAGTGTATTGGCTAATAGTGTCAATTCAGGTAATTATAAAATAAAGTTGTGCCACCAATAGTCTTTGAAGTTAGCAAAGCACTCCTATCATAATTTGATACAAAAGGAGCTGAAACTTATAGAGAAATTTGACAAAATGAGAAAAAGTAATAGAATTAAAAGAATAGGGTGAGTTCCATGGACATTGTTGGTAGGTAAAAGTTCTGATCAAATTAGTAAATACATCCTAGTGGTTTAAACGAAGCAATTAAGAAGGAACACTGCCTAAAGATAATGAACTGAATGCAACACACATACGCTTGACATGAAAGCTTCTTGATTCAAAATTAGAATAATTACTGAGTAAGTGGGTTGATTAATTCAGTTAGCTAGATGGTGTGCATATGGTTCAGAATAACCCAAACCATTCTAGCTGAGGTGGACTTGGGGTCTTCCCCTTTGCTCTTTCCACAGTAAAAATCGTAGTATAACCTATATATTGGTGGCACTCAAATAACTGAGGATGCTGCCAAAGAGGAGATTGTCAAGTAGTCTTTTGATGAAAAAAGCTGTTGAAATCCCTTCAGTACAGGAACTATTCAAGTGAGGAGACTATGAAATCGTAGGTGGAGTTGAGGTCATAGTCAATTGTACTTCAGTGCTAAAAACTACACAAACATGCATCACAAATATCTCAGCAGACTATTACAGGGATTCCAGCAGAAAAATCTAAGGCTCACTGGGACAAAGGGCAAATTCTGGTTCTCAACAGCTATGCATTTGGCACATTCTTACTATTACAAATCTTGAAGCAGTTTCTAAAAGCATTGAAAGTCTTTGAAATGTGAAGCCCACAAAACAAAGATTGAGATGATTATTGGTATGCTGAACTAGCTTGTGAAATTTGCTATAACTGACATATCTTAACAGCATAGAATTAATGCAGCACCAAGTGAAGTTATTTGGCCCGTTGGGTCGAATCTTCCAGGATTATCTGAGCCTTTAGAAGGGTGGTGGAGAAAATAATTGGGCAGAAATCAAAAAAGTCAGTTTCATGATATTAGGTTAAACAATTGTTCTTAAATTCTCAGAACCTCACAAGTGTCATGGCTGCTAACTTGTTTAACATTTCATGAACACTCATTAACATCTCAGCACATGGGAACTATGTTCACAGGCACAATTTTGTTGGCCAAAAATGGAAACACATCTGTTCACAAACCTGAGTATATATATGTGAGGTGGGATCTTGGTGGAATAAAATTCTTCCTCCAAGCTCTGGTAAGTATAAACAACTTTGGCTTCTTGGCTCCTTCATAATCAAGCAGTTTCTTTGCGCAAATACTAATGTGTTGGAGTGAAGCCTTTCAATTGTAATCAGCTCATGAGGAATCGCAGTCATATGCAGTATGGTTTGGTGTTTGCTAACAAGACAAACAGACCAGAAAACATGTTCAAGCAAGGCAGCACACTGACTGATGCCAGCAAATCTGATTGGGGCAGGCATGTGGGGCTGAACTCTATAGAGAGATCAACTCAATAGACCATCTTTTGTGGTCATGTCCTTGACCCATTCAACCCTTTGGTGAAAAATGATGCAATGTAAATATTCTCCGAGTTGTGATGAAAGAGCAACCACGTGTACTGGTGCTAGAGCTGCAGAGAGCTGTAGCTCTTATTGTGTTTTAAGTGTGAACTCTGCACATGTGAGAGGCAGTGCCACTATGATGTGAGTAGCACTAGATTGCTTGCTGCAATGAAGATTGATTACGCATGAGGCACCAATCTCCTGTATGTCTGTCCTCTGAAGTAGTAATCTTACAATGCTAGGTTATACTCTTAGCAGCATGAAGTATTGAATAGTTAGTGGTACATATCCTGGCAAAGCATGGATCATTCATCCTCTCACAACATTGAGCTACCAAAAGACACTGAACTCTGCAGCCACCTCTGACCAAGCTGTCTTTGTCAGTTGAGATTTTCTCTTATTACTATCAAAACAATAAAAACTTCCCTTCTCTCCTCTATAAACTGTGGGAGAATCTCTAGGAAGACATCATTGAAGTTTGGTGTCACTCTATGCCTGATTTTTAACATATCAATGAATTGGTAAAGTTGGTGAACAGAAGTTGAGCGATCTGTTGGTTTGGAGAGAATGAGGTGCTGTCCAGTTGCCTTTTAAATATGACACCTGTCAATATCCCTTTTCTTAATTTCAAAAATACACTTTAAAAAAATCTCTTTGTATATATACGTTGTCTCAAATGCAGTTCGATTCTGTATAGTTGCATATCAAACAAACAAACATCAGACTTTAACTCTGTCCAAATCTCTTACACTTACACCAATATTTACATACTTTTGAGACACTGAGAGGGTTCAAAACTGAATGGACCCCCATTTACCTTCAGCAGGATGACCTCACACTGTAGTCTTTCCCCATGCACTGAGGCCACAGCTGCCCCAAGCTTTAGTGCGGCCCTCAGCACATAGTCCTGGACCTTGAAATGTGCCAGTCTGCAACGCTCGGCTGGGGTCAACTCCTTGCTCTGGAAGACCAACAGGTTTTGGGCAAACCAAAGAACATAGTTCACCAAGTTGATGGTCCCCCAGGCACAACTGATGTTCGTCTTGGTGTGCGTTCCGGGGAACAGACCGTAGAGCACAGAGTCCCATGTCACGGAGCTGCTCGGGATGAACCTCCACACAAACCATTGCTTCTTTCTCCAGACTTCCTTTGCAAAGTCACATTCCAAAAGGAGATGTGTGACAGTCTCAAGCCCCCTACAGCTGTTTCAAGGGCAGTGTACAGTGGCGCTGGCTGACTGGGTGTGTATAAAGGATCTCACAGATAGTGCCGTTCTCACCACCAGCCAAGTGATGTCTTGGTGCTTGTTGCAAAGTTCTGGTGATGAGGCATTCTGCAAAATGACTTTGACAGCCTGCTCAAGGAACCATGCGATAGGATCCACCCTCTCTTTTTCCCTCAGCGTCTCGACGATTCTTCATACTGACCACTTCCTGATGGACTTGTGGTCAAAGGTGTTTATCTTTGTAAATTTCTCTAGGGAGGACAGGTGGTACAGAATGGTCTAACTGTTTGAAGTGTTCTGTGGCACTGAGGCCAGTCCCATCCTTCGCAACAATGGGGGACAGGTAGAACCTCAGTATGTAGTGACACTTGGTGTTTGTGTACCGAGGGTCTACACACACTTGATCCAGCCGCACACAAAGGTGGCCATCAGGATGAGGGCAACACTGGATACATGGTTCACCCCCAAAGCACACCTCCCCCCAACCCCCCACCTTATCCAGAGTTTTGTACACAGTTTCCCTGTAGATATGGTCCACCTTAGGCTTCAAGATAAAATAGAAAATGACTTGGGTGACTGAAACAGCACAGTTTTGGGGACGGGCCTGAACTGCACCACATACAACAACAGAGAGTGCTTCACCTGATGACCAGGTTTTTATCTGCAATGCAGTAGGAGCAATGCTCCCAAAAGACCAGTTTCTGCTTCACTTTGGTGATTCTCCTCCAAGCCCACCATGATATTTAGCCTCAGAAGAGAAAATTCCACACACTATGTCTGTATGGGATCTCTGAACGAACAGGTTACATTATCACTGTGAACTTGCACATCTTTCCTTTTCAGATAATGGTCCAATTCTTTTTTGAATGCTTCAGTTGAACCTCTGCCACTGTAGTAAGATGAGATGTACACCTTCATGAGAGAACAGCAATAGGTTTAATTGAACAGAAGAGGATGGTAGGAGAAGACAACTTACTCGGAGCCCTACAGACCTAAGCTCTTGTTCCATGTTATCCAAAGTCACTATGATAGTGTTCTGTTTGCACTTGCTCGGTAAATATATCCAGAGTAAAGCTACAATTCCCTTTACTCTACATCTCCTCTCAATTTCTTTTCCTGAACCCCTCCTACCGTTAGCATTTAACACTTCATTCCACATTCCCCTCACTACACCAACGCAAATCTACGCTTGAGGGACTAACCCACAGCATCCTCAGTTCTCTTAAAGGACGTTTGGAACTTATGCGTTTTCTTGTCATTTCCTTGGAGGGCTAGCACAATGATGGAGAGGAGTGACAGCTTCCATCAATAGCTGGTAATTGGGTTGTGACCCATATGAAGATTTGAATGTAGCAGCAGTGAAGACCAATGAAGGAAAAACTGATTCAAATGAAAATATTCCAAGACTTGCATAACCACAACTTCTTGTAATGGAAGACAAGCTGATGAAATTCTTGCTTCATTTTCTATCTGGTTTGTTGTCATCTATGGATGAATGTAATAGACAAGAAGGAATGAGGGGCATTTGGAAGAGCATGTTGGAGGCAAGAGCCTATGACTTTGCCTTTGTTTCTATGACAGGAATTTCTCTTTCTGTGTGCAGTGGTATCATACTGGACGTGAGGTTACTGAAGGACGGGAAAACACATCTCAGGAACCGCATGGGAACATTGGACTATACCATGATTAACAACTGAATAAATTTCCAAAGCAAGACCAATTGGAAACTCTTGAGGCAGTGACTAAGGGAAGAGCAGATAGTATTGGGCCATGGCAAGTATGTTTGATTACATTTGCATTATTCTAACAAAGACCGGGCAAACATAATGGGCTGAATGGTCTCCATTTGTTGAAAACCTCTACAGTTCTAAAAATGTGCCTTTGAACCTTTGTCAATTCTTCCATTTAGTAAGGAAAAAAACCCTGCCTTCTCCTTGCTGGGCTGGCCTGAGATTATTACGACATATCACAATTTCAATTCTAAAGCATACATGACATTTCTGAATTATTTGCATTTATATACATAATGTATATAATATATACCATATATTTGACATGGTGGAAAAATTCAAATCTTATTATTTAAGGGTTAAAAAGGCAGTGGCTATTCCACAGGAAGTCTAAATAACAAATTTTAAACTAGAGTGACGGAGAATTTTTTTAACCCATGCTTTTATGTGACTATATCTTTGTTTATGACTCACAGTACAATAATAAATTCACTTTTAAGTTATATTTATTGTCGCAAATGCTCTTTTACAGTATTCATCAGCGTGTTCCTTAAAATTCGATTTTAGGCTCATTGGTAATGCTCCTTTATTCAATCATTCACTCTGCCCTTGGATGGTGTACATGTAGTAGTTATCTATACCTTGGTTTCATGCTGTAAATCTCTTACTTTTCTAACTATCTGTCTATTTTCTATCTATATACCTGTCCAATATCCTATTATCCCACTTGCTATGTATTATGTTTCTATATATGAATATATTGATCCAATTTTCTATTAATCTGTTCACCAAATGTATTTGTATATAGAATATAAATTAATTCTATCCATTAGTTGTATTTCTTTCTATTGATTGCTACACAGTGCAGATATGAATGTACGAACTTATCTGACCAACTTACTTAGTTATCAATCCCTTTGTTTCTTTTGGAAACAAAGCCTCTCTGTCCTTTTGCTTTTATCTGCTTATTCATATTAATTTACTCCTGTCATTACCAATCTCTTGGTCTCTCTTCCTGTTTCTTTGTGTCTCTGTCATTTCCACCACCTATCAATCTATTTTCTATTTATCTTTGTAGTTTTCGTCCCAATCATTCTCTCTTTCTCTACTTAATTGTTAGCTAGGACAGTGACTGCTATGTGTTGTCTGACATTCATTCAGGTTCACAGGTCAAGGGCTATACAAGGAGCATAATCAAAGTATCACGGTCCGCCATCATTTTTTTTTCAATAAAATATGATCGTGGCTGCAATATGAATAAGATTGGGAGGCAGAGGTTCATTCCATTGTTACCTCTGATGTTAGGCAACTAAGGAGCCAAAAGAGAGAGCAGTAGGTGTTTATCTAAATAATAGCAGGGCCTGGAAATAGCATCAAGATGGAAATGCAAACAGCAAATGTGAAATGACATAAAGGGAGCACATATTTAAGCAGGAATTAATTTTGATTGTCTGCGAGGCTGGACACCACATTATCACTTGCACAGAGTACTTGTGTATCTAGACTACGTGAAATACATTGTTTAAAATGCAATATTTCATCGATGGCAAAGAGAATGAACCCAATCTCAGCAACTCCGTTTTCTTCCCCTCCCTTTTGTGCATGTGTGTTTATTTCCCAGCACACAGCAGCAGCATTGATGCATTCACTGGAGTCTGCTCGTGGCTTAAAAAGGGTCTGCATCCGCATTCTCAAGGGCAAGTTCATTTTAGCTTCCCTGCTGTCGCTGAGGTATTAAAGCAAATCAGCCATGAAATAAGCTTCTTCCTCTGTCCTTAATCTAGCTGTCCGAAGCCATTCACGAAGATGTCAAGTACACTTTGTCTAATGCAACTCCTCCCCCATCATACCCCAGTCTCTGGGGTTTCAGAGGATGTGGTAGGAGACAACAGCGAATCTGATCAAAATTAGACTGACTAGATAGATAGACGGGCAGATAATAAGAATGCATGTGAATTCTTAATGCATCTAATGCAACATCCTACTAGCCAGATAGAACATTAATGATGCACAGGTGGTCTCATTGTATTTACGAAGATATTTTTGGAATAAATTGAAAGTGACTGAGGAAACAATCAGATTTATGTATTTATGCATATTTAAGATCTTTTGGTAGTCAGACACTATAAACAGATGTAGTTAAAATCAGATGAACAAACATATTTATAAATACATAACTGAATTTACAGAGATTTATGCAGTAACATTATGTTTACTGTCATTGTTTATATTTTGCGATATATACTTGCACTGTATTTGCTACTTTTTATCTTTGACGATGGTATGTGGGTGTCACTGGCTTATAACCCCGTCCATAGTTAAGCTAGAAATGGAAGTGGTGAGCTGCCAGCTTGAACCATTGCAGTCCTTGATTTGTAGGAATACTCACGGTGCTGTTGGGAAGGGAGTTCCAGGATTTTGATCCAGTCGCAGCGAAGAATGGCATTATCGTTTGTGACTTGGAGGGAAACTTGCTGGTAGGTATTCTCATGCATCTGCTGTCCCTGTCCTTCTAGGTCATGTCCGTTGAGGAAGTGGAACGTGTTATCAGAGGAGCCTTGGTCGGTTGTTGCAAAACATGTTGTTGATGGTATACTCTCAAACCGATGCGTGTCATTGTCATTAAATATCGAGGAAATGATGGAGGCTGGTACAATTACAACATTTAAATGGCATCTGGATGTGTACACGAACAGGAAAGGTTTACAGGGATATGGGCCAAATGCTGGCAAATGGGACTGGATTAATTTAGGATATTGGGTCGGTTTGGACGGGTTGAACTGAGGGTCTGTTTCCGTGATGTACAACTCTGTAACTCTATGTTAACCCTCATGGAGCAATTTCCCACAAAAATACAAGCTATTAACGATTATTGCAGAATTTTATATAACTTTCAATATACCTTCTATCTTCAAGTTCCAACTCAAAGCAAAAATAGGCAAAATGCAGCAACAGGGCATCACAATATGTATGACAACCTTCGACTACGCATCCATCAAACATTTCAGTGAAAAGTACAGTCAGTCAGTAATAAATTCTATAAGTCACAAAATCTCATTCAATTTCCATTCAGATAAGATTAAAATTTGATTTTAAACGAACTAAACATCCTCATGCCGCAGCCACCTAACCACATTACACACCAGACTGCGTTATGAGGACAGCTAAATGAGCTTTCCTAGCCCAGTTTATGACTGTTCAAAGATTGACCAGTTTCAAAAAACACTTAGTAGAACCCTTGGGTAACTCTCTCTCAATTTCCTTTCTAAAAACACAATCTGTCATAGGTCTGGCCCATTTTATTCCAATGTTCATGCACACTCTGCCACTAGGCCATTGCTGAAGTCTGAAGAGGAACAAGTGCTCTGATTAATTTTCTATCCCACACAGAGATGTGGTGGCTGATTGTAATAATACCAGCCTTAGCTGAGAACAGTCCACTTAGCACAACCAGGGGATCTCTGTTCTTCAGATGAGAAGTTAAAACATGTGCCTCTTCAGGTCGCCATTAAAGAGGGTCTGCAGTGATTGAAGGAAGAGTGAAAGCTACCTGTGTGTTCTAGCCAGCAATCCTCTTTCAGTCAACATCACTGATGTCAAATTTCCTGGGCGTTTGCCTAAACACTGTATTTGTCCAAACATTGCAGATATTGCCATGCACAGAATAGCTATCCTCTTGGCCTATTGAACAAAAATAACAAAATTTCACATAGTTCATTGTGCAGTAGATTTTGTGTCATTTCTGAGAAGCAATGGTAGAGAACTTATCTCAGGACGTTCCTGTCATGAATAGCTCAACTCCCCTTTGATAAATTTTGGCACCAGAGAATGGCAGTGACAATCCATTAGGTATGTTCAGTCCAAAATATGTTCAAACATACAGGTAATTTATTTGGTTAAGAAGCAACGTAAAGCATACAGTCAACTATCCATCTTTCTGTGGCTTGCTTCCGCTCAAGCATCAGATATTGCATTTTCAAAAAGGATTCTTTTCCATTGGAAAGTTACTACAAGATGGACTCAGATTTCAACATATGCACTGATTCTTTCATGTGGAGACCTATCATTCAGAAATTCTCCTAAAAGATCAGTCCTATGGTAAAGGCAGTTTTGAAAATAAAACTGAGTAAGTCAATTTCTAAAGTATCTGACTCCACCACCGCTGCCGGCAGCACATTCCACACGCCCACCACTCTCTCTGTGAAGAACCTACCTCTGACATCTCCCCTATACCTTCCTCCAATAACCTTAAAATTATGTCCCCTCATAATAATCATTTCCGCCATGGGAAAAAGTCTCTGACTATCCATTCTATCTATGCCTCTCATCATCTTGTAAACATCTATGAAGTCACCTCTCATCCTTCTTCGCTCCAATAAAAAAAGCCTTAACCTTTCCTCATAAAACCTGCCCTCCAGTCCAGGCAGCATCTCCTCTGCGATAATAGGAACTGCAGATGCTGGAGAATCCGAGATAATAAGTTGTGGAGCTGGATGAACACGGCAGGCCAAGCAGCATCATAGGAGCAGGAAAACTTGGCCAAGCAGCATCATAGGAGCTCCTATGATGCTGCTTGGCCTGCCGTGTTCATCCAGCTCCACAACTTGTTATCTCAACATCTCCTCTACACCCTCTCTTAAGCTTCCACATCCTTCCTATCATGAGGTGGCCAGAACTGAACACAATACTCCAAGTGTGGTCTAACCAGAGTTTTATAGAGCTGCAGCATAACCTCACAGCTCTTAAACTCAATTCCCCTACCAATGAAAGCCAACACACCATACGCCTTCTTTACAACCCTATCAACTTGGGTAGCAACTTTGAGGGATCTATGGCGGTGGACCCCAAGATCCCTCTGTTCCTCCACACTGCCGAGAATCCTGCCATTAACCCTGCATTCTGCATTCAAATTTGACCTTCCAAAATGAATCACCTCACACTTTTCTGGGTTGAAAATTGTCAAATCCTTTTGTTTTGGTAAGAAATCCAGGTAAGAACTAAGGATCATAGAACAGGGTACGACCAATGTTGAATAATACAGGGGAGAAGGTGGGTAAAATCAAAATATAAACAGTCGAAAATGCCAATTTTGAGCTTTAAAACCCAGCAAACATAGGACGTGCACACACACACACACACATTCTCTCTCTCACACACACACACACTCTCTCACACTCATTCTCTCTCTCACACACACACACACAAACTCTCACAAGCACACACACTCTCCCTCTCTCTGTCTCACACACACACGTACACTCTCTCACGCACACACACACACTCACACTCTCTCTCACACACACACACACACACACTCTCTCTCTTTCTCTCTGACACACACACTGTCTCTGTCTCTCTCTCTCACACACACACACACTCTCTCCCTCTCTCTCTCTCACAAACATGCACACATACACACGCACTCTCTCACAAACACACAAAGTTTGTGCTGAGGTAACTAGTGTGAAGTAAATACGTGCAGTTGCAATAGTGTGAAGATATTCTTCCATCATCAACTTAGCAGAACTATTGTACAGTTTTTGCAATGAGTCTGTTTCCAGCTATCTGTGTAATTTGGTCTGCTCCTGACAATGCCCTCCCCCGACAATACTTCAGTAACACCCCGTTGTAATTCTGATTGAATACAAATAGAAAATCTTGTCATGAATAGAGTGCCAAGGTAATTCAGATCACGGTCTTTTCTTTATGGCTGCATGCGATTCAAGTCTGATAATGCCAATGTGTTTAATGACATGCATATGACTGGTGTATGATTTCCCAGAGTGAAAAGTGCTTTTAGTACTACAGTTGACAAGCTTTTCCTAAAAAGATCATTGTTGAAATTAAAGTTAAGAAGAATCAACAAAGGGTATTTTTAAAAACATTTTGAAAATATCATGAATGAGCTAACTGTCAGCATGGGGTTTGAAATAAAAACAAAATGTATTTTACTTCAAATACAGCAATACCACATGTAAAAGGAGAAAGAAATTTATACAATGTCCTGTCAGTAAGCTGTCAATTCTACGCATTGCTTAGCAGAAGGTAAAAGGCCTGAAATTCATCTCCCCGGGCTGATTAGGCCTCACTTCCCTCATGCTTCATTCGCTGACACTAATGAAGTTGGTTCCCGATGCTTCCACCTTCCTGCGAGGCCCTCTGGGAAATGGCTGCTTTTCACTGATAAACCCCACAAGTAATGCGCCTTCATGTAGGTGCAGTGAGCCACAAAGAGAAAGTTGGGAGGGGGGAGAGCGTGATGGTGCGAAAGAATGTCTAGGTTGAGCTGTTAGTCCTTAATGACTCTTTTATCAAGGAAATTAATTTTCAATTCCGAATCTTGGATTGGCAACTGACAGTGACTATGAATACATTTCTTTTAAGGTGCAGGCACCAATCCATTATGAAGGATGAGATTACTGGTTACGTCAAGTGTAATAAATGGCAACTACACAGCAATTTCTTTCATCACATAAACCTGTGATAAGTCCAATGGGCATAGAATTTTTTTCATGTGACGTGATTCAAATCCAAAGCAAGGTTTCTACTCCTTTTTTTCGGACAAGACTTGTACAAAAATGTACACCCTCTTGTTGATAAATACAAAAATGGGAAACTTCCTGAAGGCTTTCTAAACAAAATTCATTCCTTAAACGTATTCAGAATTTGTACAAAAGATCAAGGTTCAAAGTGGCAGGGCAAAAATGTCCCTTTTATTGCCTGAAGTGAAATTCCTCCTGCTGTCAGGTTTAGCAATGAAGAATTTCCCATATGGTAGTCACATTGATTGGATTTCTCATCTACTGTTCAAGCAGAATTTCCTCCTGGTTACTGACAAAAAGGATTTCAAATCCATTGTAAGTAGGAATAAAATGCCCAAAAGTGAAAAATAATAGTATTATTAATGTGAAAGAGATTGTGGCCAAAGAACTACTGGCATTGTAAACTCATTCACTGTAATGGTAGCCACTGCCTTTCCACCTCGATAAAAATCTCCTCAGATCATAATGTCATTCAAAATACTAATGGTGTGTTGCATTAGGGAATGGCCAAGGAGAAACATCAAGAGGAATTTGACCTATTAATTAGGAGGACTTTCATTAAGGTGATATCAGGGCATAATTTAATTAAAGTGTGGCCTTTTGAATTCTCATAGCAGCTTCTCAGCTACCAAATCAAGAATGGGCCTGTTAAAATGCGAGGAGATGGCCTGACCGACTTTATAGTTGGGCTGTAATGTATACAAAATGAAACATAAGGATGTTAAAAAGTTAGATCACAAGAGTCATTGATGTGTCGAGGCTCATTGCCTCAGGACACTATCACAACACAATTGCACTTAAAGTCCATTGTTTTCCCCACTTTCACTTTAGACTGTCCTAAGTAGTATTCTTGAGCCAAGACATCTTTATTTTTATCTTTGGCTAGTGCCATCACGTCTAACTTTCTTACTCGTTGCATCTCTTATCCATCCTCTTACTACCCTGCTTCCAAACCTTGACGCTTTGCTCCATCACCCACCACCTCATTTACTGCCCTGCTCCCTGTGCAAGACAGCAAGTTTGGAAGCGAGCTGGGCACTATGCAAGGTTGCAAAGGTGGGATAGCAAGGCAACAGTGAGGGGCATGGTGAACAGAGTAATGCAGGTAACAGGGAACAAGATGATGGGGGGTGACTGCAAATAGAAGAGTTGGGTGGTGTAGGGTGGTAAGGGTGTGGCGAGGAGGGTCTGGCCAACAGGTTGTGAGTTGGGTGGTGATCAGGTCTGCAAGGATTGGGGGAGAATCATATTTATTCCTTAAGCAATGCTCCCCTTTATTACTAATACATTTCAGTTTTCTCCCCCATCTGAACGTCACTCTGCATCAGAGTGCTTGGGTCAGTTCCTTCATTCTCCCTGCAGTCAGTGCCTTTGTCCAAACTGGGAACAAGACTTAAAGGGCCTGCATAGCGAGTTGAAGGCTGGGCTGAAGGTGAAAGAGCCCTAGTTACAGACCATGAGGTGACACCACTATTGTTCCTGACAGGCTGGCATTAAAATAGATAAGCACTTCAGCAAGACAAAGATTGAAATGATTTTCCTTGTGCAACTCTCCTGGCTGCAGTTCCTGATCAGTCAGATTTCCAGCATCTGAAGCCTAGGACTATCAACCATGCCAGAGCTGGTGGTAGGTGCCACAAGCAATTGTTTTACGGTGTGTGACCATTTGAAAGAGTCTGACCGCATGCTGTGATAAACTACAGGAAATGCATTCGACGACTTGAAGCTACAGTGTGCTATCCTTGCCACTTGCAACTTGAAGAGGTCATTTCTTCAAGACGATCTTTTTCACAAACATAATTCGAGGTTAGATGTTGGTTAGATAAGAGATTACTGTTTTGGAATTTTTGTAATTCTGTGTGCTTAATTCCTATGCGATTGTGAGAAGATCAAAGAAGATATTCCTGTACACGAAGAGGAGTGAGAATGGAGAGATTGATTCATCAATATAAACAAAAAAATTACCTTTCTGAAGTGCATTTCATGGTATTACTTTACAGCCAAGGAAGTAGATTTGGACGATGTTATTTGCCGTATAGACAAAACAATTGCTGATTTGTGCAGAGCAAAGTCCAACAAGCAACCAAATAAATCATTAAATACTGATTACTGAAGACATCCTCAGAAATTTCAATATGGTGATTTCCTGGGTACTTTCAAAAGGAAAACATACCCTTGGATTTTTTGCATCCAGCTTGAGTCTCAATTTATTATTCAGCAAAAGTTAATAAAATTCATAATAAATATTAAAGCAAATAAAATTACACTAGAGTATCTGTTGCAATTGTGTGTTTAAGTCCATCAGGAGAATTGAATTCCCAAATTTTGAACTAAGAAGTTGCTAATTTGTCAGGCTGAAATTTGAGGCTTAATCCAAATATTTTTCCAACTTTTATTGAATAAAGATCTCGCACTTATGAGCTAATGAAATAACCTGAAATTTTAGGGGTCAAGGAGGGTATGCAAGACACCCTCCAAAGGGAGAGTTCCAAGATTATCCTGAGATGTGATCTACTTATGACTTCATTGCATGAAAACGAAACTCTGTCAGCTGAGTGCTTATTTAAAACCTGGCAAACAAGAGAAATGTGGTAATTGATTTTGGAAAGATGTGGGGGTTGGAGGAGAGGAGTGGGGGTGATTAATTTTAGAACAAGACCAGATTGCTCCTTTTGGAAGAATTTTCAAATTCTATCGAGGATATTCCACCAGCGATCTGCTCTACCTTCAATGGGAGACTGGTGAAATCCCGAGAGAACCTTTGGAGACCTGGTAATTCTGGGGTCAGAGGGATAGACTATGGAGAACTCCATAAGAATGAAGGTCCAGATATACAAGGATTTGGTGTAGCAGTGATTGCCAACTAGCAGGAGGTATACCAGCTTTCATAAGGCATACATGGTTCCCACTCCTGGGGTTCAGGCTAGTTAAGTCAGTTGGTCCACTTAAGAGGTAGAAAGTAAGGAAAACCCAATGATGGGAAGTTTGAATTGGGAATTCTGCTGACTTGGCAGACCTACCTCCATGGCAAGCATGACCTTTCTTCAATGTTGGTGGTGGGGGGGCATTGCACATACATAATTAGGCTGGACCTGCTGCCTTCAAAGGCAGTTTGGTAGTGACTACCATGGCAGGCTAGTTAGAAGGCATACTTTGGTTGTCTGAGACTTCTGTCAGTTCAATACAAGTTGTAAGGCTTTCTAACCCTCACCCCTCTGGCCTACACCCAAGTCTTCACTCCACCTCATACTCCCAGGAAATATTTGTGCTGTCCCATGTGCCCCATTTCTCTTTCATGTTATGTCATAATCCCATGTTAACCCAATAGTCCCTTACCCGGTATTCAATATGAGCAGACATCAGAAACAATGTGGAAATAAAAATCAAATTAATCTAATAACTATACTATAGTCTTCTTACTCATACACAATCAATATTGACAAATATTCCCATAAATGATCTTAAATTTGGTCAAGTGGTCAATTTGGCATGGAAACAAACACATTCAATTCTGTTAGACATGGTAAGAACTGCCGATGCTGGAGTCAGAGATAACACAGTGTGGAGCTGGAGGATCACAGCAGGCTAGGCAGCATCAAAGGAGCAGGAAAGTTGATGATTCGGGTCGGGATCCTTCTTCAGAAATTCTGTAATCACCGCAAAGAGATATAATCCCTTTGTTAACTTCTTAAAACTGTCAATCAATACATGAGATTAGCCTCCCTGCTGAGAAAGTGGGTTTTGAGCTTTTGAAACTTAACCAAGTGTTCATAATAGCTCCACTTAATAACAGCCCTTGGAAAATATCAACAATAAAATCTATTGAAACTATAGGAGCAGATTATAATTTATTTTTCTAGGCCGCATTTGCTAACACTATGTATGTGCGCTAAGCTCTGCTTAAATTCATGCATTCACATAGAAACAGGTTTGGGGGGATATGACCCAGGATTCAGAAGAATGGAGTTGGGACCTGAGAGAGGAGGGACTCAGGTCTCAGCTGAAGGGAGGTTGGCCATCCATCTGGGGCCTCAATTTATTATTCACTAAAAGTTAATAAAATTCATAATAAATAATAAAGCAAATCAAATGACACTAAAGTACCTGTTGCAATTATGTATTTAAGTCCATCAGGAGAACTGAATTCCCAAACTTCGGATTAAGAAGTTACTACACTGTCAGGCTGAAACTTGAGGCTTAATCCAAATATTCTTCCATTTTTTTTCTTGGATAAAGATCTAGCACTTGTGAGGTAATGAAATAACCTGAAATTTTATGGGTCAGGGAGGGTATGCAAGACACCCTCCACAAGGGACGGGAGGGATGGGGGGAAAGGGAGGCGGCATGGTGGGAGAGAAGGAGAAGTGGGGTGAAAGGGGCCTCCCATGTCTCTCATCCTTATATCTGTGCACCTTCATGTCCTCACTCCCTCGTGTCCTCATTCCCTCCCCCTCATACTCACTCATCCCTGCTGAACTCTGTTTCAAAATCATGCACCTTCTCATTGCATGTGCAGTACAACCTTTACATATGACGTATCACGTAAATTTTACATAACGTTGTATTAAGTCCGGAATTGTGCATATGCGCAATTGCCCATAGTCGTAGGTCTCAGCAAACACTGGATTTTTTCTAAGTTCCACCAGAGGACCTGTGAATGCACGCCAGCAGAGGGTGCTTCATTTATTTCCTCTTACTGACAACTGCAGATGGTATTTTTTTTATGTTTAAAAGGTTGCGAATGTCAACAACTTCAGATCATGACACTTACCACATCATAACCTCTCTTCAAGAGCATTTCAGCTTCCTTCACAAAGTTGTGACTCCCATAGTGCAAGTTAAGGCAACCGGAATAATGAAAATGTTCCTAAGGTTTTGGAGTAGACTTTTGGAGTAGAATGGAAATGTTGCAAATTTGAACTAATTTCAAATGGCCTAGGATTTCTGGATTCCTGCCTGCGTCATTCATAATTCACCATTTTACTCATGATAAATATTGGCTGAGCTAGAAATTGAGGTGGGAATTCTGCCTCTTGGGTTCTGCCCAACATTTTTAAAGGCCTCTGGAGTTGGCCCAATTGTGCGGAAATCTGTCCCAGAGTTTCTCAGGCAATTTTAGAGTCATAATGTCAAACAAATTGCTGGTGATAAACATCCTAACAGGGTTAAAGGATTAACATAAATTCAATTTTACAGAGAAATGTAGTGAAAATGATCAGTTTGAGCATTTAGGGAGTAAGTTAAAATGCAGGATTTGCAGGGTAGTAATCTCTGAAATACTATTTATGCACAAGCTTCATTGCTTAGGCAAAGACAGAGCAGTGAGCTAAATGCATGGCTTGAGGGATGGTGTAGAGGGGAGACATTTTGATTTTTGGGACACTAGGATCACTCTCAGGAAAGGAGAAGAGATGGACCTTGCCTGAGCAGAAATGGAACTAATCTCCTGACTGAAAGAGTAAATAGTGTAGTGGGTGTGGATTTAAATTTGTAAGGCAGAGGGCTGGATTGACTAATGGGCCTAGTTTTGGAAGTACCAGAGAGGACAAAAGATGGAGAACAGGGAAAAAGAAGTGAGGGAAGGCTTGAATAATGACAGTGAACAAAGAAGTGGTCACCTTCCAATGAGGACAAAAAGGGTAAGGGCATTGTTAAATTGTATGTGTATAAATGCACAGAAGATCATGAATAAAACTGAGGAACTGGGAGCAGAAATTGGTCGAAGGAGATATGACATAGTCGCATTGACAGAAACAGGCCAGAACATGACTGGATACTTAACATCCTGGGTTACAAGGCTTTCAGTAGAAACAGGATAGGTAAAAAGGGGCGAAACGCAGCTGTCTTGGTCAAAGCGTATCATTGGCCTTGAAGGAGATACACTTCCTGAATTAGAATCCATATGTTTGCAGGTGAGAAACTGGAAGGGAGTGGTGACCTTGTTGAGTATTTATTATGGATATTAAGAAGGAATTGGAAGAGAGCATTTGTAGGCAAATTGTAGAAATCTGAAGGACAAGTAGAGTTGTGATGGTTGGTGATTTCAATTACCAGAGGGTAGAAGGGTAAAGGAAAAAGGTATAGTGTGGGACCTCGGAGGGGAGAAATTCTGCAAAGTGTGCAGGACAACTTTCTGGAACAGTACATTTCTAGTCCTACCTGAGAGGGAGCTGTGCTGGATCTGGTTCTAGAAAATGCAGCAAGCCAAGTCGAGAACATCATAGCTGGGGGAGCATTTGGGAAACAGTGATCATAATATAATAACGTTCCTAATATAAAGTATAAAAATCAGTCAATGATGAAGATTCCAGATTGGAAAAGAGCAGATTTGAAGGATCTAGATGTTAAACTAGAACAGGTTGATTGGGAACACATTTTGGTGGATGAGGGGCGGCACGGTGGCTCACAGCACCAGGGACCCAGGTTTGATTCCACCCTCGGATGACTATTCGTGTGGAGTTTGCACATTGTCCCTGTCTCTGAGTGGGTTTTCTCTGGGTGCTCCAGTTTCCTCCCACAGTTTAAAGATGTGCAGGCTAGGTAGTTTGGCCATGTTAAATTGCCCATAGTGTTTGGGCATGTGTAAATTAGGTGGGTTATAGGAGATGGATCTGGGTGGGATGGTCCGTGGGTCAGTGTGGACTTGTTGGGCCGAAGGGCCTGTTTCCACACTGTAGGGATTCTGTGATCTGAGAAATGGGAGGATATCAAAAGAAAAATGAATAGGGTGCAAGCTAGGTACATACCCATGAGGAAATAAATACAGGCTATCCAAAGCTTGAGTATCCCAGATGACTAAAGATGTTGATGAGAAAATAAAGAAGGAAAAGGAGACATATAAAGAACAAAGAACAAAGAAAATTACAGGAACAGGCCCTTTGGCCCTCCAAGCCTGCGCCGACCCAGATCCTCTATCTAAACCTGTCGCCTATTTTCCAAGGATCTGTATCCCTCTGCTCCCTGCTCATTCATGGGTCTGTCTACATATATCTTAAATGACGCTATTGTGCCCGCCTCTACCATCTCCGCTGGCAACGTATTCCAGGCGCCCACCACACTCTGCGTAAAGAACTTTCCACGCATATCTCCCTTAAACTTTTCCCCTCTCACCTTGAAATCGTGACCCCTAGTAATTGAGACCCCCACTCTGGGAACAAGCTTCTTGCTATCCACCCTGTCTATACCTGTCATGATCTTGTAGACCTTAGTCAGGCCCCCCCTCAACCTCCGTCTTTCTAACGTAAATAATCCTATTCTACTCAACCTCTTGATATGATGCATACCCAAATAGTAATAGCAATACAAATCAGGAAAACATCTCAAATGCAGGAGAGAAGCTCAGACTGGAATAAGTAAGGCCAAGAGGAAACATGAGAAAAGGGTGGCAGATTGTGCTAAAACTAATAGTGAAACATTCTTCAAACACATTAATAGTATAGGATTAGTGAAGGATAGAGACATTCCCATAAGGAACAAACAGGGTAAGCTGTTCACTGAAGCAAAATGTATGGCAGAGGCACTAAATGAGTACATTGTTTCTGATTTTACCAAATTAGAAAATGGTGACAATGGCCTGGTTGAAAATGCATTAGATAAAGAAGAGGTGTTAAAAAGGTGAGCAGCATTTCAGGTAGAGAAAGAACCAGGCCCAGATGGCATACATACTAGATTGCTGCGAGAGGTAGGGAGCAAATTGCGGATTTGCGGACGGAAATTTTCCAAGCATCTCTGAACTTGGATTAGTCCCAGGGGACGAGAGGATTGCATATGTGACACTGCTGTTTAAGAAAAGGGCAAAGGATAACCAAGGAAACTGAAGGTCTGTCAGTTTGACGTCATTAGTCGGAAAACTGACAAAAGCTACAATACAGGATAAGGTAAATATACACTTAGGCTTAATGTTATTAAGGCCATATATGAGGTACAGAGTGAGAAGGCTAGTAGATTTAGAAAAGTTATTATCCAGCAGGATGGAGTGACTGTCAGGAAAGGTAAGAAGGTAGTTCAAAAGTCTCCAATGGCTCTATCAAATAAATATTCAGCTTTTGGAACAGTTGAAGGGGATAGTCAGTCCAAGGAAAATGGAGGGGCCAGTCAGTTATTGGACACTTGGAATGATTCTTATGTTAGGCAGCATTTTACAAGATTTAACAGAATTATTGTTATAAGAGACTCTCCTGTCAGGGGCATAGACAGGAGACAAAAACAAAGTTGCTGGCAAAGCCCAGCAGGTCTGGCAGCATATGTGAAGGAAAAACAGAGTTAACGCTTCAGGTCCAGTGACCCTTCCTCAGAACAGGACCTCCATTCTGAGGAAGGGTCACCAGACCCAAAGCGTTAATTCTATTTTTTCCTTCATAGATGCTGCCAGACTTGCTGGGCTCTTCCAGCGACTTTGTTTTTGTTCCTGATTTACAGCATCTGCAGGTCTTTTGGTTTTTATTTTGCATAGACAGGAGATTCTGTGGCAGTGACCGTAAATTTAGGATGGTTTGTTGCTTTCCCGATGCTTGGATTAAGGACATCTCTAAACGTTTCAAGCACATTGTTAAAGGTGAGATTGAGAAGCCAGAAATTATCGTACACATTGGTAGGACTGACATTTTTAGGGAAAAGATTTAAGCAGCACAGAGTGAATTTAAGAGGTGAGGCAGAAGATTAAAAATAGAACCCTGAACGTAGTAATTTCAGGTATACTCCCAACGCTAAACTCAAATGAGGGAAGGAACAAAAGGTTGAAGGAGATAAATCAATGGCTGAAGAGCTGGTGTATTGTTCAGGGATTCAGGTTTTTGGACAATTGGAATGTCTTTTAAGATAGAAAAGACTTGTTCAAAAAGGATGGGTCTAACCTAAACTGGAAAGGGACCAATATCTTAGCAGGGAGATTTTCTCATTCTAGTAAGCAAGACTTCATACTGGTAGAGAGGGGGAGTGGAGGACTTCTAAGTAGCAGTGTAAACAGAAGGATTGATGAGGGAGGTTCTGAATGTGAGGAGAGCATGTCAATTAGAAAAGAAAGGCAAGAGAGAGTCAGAGTATGTAGTAACTCTGAAGAACTAAATTGCATTTGTTTCAATGCAAGGGGTCTTACAGGTAAGACTGATGAACTCAGGGAATGTTTAAGAACATGGGATTGGGACATCGTAGCTACTACAGAAACTTGGCTGAGAGATAAACAAGCCTGGCAGCTAATTTAGATGCTTTAGGAAGGATAGAAAAGGAGGCAGAAAGTGGGGTGAGGGCGCGGGGCATTGGGGGTTGGTGTTTTTGATTAAGGAATACATTACTGCTGTAACAAGGAAAGATATATCTGAAAAATCATCCAGTGAAAATATATGGGTAGAAATTACAAATAAGAAAGGAAAGATCACTTTCATGGGATTGTACTATAGGCTCCCCCAGTAGTAAGAGAGAAGATGAGAAACAAATATGTAGGGAGATTTCAGATATATATAAGCATCATAAGTTTGTAATAGTGGGGGCTTTTAACTTTCCAAACATTGACTGGGACGACCATAGTGTTATAGGTTTGGATGGTGAAGCATTTGTCAAATGTGCTCAAGAAAATTTTCTTTATCAATGTGTGGATGCTCCTATTAGAAAATGAGCAAAACTAGACCTTCTTTTGGTCAATAAGGCAGGGCAAGTGACTGAAGTAAAAGTCAGGGAGCACTTTGGGTTGAGTGATCATAATCCTATTAGTTTCAAAATGGTTATGAAAAAGGATAAACCTTCCATAAAAGTTAAAGTTTTTAATTGCAGTAAGGAAAATTTTAATGGTATGACACCAGAACTTTCAAAAGTTGATTGGAGTAGACTGTTTGCAGGTAAAATGACGCCTGACAAGTGAGAGACATTCAAGAGTGTGATGATGAGACCTCAGAGACATTTTGCTCCCGTTACAGTGAAGGGTAAAGCTGGTAAGATTAAAGAACAATGGATGAATAAAGATATGGAGGGTCTAGTCAAGAAGAAAAAGAATATTCTTTTAGATACCTTAAAACAGAATTTTAATTTAGATATAGACGACTTGCTTCAATTGAATCTCTTAATCAATATAAAGAGTGTCGGGGCATTCTTAAGAGAGAAATCAGGAAGGCAAGAGAGAATATGAGATAGCATTGGCAGGTAAGATAATCTAAAGAGATTCAACAAATATATTAAGAACAAGAGGGAGTAGGGCCTCTTAAAGATCAAGGAGATTGTCTTTGTGTTGAACACCAGGAGATGAGAAAGTTACTAAGCAAATATTTCACATCAGTTTTTACTGTGGAGAAAGAAATGGAGTCTAGAGAATGCAGAGAAATAAACTTTGATGTTTCACAAACAGTTCACATTACAGAAGAGGAGGTTCGAAGGTCTTAGAGAATGTAAAGGTGGATAAACCTCCGAGACCTGATTTAATGTATCACAGAAATTTGTGGGAAGTAAGGGAGGAAATTACAAGACCCCTTGCAGAAGTATTTGCATAATCTATTAGTACGGGTGAGGTGCCTGATGACGTGGCTAATGTTGTACCTTTGTTTAAGAAAAGTTGTAAGGAGAAACCGTGGAACTATAGACCTGTGGATCTGACCTCAGTTGTGGATAAATTGTTGGAGATGATTATAAAAGATAGCATTTATGGACATTTAGAGAGGCAAAAATTGATTAGTCAGCAAAACAACCTTTTCCTCCTATTTTCAATATTTTATATGTGCTGAAAAGAAATGCTCAAAGAAAATTCCAGAAAACCTCAATCTGTTTTCATGTGATTTTTCCTCCAGGACTGCACACAGCAGTGTTCTGGAGATTCATTTTCAATATCCAGAGACTCCAGGTCAATCCCAGAAAGTTGGCAATCCCATTCCCCAGAATCGAAGACTCCAGCGCAGAACCTCTGCCTATCAAGAACTACTAGCCAGTCAAAGGGCAGCAGCATTTCGACTCAGGAGCAACACCAGGAGGGCAGGGGCAGAAAACCAGAGGTCCAGGATGAAAAAGCAATCCAGACCAAGGGTAAATTATTCTGGAAGTGTTATCATGAGAGTGGGGATCACAGGGGAGCGAGGTAAAGGAGATGCAAGGGCTGGGAAGAGGGTGCTTAGCCAATTTCTTTCTACTTCCTACCAAGTGCCTTGGTCAGGGACTGGGTGGCTTTGAATGAATGATGTCGCCCCCCACCCACCCACCCCAATCTCCAGATACCTCAAGCTGACATACTGAGGGCTTGTTATGCTCCTTAAGTGGAGGCAGGCACATCTGCTGTTGGGATAAGCAGTAGAATGAGACCTCTAAGTGGTCAGAATTGCACACTTAAGAGTCCCAATTAAATTGTGGGCTAGAGATCCGACCACAGGCCTTCAGTTCCGGAATTAATTTTGATAAAAGTAAGAAGTGGTACGCTTACACCACCCTGACAAATGACACAGTGACACAGCCTGCCTCCTGACATGTTACAACAGGCACATAAAATTCCCACCACAGAAAAAAATTACTCACAATATCATTTTAAACCAACGTCAGAAATCACACGACACCAGGTTATAGACCAACAGGTTTATTTGAAATCACAAGCTTTCGGAGTGCTGCTTCTTTTTCACCTGATGAAGGAGCAGTGTTCCGAAAGTTTGTGATTTCAAATAAACCTGTTGGGTCTATAACCTGGTGTCGTGTGCATTCTGAACTTGTTCTCCCCAGTCCTGCTCCGGCACCTCCACATCATGTTAAATCAAGTTCTAGGTATAGATGTAAAAAAAAGGCAACGTACTGCAGATGCCGGAAATCTGAAATAACAACAGAAAATGCTGGAAATTTTCGATGTCAGACAGCATCAGTGGAAAGAAACAAAGTTTCAGTTTCAAGTAGTGATGGCCCTTCATCAGAAATAAGGAAAAGTAGAAATATTTTCATGTCTTTGGCCATTGTAACATGTACAGGCCATGTAGCCCAGGAACGTGTTCCCCCATTCAACAAGATATGCACAGATTTGCCCCTTAATGTCTATCAATACCAGATTTAAAACTTTTGATTTATCATCAATTGTTGTTCGCAGAAGAGACTTCAAACTTACACTCCTGATAATTAATCGTGGCCTCGTTAGTCAATTCTTTGATTTTCCCACCTTCTTTGCTGGGTTGCATTTGGCTTTAATTTCAGATTAAGCAAAAACTGATTATTTCTCCACAGTGTCAACCACCCCATGGTTTATCACGCATACCTTCCAGTTCAGCTTCGGATTCAGAGCTTTGTTCTCAACACATCTTTTAGGTTTGTTCTGACTGTTTTCCTTTGCCATGCTGTGCCAGAAAATTTTATAAATTAAGGAATTGCCAGGAACTTCACACATTGTAAATCTGGAATAGAATTTCTGCGTGTTGACATTCTTTTATTGCTGAGTAGAATTACTTCCCTCTTTGTTAGCAATTAAGGTAAAACAGCCTTCACAAAAGTTCTTTATTTGAAGAAGGAGCATTGATTTTGAGGGGTTTTTTTATTAATAAGTTTAGCATGTAAATGGTGAATAGATAGACTGGTGTTCAATGCTGACACTCTGTGAGCTGTAGGTTTACAAAGAGAAACATGCCCAGATCCAGGAGAATACTGTAAAATACTAAATATAACTGACATATGTAAATAAAGGCATTGACAATGGGCATTAATCCAACCATATTGCTTTGTGGTACAGTGCATAAATGGAGAGCACAGGGCAGCCATCATTAGCTATTATTCAGATAGTAATGAATCAGAAGGTACAGCTTATAAAAGCATCCTCATGGGGTCAAATAGTTGTATTCATCAGAGTAATCATAACAGAATTTCACACTAACAGTGCTTAGCCTCCTTCAGTGGCACACCGGGGGATGGGATCAACTAGCAACTGGAGTGATAAGAGGATGTGAAAGGAAAGCAGCGTGAGATGTTGGATATAATAATTTATTAGAATTTCTGCCTTGCTTAGAAAATTATTATTTAAAGTATTTCTATTTAACACTTTCATTGAAGGACATTAGTTTTTTTAAAAAATTAAACCATGTCTCCAAATTTTTGCATATCTTTCTGTGTACATTTCCTACATGTCCTCAACAACAGCCAAGTAACAGGAACATTAGAATTGACTGCTTTTTTTCTAAAACATCAAGTCTTGTAGGACTCGTTGTCAAAACTGACAGTTCTGAATGAACTCAGTTCTGAAGAACAGCCATACAGACTTCAAACATTAACTCTGCTCCTCTCTCTACAGATGGTGCCAGATCTGCTGAGTCTCTGCATCATTCCCTGCGTTTTTGCCTAAATAGCTGTCTAAGTGTTGATTATGGTAGAAGGAAGATAAGCTAGACAGTGTAGCATCACAATTCTATTTAAGAAAAGGGTTTTTAAAGTGCACAGTTAGTAAGGGTGCAAGGTCAGTTTGAGGGACACTTTGCCATATTTAGACAGACACTGAGTATATCTGGAATTATGTTTCAAAGTGGAAATTCAGTGCATGGGAAAAAGTGGTGCTATACGTAGTGTTTACTGCAAGCTGCAAATTGTGATGAATGGAGAGATTAGTGAAGAACAGGGAAGAGGTGCCTCCTTACTCCACTTGATTTCCAATTTTGTGCAGCAGAAGGAGCAGGTAAATCAGCAACCAGTATTATTAGAAACCGAAAGAAGTAGCACTATTGTAACTATTGTCTTGTTTAATCAGTATTGTTTAGTTTACTGGCAATGTTAAAATGTCTTCTGATTGAGCCAGTGATCAGGAAGAGTAGGGTGTGTCTGTGAGTGAGGTAGACAAGGAGACACAGAGGGCAGGCGCTCGAAAATCTCAGCATTTGTAATTTTCCAATAGCTTTGCGATCTCCTCAGCTTGTTTAGAAGAAAGTGAGGGCCACGAGGTGAATGAATTAAAAAGCCATGGCATAACGATACAGTAAGCCATTCAAGAGATAGGGGTAAGAGGAAACATAGTCATAGTGGGGGACGGTATCGAGAGGAGAATTGACACAATTCTCTGCAGCAGGGTGGGAGTCCAGGCAGCTGTATTTTCTGCTGCATGTCAGGTGTCAGGATATCATGGAGTGGAGAAACTCATGTAGTAGGAAGGACAGTGTGCATGGTCATGGACCAATCCAGTACCAAGAACATAGATAGAACCTGGAAAGAGTTTCTGTTGAGGGATTATGAGAAGGCAGGTATTAAATCAGAATGCAGAACTTCAAAGATAATAATTTCTAGATTACTACTTGAGTCATGTGCAGATTGGCAAAGAGTGACTAAGATGAAAGAAGTAAAGGAGATAAAAGGTACTGCAGATGCTGGAGAATCCGAGATAACAAGCATGGGGCTGGATGAACACAGCAGGTCAAGCAGCATCATAGGAGCAGGAAAACTTGACGTTTCGGGCCTAAACCCTTCATCAGAAATGGATGATGAAGGGTTTAGGCCCGAAACGTCAAGTTTTCC
>JAHRHZ010000038.1:9210197-9235508 GCA_024137785.1 Ginglymostoma cirratum | reverse complement strand
GGAAAACTTGACGTTTCGGGCCTAAACCCTTCATCATCCATTTCTGATGAAGGGTTTAGGCCCGAAACGTCAAGTTTTCCTGCTCCTATGATGCTGCTTGACCTGCTGTGTTCATCCAGCCCCATGCTTGTTATCTATGAAAGAAGTAAATGCTGGTTTAGTGACTGCATGGGAGAAGTGGGCATTGACAACAGTACTGGGGAAAGTGGGACCTATACTGTTGAGACGGTTTATTCCTGAACTGCGTTGCAACTGTATTCTCACGAGTACGTCACTAGGAGGAAAAGTGAGCTTTAAACTAAATGTGGGGCTTCAATGAGGGATCAAACTTGGGTGAATGTGACAAGTCAAGGGATAGAGTCAAGGCTGGAAAGCAAAATACTAATATGGAAAATGAAGGTTGTAGAATAGTTGAAAGAGACAGGGAGAAAACAAAAACCAAAGAATGTACTAGCAGTCTGGAGCAGATGTTACAAAGAAAACTGCAAATACAGAACTAAAGTTCTGTATCTGAATGTATGTAGCATTCACAACAGAAAATTGATTGTGCGCATGGAAACAAATAAATATGATCTGGTAGCTATTACGGAGACATGACTACAGGATGACCAGAATTGAGTTCTGAATATTGAGGGCTATATGACATTCTAGAAGAATAGGAAACTAGGTAAAGACAGGTGTAGCACTCGTCATCGAAGATGGTACTGGTGCATTAGTTAGAGACAACCATAGGTCTTGAGAGCAGCATGTGAAATTGGATTGAGTGGAGACGAGAAATAGTCAGGGAAAATGTCAATTGTGGGCGTAATCTACAGGCCAATGAACAGTAACAACAATGTAGGAAGAATTATGCAAGAAGCAATATTGGATGCTTGTGATAACTTAATGGCAATAGTCTGGGCAAACTTAATCTAAAGGTAAACTGGAAAAATTAGATCAGTAGAAAAGCAGTGGCAGATGTTTAAAGATGCATTTGAGAATGCTCAGAAGAAGTATATTCCTACAATAGAGAAAAATTCTACAGGGGGGACCCACCATTCATGTTTAACGAAAGAAGGTATGGCATCAAACTTAAAAGGCATTTAATTGCACAAAGATGAGTACAGATCAGATGACTGATATAAAAATGAAGAATGGCAGAGGATGATTAAAAGTTTAAACAATGCAAATAAATTACAGCATGAGAGAAAGCTAGCTACAAATGCAAATTCAGATGGAAGAAATAGGTAGTGCGTGTTGATCCTCTAGAGGGTTAGAATAGGGAGTTAATAGTAGATAATAAAGACATAGTAGATGTAATGAATGAATATATTGCTTTTGTTTTCACTATAGAGGATACAAAAAAAATCCCAGTAATACCATCAAAAGATTAAAGGAAGAGAGGAGGTTGATGAATTAATGACACTAGCAAAACAGAACTGAGCAAAATCATGGAGCTGTGCATTGATAGATGTATAAACCTGATAAACCTCATACAAGGATCTTAAAATAGGTGACTAATAAGATTGTAGATGTGTCAATGTTACTTTTCCAAAGTTCATTGGATTCTGGAATGGTTTAATCAGACAGGAAAGTAACAATTCTTCTATTCAAAATTGGGACGATGGCAGGAAATAGGAAGCTATAGGTTATGGGGAGGTGTTAGAATCAATCATTAAGAAACTTGTACTTGGTACTTGGAAAAACTTAATGTCATCGAGTAGAGTCAGCATCATTTTGTGAAAGAGACATCATATTTATCCAATTTATTGGAATTCTTTGAAGGAGTAACATATGATGTGGATGGAGGGAAGCTCGTTGACATGTTACACTTGGATTTCCAGAAGGCATTTGACAAGGTTTCATGTGAAAGTTTATTGCACAAAGTCAGAGCACATGGCATAGGGGCTAATATATGTGCATCAAAGGGAGATTGGCTGGATGGCAGTAAACTGAGAGTATGCATAAATAGGTCTTTTTTAGATTGACAGAATAACATGAGTGATGTCCTGAAGGGATTTTTTTTTCAGGACCTTAAACATTTTACAATTTTTTATCGATGATTTAGATCAGGGGATCAAGGCATGGAAGCTAAATTTGCAGATGACACAAAGATAGGTAGGAAAGCATGTTGTGAAGATAACGTAACAAAGATGCAGATGGATATAGATAGATTAAGTGTGTGGGCAAAAAGCTGACAGATGGAATATAATGTGCAAAAATGTGAAGTCGTTCACTTTGGCGACATAAAGTAAAAAAGAAAGAAAGCATAATATTTAAAAGGAAAACAACTGCAGAATTCCAAGGTGCCAATAAATCGAGGTATTTTAGTGCATGAGTCACTAAAACGTTAGTATGCAGGTGCAGGAAGTGATTAAAAGTTTAACAGAATATAATCTTTTATTATGAAGGAAACTGAAAATAAAAATAAGGATAATATAGCCCAGTTATATAGGGCATTGGTGAGACGACATCTCAAATACAGTGTACGGTTTTGGTCTCCTTATTTAAAGATGGATGTAAATGTATGGGAAGCACCTCAGTGGAAGTTTACTAGGTTAATACCTGGAATGAGTGTGTTGTCTTACATGGAAAAATGGTTAGACCGGGCTTGTTTTTACTTGCATTTACGAGAGTGAAGGATAATTCAACTGAGATTTATAAGATCCTGAACGGTCTTCACAAGGTGTAGATGGAAAGGATATTCAATTTTACGGATGAGGCCAGAATTCGGGAATACTGGTTTAAAATTAGGGCCCACCCTTTAAGGATAGAACAGACAAGATTTTTTTTCTCTGCGATGTTTGACTTTGAAACATTTTGCCTCAGAAGATGATGGAAGCAGGATCACTGAATATTTTTAATGTGGAAGTAGACAGACATCGTTCTAGGCATAGGAATCAAGGGCTATCTGGGGTAGATGGGAATGTGCAAATTTGAACACAAGCAGCCCAGCTAGGATTTTATTGAATGGTGAAGCAGACTTGAAGGCCTGAAAGTCCTATTTCAGTTCCTAATTCATACTAATTTCTGCTGTTTGTAAATAATTCATTGGGGAGCTGATGGCCTGGACTGTTAATCCACAGTTGCAGATAACATTCTGGGGACCCGGGTTTGAATTCTGCCATAGTTGAAGGTGGAATTTGAATTCAATAAATACTTGGAATTAAGAATCTAATGATGACCATGAATCCATTGCTGATTGTTGGAAAGACCCATCTAGTTCACTAATGTCCTTTAGGGAAAGAAACTGCCATCTTTACCTGGTCTGGCCTACATGTGACTCCAGACCCACAGCAATGCGGTTGACTCATAACTGCTCTCTGGGCAATTAGGGACAGGCAATAAATGCTGCCTAGCCAGTGACAACCTCATCCCGTTAATGAATAAAGGGAAAAAGAAGGGTGCAAGAACTGTGAAATAAATGACCTATTTAAGAGGTGTAGGTTGAGGGATCATTTCGGCCTAGATAAGTCTGGTTTCAAATCGTGTCTTACTGGCTCACCTGGCCAAACAAATGGGGCTGGGGTTTAGTGTCTCATCCAAAAAACAGCATCTCCCATGTTATGAGATAATTGAATTGATTCTATAAAATATGGTCCATGAACATTGGACTCTATTGTACACATAAGCAGTTGTGGATGCCAGACCTTTGACATCTATTTTCATCATTATCTTAGTTGAGTGAGATCTTCGAATTTCAATTGGCAGTTACTCGCTATGCTCAACTATGCACTGTATGCCTGCTGTTCCTCCTCTAGCTCACTATTCCTCTAATCATGTGAACATTTCTCCTGCCTGAGGACAGAATAGCCAGTACTTTCACACACACTGACTTCATCGAAAAACTCATTGAGAGTTTACATACTGAAGCAAATTTTGCGTGGGCTGGAAATCCACAACTAAAACAAACAAATACTGCTGGAAACACTCAGGAGGTTGAGTTGTTTGAAAGAACTGGCTCAGTTCTCTGCAACTTTGTCCCAGTTGTTTTGTTAAACCTTGATTCCTCTAGCCCTTACCCCTCACACCTCCCTGCCTCCAGAACACATTCCTCATGTGCGCACTAGCTCAGGCCAACCGATATCCTCCACCCACCCCAATGACTTTGCATATCCTGCATGCAATGTGTAACTCACTCACACCCAATGGCCTCTCACAGCCTCTGTGTCAATCAATGCTGCTCACCCATTTTTATCTTCACTGTATAGCCCCTATGGTAACAGCAAGTAAAAACAAGGGAATCAAGAGTTATGGGAAAAGACAAAAAAAGTGGAGTTGAAGATTATCAGATCAGCTATAACCTCATTGAATATCAAATTATCAAATTGAATCAATTGCGAAGGGAAGGCTTTTAACTACTCCATGTTTTAGAACAATCCCATGGATGCAATGAATGGAATTTAGGCCACAGTAGGCTCATAGCTATAAATTAGAGATTCCTCCATCTTTAAAGATCAAAGTAATTTCTGAGTGGCAATTCAATTAAAAGGTTTTAAAAATGCTCAACATTTTAAAATGGTCAACCTATTTTTCATAATCAACATGTTTTGAGATATTATTACACAACTCTGGAGCAGGCAGGGCTTGAACCCAACTCTCTTGGTCTGGATGTAGGGACACTACCACTGTGCCACAAGGGGGCCCCAAAGCTACTTAGCATTGAACAAACTTAACTTATTTCATTCACCTGGTTCAACATTTTAAAAACTTACCTTGCTCTGGATGCAACTTAATCAGAACAGCTTACTCTGTTTAGAACAAAAACACTTGGTAAAATTGTTCCCTATTAGGATTAATTTATACGCACAGTTGTGCGAATAGACGCGCATTCTTTGCTTGACTCATGTGTCAGGGTCCATTGTGCTTAATCGATCATAAAGCGTAAATCGATTTTAGTTGAAACTTAAACTTTGTATTTTTCAAACCAATTACCATTTCTTTTAGGTATGACTGGGTTGTTGAAGAAGACAGCATGTCACTTTAACAAGAATAATTCAGAAGCTCCCAAAATACACTTTCCTTGTTCTCAGTATAGTACTTTTAATGATGTGAGCCAGCTGGATATCATAGGATATGAGCTCCCTGGCTGGGACTCTTAACTTGGTCCAATCAGGGAGTTCTGGCTGATAGATACTGATACTCTGATAGCTGACTCCGAAGAGGCTGTACTAAAGTCAAGGACTGTTCATGTGTAAATAAAGGGTGACTTGGTGATGAGATACTGGCTTCGCTAGAGTTAATTTCATTCAGCACACAAGTTATACATCAGGATCTTGTTTTCTATGAAGCCTGTCTTTTATATGCAAAATATTTGATAATATAGCAAGCTGAATCTATTATTAAGTTCTATTCTCTGTTCTATTGTTAAGTTCACCAAGTGTAATATTTGATGCAGCATGCATTCTCTTAGATAAAAGGACAATGAATATTCTGAAAGTACCTCTATCCCAGGGTGGCATGGTGGCTCAGTGGTTAGCATTGCTGCCTCACAGCACCGGGGACCCAGGTTTGATTCAACCTTTTGGTGACCGTTTGTGTGGAATTTACACATTCTCCCCCTGACAGCGTGGGTTTCCTTTGGGTGCTCCTGTTTCCTCCTCCAAAGATGGGCAAATTAGGTGGATTGACCATGCTAAATTGCCCATAGTGTCCAGGGATGTGCAGGCTATGGGGATACATTGTAGTGGGAGGTGGGGAGGTTTTAGTGTAGTCTGAATGGGTTGCTCTTTGGAGGGTTGGTGTGGACTGAACAGAACCATAAACAGTTGGGAGAAACTAGTGCCAATTTCAGTCATGTAATGGGACTTCCTCTGGCAGGTGTCATCAGTGAGGGAGATTAGCTGGAGCGGTTGAATAGATTCTCAACGTCCAAAGAAACTGCCTTTGGTGGAGAGAGGGCTATAAAGAAAGGAGAGGAGTCAAACAAAGTAACTCTTCACACCAATGGTACTTACATGATCGTACCATCTACTTTGTTTAAATTGTTTCTACTTAAGTTCCATTTCTGTTTGCTAGTAAAATAAGGAATCCTTGCTTCATGATGTATGGTATTTGGGCTGTCCACATGTTCAAATCACATGTTACACTAGGCTGCTAAATTTTGGTTACTTCACAGAAAATGTTGTAAATCAAAACAATCCTCTCAAAGTCCTTGTGGTTCTCTGCATATTCACTTAATATGGACCAGTGTTCTTTGAGTGGTTTGTGAAATAGGGTCTTTCTGTGAACTACAGCCTGACAAAGCATAGATTCAAATTAGAGCTCGTTTGGGTATAACAATTATACCCACTGTCTGAAATATGGAACGAGAAAAAATGGTATCAAAAGGTATATTTTGCAATAAAAGTAGTTATGAATTATATTATGATTCAATACTTCAAGCCAGTTTTCAAAAATCCTATCTTCATCCATAACATATACTTCTCAGGTCAAAGTCAAACTTCAAGCATCTTGTTTCCACGGTAAACAATTACAATCTTCTTTTCACAGTCAAACAATCAATATTAATTGTTTCTGCCACCAATGTGCATATGGTATCTATAACACATATCAAGCAATGTATTTTGACAGAATTGATCAATCTGACCTTTAAGTTGGCAATCTGAATACTCGCCAGTGACATGGATTGCTTCCACTATTGACTGATGGAAAATTCACAGATTTTCTCCCAGAATACAGTTCAAAGAGCCAAATTAAAGCTTCTGCAGTGATGGCACTGTTATAAGATCCTATGAAGAAGTATTAAAATGTACTGAATCACAGAATTACGGCATTGTAATGGTGCAGAAGGAGGCCATACGCGTCCCTCTCTCCGAACATTTTGACTTACTGCTGAACTCCTGCATTTTCCTCATAACCCTACACATTACTTCTCTGTAAATAATCATCAGATGCTCTCTTGAATGCATTAACTGATGCTGCGTTCCCACATTTCCAGACAATGCATTTTCAAGTGGACATAGAGTACAAGAGCAGGGAAATTATGCTGAATCACTGATGAATGTTCCTACAAATCTTCTTCAGCCCAAAATTACCCATCAGCCATTACTGTTTATTTTGTGTTGCTAGACAATTTTGCATCCATGTTGCTTTATTCCATGACCTTTTTCTTTCTTCAGAAGTCCATTGTATGTCAATCTATTGAACACCATTTGGAAGTCCATATATAACACATCAACTGCATTACCCTCATCAACCTTCTCTGTTACCTTTTCAAAGAACTCCAGGAATCTAGTTAGACATGATTTTCCCTTAACAAATCCATGCAGACTCTTCTAAATTAACTCACATTTTTCCACTTGTATATTAATTCTATGCTGAATAATTTCTACCAGTCTTTTCTCATAATCTCTTTTTCCTTCATTGCCTCCCTCTAAACTCGGTGTAGTTTTCAAGTGTATTTATTACTTGACACCTGTCATAATCATACCTTTTCTTCTTTTATTAATTTCTATCTCCTTTGTGATCGAGGGAGCTGTGGATTTGTTTATATTTCTTTTCCCTTCAGACGGAATATAGATATTTTGTAACCAACATATTCAGGCATGTTTTGACAGCCCTCTAGAGCAGGTGGGACTTGAACCCAGGCTTCTGGATCAGAGATATTGACACTACCATTGCACTTCAAGAGCCCCCTTTGAGGGAATACATCTTGACTGTGCCAAAACATTTTGAAGGCTACCCTTTTTTCAGCTACTGCTTTTCCTGTCAAGCTTTGGCTGCAGTCTTTCCAACCCAGGTCTATCCTCGTCTCATTGAAATCAGCTGTCCACCAGTTAATTATTCTGACTCTGGATTGACCAATGTCATTTTCCATTGTCATCCTAAACCATACAATACAATGATCACTGCCGCCTAAATGGTCCCCTACAGGCATTTGACCAACTTGGCCCATCTGTTTCCCAATAACCAGATCGAGCAGCACCCCTTCCTTGTTGAACTTGATGTTTCCTGGTATAGGAAATTCTATTTATGAACACTTGCACCTCACTGCCCCTTACACTATCACTATCCAAGTATGCATATAGGTAATTAATGTTCTCCAAATAACTACTATATGATGTTTACACCTTTCTCTTTTTTCCTTGCCCATTTGTGCTTCCACATACTTCCCATTAATGATCTATACTGCAAACAATACAATTGCACCCTCCCTACTCCTTAGCTCTAGTCAAGGCAATTTTGGCCTTGGACCCTCTGAAACATCTTCTTTTATCAATATTGCAATACCCTCCTTAACCACAAATGTCACAACTCCTCTTTTACTTTCATAGAACATAGAACAGTACAGCACAGTACAGGCCCTTCAGCCCACGATGTTGTGCCGACCTATTATCCTACTAAGATCATACTTTCCTCCATGTGCCTATCCAAGAGTCACTTAAAAGTCTCTAAAGTATCTGACTCCATTACCACTGCCGGCACTGCATTCCACACACCCACCACTCTGTGTAAAGAACCTACCTCTGACATCTCCCCAATACCTTCCTCCAATCACCTTAAAATTATGCTCCCTCATAATAGTCATTTCCGCCCTGGGAAAATGTCTCTGGCTATCCACTCTATCCATGCCTCTCATCATCATGTAAACCTCTATCAAGTCACCTCTCATCCTTCTTTGCTCCAATGATAAAAGCCTTAGTTCCCTCAACCTTTCCTCAGAAGACCTGCCCTCCAGTCCAGGCAGCATCCTGGTAAATCTCCTCTGTCCCGTCTCTAAAGCTTCCACATCCTTCCTATAATGAGGCGACCAGAACTGAACACAATATTCCAGGTGTGGTCTTACCAGGGTTTTATAGAGCTGCAGCATAACCTCGCGGCTCTTAAACTCAAGTCCCCTGACAACGAAAGCCAACACACCATACACCTTCTTTACAACCCTATCAACTTGGGTAGTAACTTTAAGGGACCTATGGATATGGATCCCAAGATCCCTTTGTTCCTCCACACTGCCGAGAATCCTGCCATTAACCCTGTATTCTACATTCAAATTCAACCTTCCTAAATGAATCACTTCACACTTTTTTGGGTTGAATTCCATCTGCCACTTCTTTGCCCAGCTCTGCATCCTGTCAACGTCCCATTGCAACCTACAACAGCCCTCCACGCTGTCCACAACTCCACCAACCTTAGTGTCATCAGCTAACTTACTAACCCACCCTCATCCAAGTCATTTATAAAGATGACAAAGAGCAGAGGTCCCAGAACAGATACCTGCGGAACACCACTTGTCACCGAGCTCCAGGCTGAGTACTTTCCATCTACTACCACCCTCTGACTTCTATTGGACAGCCAGTTTTGTATGCAGACAGCTAAATTTCCCTGAATCCCATGCCTCCTTACTTTCTGAATGAGCCTACCATGGGGAACCTTATCAAATGCCTTCCTAAAATCCATATACACCAAATCCACTGCTCTGCCTTCATCAATGTGTTTTGTCACATCCTCAAAGAATTCAATAAGTCTTCTGAGGCATGACCTGATCGTCACAAAGCCATGCTGACTATATTTCCTGACAGGTTTCCTTTCCTATCTTTCTGAACACATTGTAACCAGGGAGATTTAACACCCAGATTTGCCTTTCCGTGAGCCAGGCCTCTAGTATTATCGCAACAACATAATATCACAAGGCAAGCTGTGCCTATAACGCTCCAATTTGATTCACTGAACTCTGTGCATTCATGTACATGTAGCACAGCCCTGATTTAAACTTCAGTACTTTCTCCCTTACTCCAACTTCACATATTAACATGCAACTCTCTATGCTATCCACCTCTCCCATCATTTTGTGGACCCTGGTATTACTTTCTCACATTATGTGGAGCTGGGAGAACACAGCAGGCCCGGCAGCATCAGAGGAACAGGAAAGCTGACATTTTGGGCCTGGACCCTTCTTCAAAAAACCTTTTCTGAAGGAAGGTCCAGACATCAGCTTTCCTGCTTCTCTGATGCTGCCTGGCCTGCTGTGTTCCTGCAGCTCCACACCTTGTTATCACAGACTCCAGCATCGACAGTTCCTACTATCTCTTACTTTATAACGTTTTTTCCTGGTTCCAAAGCCATATTGAGTTAGTTTAAAACCTCCCAGCAGCGCAAAAAAAAATGCTCTGCAAGAAAATCACTCCTGACTCTGTTCAGAATCAACCATTCAAGTTTGGATAGGTGCCACCTTCCTCTGAATCAATTCCAGTGTCCCAGGAATCTAAAATCAGCCCCAACAACACTCAAGAAGCTTGACGCCATCCAGGGCAAAGCATGCCCGCTTCATTGGCATTGCAGCCACAAGCATCCACTCCCTCCACCACTGATGCTCAGCAGCAGCAGTGTGTACTATCTACAAGATGTGCTGCAGAAATTCAGCAAAGATTCTCAGACAGCACCTTCCAAACCCACAACCACTTCCATTTAGAAGGACAATGGTCACAGATATATGGGAATACCACCACCGTCAATGTCCCCTCCAAGCCACTCACCATCCTGACTTGGAAATATATCACTGTTCCTTCACTGTTGCTGGGTCCAAATCCTGAAATTCCCTCCCTAATGGCATTGTGGGTCAACCCACAACAGGTGGACTGCAGCGGTTCAAGAAGGCAGCTCACTGCCACCTTCTCAAGAGCAACTAGGAATGGGCAAGAAATGCTGGCCAGCCAGCGACAACTTCATCCCATAAAAAAAAATACATAAAAAAGAATCCACTGTGTCACATATAGACAGGGTAGTTAAAAGATGTTTAGCCCACTTACCTTACTGCTCAGTCCTTTATAGGAGTTGGGAAGTCATGTTGAGGTTGTACAGGACATTGGTGTCCAGTTCTGTTAACCCTGTTACAGGAGGGATATTATCAAGCTGAAGAGGGTTCAGAAGAGATTTACCAGGATATGGCTGGGTGTGGAAGGTTAGAGTTATAAGGAAAGGCTGGATAGGCTGGGAATTTTTTAACTGAAGGTAGAAAGTTGAGAGGTGACATGATAGAAGTTTATAAAATAATGAGAGGAGTAGATAGAGTTAATGGCGGTTGTCTTTTCCTTAGGATGGGGAATTTCAATACTAGGGGGCACATTTTTAAGATGAGAGGGGAGAGATTTAAAAATGACATGAGAGGTAATTATTTTTACACAGAGGGTAGTTTGCATGTGGGATGAACTTCCTGAAGAAGTGGTGGATGCGGGTACAATTATAACATTTAAAAGACATTTAGATAGATACATGAATGGGAAAGATTTGGGGGGATATGGGCCAGGAACAGGCAGGTGGGACTAGTTTAGTTTGGGATTATGTTCGCATGGACTGGTTGGACTAAATGGTCTGTTTCCATGCTGTATGACTCTATGACTGTATCCGCTGTTTTAGTTGGACAGTCTGCCCTTCCCTCCCCATCCCATTCCCTCTCTACCTGGTTGACCCTAACCAATGATGTGGCCACCTCTTTCAACATGCCATCGACATCATTCTCTGTCTATTGGATGCCCCTTGGTGACTCTAGCCATTGACCTGATACCTCAAGTACAAGCTTGTGCAGCTGGTGATGTTCCCTGAATGTGGGCTTGTGGTCACAAGAAGTGTCCATGGCTCCTTACATGCTACAGGATACACATTCTACTTGGAAAAGCTGCACTGCCATACCATACCCTATAAGCTACTTTTCTTACTGATCTCCAGAATAATATTAACGTTACTTGTGTAAATGTCTTTAATCAATTGGTTCAGATGTGTTATGAAACAACTTGGCTGTGGTTGGGACCTGACCCTCAACCTTCTGGCTCAAAGCTAAATACACTACCACTGTATCACAAGACCCCCAGAAATTGTTGGAGGAACTCAGCAAGTCTGGCTGTACCTGTGGAGAGAAAATAGAGTTACAATTTCAAATCCAGAGATCCCTCTTCAGAATTCAAGCATCCGCTGTTCTTTGTTTTATTCCAAAATTGAGTCTGCTTAGCTTCTGAGGTCAGGGGTTTTCAGACAAATATGTCCGCAAGTTAGATATTTTTCATCAAGCTGTTCACATATGCTATATGACATGTCAGTAGGCCAGGAGAGGATTATAACCAGACTTTCTAGACTATAGGTAAGGGCTCTACTACAATGCTACAAGAACTCACAATGTTACTTTTGTAGTATTAACTAAAACCTGGAACTGGACAAAGTCACCAGCACCTAAACTAGGGAGGATGACAGTTGTCAGCACCTAAAAGAGCAGAAAAGAGGTTAGACACCAGACAAAACCGTATGAAGAGAAAAGTCTTTGTGATCAGATATAAGTCCAAATTGGCATTAAACTGGTTGTGAAATATACCTGCTCAGACTATAATTCCTCGATGCCACATGTATTTCAAGTGGCAGCATAATTTAAAGATGATAGATGAATAGCAGGTATGGAAAATGATTCAGAACCTATGTGTTGCTGAGGACTGCAGCAGCTTGAGGTGATGCCATCTAATTTTGTAACATCTGTAAAATGGCAAGATTCTGTGCCTAAAGAAGTGATTTTATTCTATGACGGGACCAGAACAATTCTTCTGAAACAAGTGAGGCACTAGTGACAGAACTATCTGGCATTAAGTACAACTGTCATCCCAAGAAGAATAGCTCAAGGGGAACAGGAGGAAGTGGGCATTTCTGGCAATACTTAATTACAAGTGATACCTTTTTGATATTACTTTGTCTCATTCAATATTTCAGACAATGATATAATTGTTGTATCTAAATGGACTCGAAAGTGAATCTCTGCTTTATCAGGCTGCAGTTGACACTCGATTTCATCTACATAAATCTCACTGAGAACATTGGTCTGAATAAAGTGCTCATGCAAAGAACTGCCAGGATTTTAAGAAGATTGCATTGGTTTATATATATTTTTGTGAAATATCCAAATGAAGTAAATCCAGTCAAATCTCAACTGTTGAAGTGTAATTGTCCACTCCCTGTCACTACAGGAGAAAGCATCGAGAAAATTTCTATGACCTTATGCTGTTTTACTATTTATTAATTTATAATGAATTCCCTTAAAAGAGTGTGATGTCTTTTACACTTTAGCTTGGAAGTCTTACTTTACTTTCATTCTAACAAGGATTCAGCTCAAAAGAATCCTTTTTCCTCAGGTGGTCTAATGTTAAATGTTTATGCCATCATTATCTTAAACTGTCAAACTTTGCAATGCAGGAGGTTGGCATTAAATGTTCATTGCTTAACTAATTTAAAACTGAAATTACCAGCCCCACAAATTGTTATGTCCATTTAAAAATGTAACAGTTGCTGTTTCAAGTACTACTTACTGATCTCTGCTTACTTCTTCGATTAGTTACGTGCCTCTTACATCTGAACACAAGATTTTTAATATTCTACACTAGGTTCTCTTAAAACTTGAACTGGAATAGATGTTGATCTGTTGCAGAATGTCTCACACAGTTCCAACATTTTGCGATGGTGAAATTTGAACAAGGGAATTTTTGTATCAATGTTATGTTGTATTTTGTTTTCACTGTGTCTGCATTGTATAAGTAATAGATATGGAGAAGAAAGTTCTTTAAGTCATTTACTCACTCCATTGACAAATTTGACAAATGACAACACAAGTGGGAAATTTCAATTCAACTAATGTATTATTATGTCTGGTGATAGAAGAGCCACTGTTGTTTCAATGATGCCAAATATGGAATTCTTCAACAAATATAATTCCATTAAGCCACCTAAGCAAAGTTAACCAAGTTTAAAAAGGTACTATAGAATTTGTCATGGAAATTTTTTTTCTATTTGTTTGCAAATGCAAAACGCAACAAGATAAAACTACGCAATAGCACCTAAAACTTTGACTGGTTAGTTATCCTATACCTTTGAGGGATTTTTATGTTACATAATTAGCTTTATGAATCATGCACTTCAGAAATTAATTTATTGCATGAAATATTTCAGCACATACCTGTAATACTGTAAAAGTACTGGAATTATGTTTTATATTACCGCTCAAAACTGCTAACAGTTTGGAATTGTCATGCATAAATGATAATTGCAGTCACCGAGAATGTCATATTGGTCTGGTTTTCGGGAAGTTGAAGTAATATTTGCCCTTTGTTACATGCATTTCCCTTAAACTGTTCATAGAGACGAGCGTAAATTATCTGACTGTGAGTGACACATTTATGCTGTTGTTTGAATGGCATGTTTGTGATTCTCTTCTGATCATTTTAGTTTGTATTTCAGCTTCTCAGCCATCTGTTTATGACTGATGGTCACCCTAGCTACTGTGATTGTGCTACTCTTAGAGTACCTGTTAAACACTCTTACCTGTCAGCTATTTTTTTGCAGTGCTCGGATGGAGTACACTCTGGTCAAGCTGTTTTTACCTTACTTTCTCACAGACAGTAAATGAATATGTTCTTTGTTTAGGGTATAATTACTAATCATGTAGCCATTGGGAAGAAAATAACATAATTATCTCCACTGTGGTAGCCCTAATCACCACCAACTGAGGCTACAGAACTGAACAGTTTTAATAATTATCCTTCAGTGCTAGTGGCCGCTTCTCAAAGTCGCAAATAAGAGGCATGATGAACATAAACTGGAAGCTCATCATCAACTTCACAGTACGAAAATGGCTTTGAGAGTGCTTCAAAAGCAAAAGGGACAAAATGAGGTTAACCCATGGTAGATAATTGGTAATTGATATTCTGTAAATTTAAACCAGAGTACAGAGATCAAAAAATTGTATGCTGGCTCTCAAAACACCTGCAGATTTTTTTTCTCCTCTTCCTTCTTGTTTCTTTTTCAATTTAAGAGTCAACTTCCATTTATTTTCCCTCCTGTGATGAATTACTGGCCTCCATCCGATATCTCACCGAGCTACACAACTGAGATGAGGAATTCTGCAGAATTCCCAGCAATAACCTATACCCCACCAATCTGATGTACTACATCAATACTTCAACATGTTGTGTCTCAATGCGACTTCATTTTTCTTTATTCTGTACACAGCTGAGAGCACCTGAAAGAAATAAAAATTAAAAGAGCATTTGAGCGAAGCTAAACAAAAAAAGGGAAGTCCTGACAGAAATGGTGAACATACAAAATTGAACACTACAAGAAAGTATTGTTTTAATAGAGATGATGCAACGTTTTGCAATGATGACCTAGCTGAAAAATAGATGGAGGGGAAGGATGCAACAATTGTCAACAGGTTTAAAGAAACATTTCCAGTCTTAAAGAAATGAGAAGAATTTCCAAAGGCAGACAAACTTAAGAGAATTATTAAAGGTACACGGATAATTTCAGATTCAGTGGTGAACCATTGTAATCCATTGAAAAGTATAGGTTAGCATAGTTTCAATGCTAAATCTAATTGTGATGAAAGTTTATCATTTCTTATTATTTGGGAGTTTGGATTTCTAAAATTGAGCTGAATGAGTTTTTGTGTGAAGGTGACTTTCAGAAACTTATTTTTGTTTAGCAGATGTGGAAAACAGTATTTCCAAACGTTTTCTAATTATTTTCTGTGATTTAAGCTAAATAACTATACTGGCTACCTGGTGATATATTTACTGAATTTCACTAAACTGAGCTTTGTGACCCAAATAAAGAGCAATCAGAAGGCACAAATAGATTTAGTTCAGAGGAGAAGATCTATACCATCATACATGCTGTTTTAGGAGCCTCAAAGTAGTCAAAGTAACTGGAAAAAGCTTGACTTTCTCCTTTAATTCAGTGAGTTGGCCTGTATCTCTGCGTTTCAGGGAGAGATGGAGAGAACTAAAATGGGTGAATGTGTAGAAGTTTATCAAAAGGCAAAGCTTGCAACCTCATCAGTTGTGTTTGAATTTAAAGTGTGAAGATCAGAATGTTACTTCACTGGGGCGAGTGCCTTATAAAAGTTATTGCTGGGGGAAAGAATCATTCTTATTAAAGTTTCTGATGACATCTTCTGCAAATTGTCCTATATACCAGAGAGAGGAATCTTTGTTCTTTTGACTGATTAACCTGTGTTCTTTTGTTAACAGAGAAATATGTTCCGTAACCACCACAGTAACCAAGTTGCAAAGATAAAGCTTATGATCCATTGAGCCAGGTTTTACTCTGGAATCGGACTTGTCCAGTCTCACCATCTGGTGAGTGAGACTACTGAGAGTGAATCTTTGATCAGTGATTCACTGGTCAGTGAATCTTTAAAGAAACAACTATATGCAGATACTGGACATAAAAACGGGAAACATTTTAGCAGTATATTACACATGTGATCTTTCAAAATGGTATTGACTGTTGCTAAGACGTTTGTGAGAGTAGAAGATATATGTGGGTTGTTTTGAATTTTTGACTGAGGCTATGTAGAGAGTTAGCAGATAAACTGAGGGTAGATGTAAAAGCGGAATATCTTAAGGATGCGATCCTTAATATGATTACCCAATATTTGTAATTAAAGGGAAGAAAACCTGGAATTTATGTTTCATCAGTAGAGTTAGCTAAGGTTCAGTAAGAAATGAAAAACAAACTTAAATTAGAAATAAAAATAGATGAGAATGCAAAGTAGAGAGCAGTGGAAATCAATGAGAAAGAAAAGAATAGTGAACTAGAAATAAGAAACCTTGAACTGGAAAGGGAAGGGAAAGAAAAAGAAACAGAAATTAAATTTAAAAAGCTTACATTCTAAAAACTGAGCAAAACCAGACAACATGACTTATTAAAGAAGAGCTCTTAGTCAAGAAAGAAAGATGAGTTAGTAGCTTGGAGGATGATTCAGAAGATAAGGAGGGGCTTGATTTAACTAGAATTCTGTGATAAGTGCCTAAATTTACAGAGGATGGAGTTGAAAGATATTTCATCACATTTGAAAAGATGTCTGCAGAGTTGAAACAGCCAAAAGATCATTGAATCTTAACGTTAGAGAGGGTTACGATAGCTACTACAATGAAAATGTACCTTATTGCTTTAGAAGAGCAATGTGCACATTATGAAGCTATGAAAAGAGCTCGGTATCATGAGTTTGTTTTTGAAATTTATCAAATAAATTTTTGGGAAATAGGAAAGAAACATAAACCCAGGAACAGCAACTCATATTCAGCTTGGGAACCCTGCAGCCCAATGATATCAATGTGGATTTCACAAGCTTCAAAATCTCCCCTCCCCCTACCACATCCCAAAGCCAACCCAGCCCGTCCCTGCCTCCCTAACCTGTTCTTCCACTCACCTATCCCCTCTTCCCGCCTCAAGCCGCACCCCCATTTCCTACCTACTAACCTCATCCCGCCCCCTTGACCTGTCCATCCTCCCTGGACTGACCTATCTCCTCCCTACCTCCCCACCTACACTCACCCTTACTGGCTCCATCCCCGCCTCTTTGAGTTGTCTGTCTCCTCTCCACCTATCTTCTCCTCAATCCATCTTCTATCCGCCTCCCCCCTTCCCTATTTATTTCAGAACTCTCTTCCCCTCCCCCATTTCTGATGAAGGATCTAGGCCCGAAACGTCAAGCTTTCCTGCTCCTATGATGCTGCTTGGCCTGCTGTGTTCATTCAGCTCTACACCTTGTTATCTCGGATTCTCCAGCATCTGCAGTTCCTATTATCTCTAAACAGATGTGCTGTTGTGCAGCCTCAAAGTGGTCAAGTAACTAGAAATAGGTTACTATTTCATTTTCTTAGAGTTCAGTGAGAAAGGCTAGTGATGCAGCCTGCATTTATGTGTCTATCGGAGAAACAGAGACAATCATGTCTGGTGAATGTGCAGAAAATTACTGGGAGGAAACAATTGCAAACTCATCAATTGAGTAAGAAATTAAACAGCGAAGATAACTGATACATCATTGATGTTCAGCGTTTGTAGAAGAAATTGCTTTGAAAAAGAGTTGAATCTTTCTTCTGGATGTTTATGAGAAGATCTTTGAAAATTGTCTTATCTATCTCTGGCATTTGTTTTCTTTTTTAGTATAATAAACTGGTGTTCTTTTGTTAAAAAGACATTGGCAGCTTCAAGTGAAAATGTTCAGTGACTAACACCATGGGAACTCAATCGCAAAATAAAAGTTACAAGTCACATATCATGCTGGAATATGACTTGTCCAGTATTACTCTCAGATGGGATCATTGCAGAATCAAAATTGGAAAACAGGAACTGCCAGGTGCTGTTTCTAGGAATCTCTAGATGTCCATAGATGCTTAAAGCAGAACTGTGTCACAAGGCTCACAAGAACTAAGTGGAATCAATGTGTCTACGGCCCCAATCAGTATTATCTTTGAATGAGTAGACTGAAATGAGTTGGCTCCAGTGTTGTCCCCAACAGTAACAGTGAGTCTGCTTCCTTCAGACTCTTTCCTTAAATGATAAAGCCCAAGCATATCATCCCTGAGTCACTGTAAGCTGTCAGAGGGTAATTCCTCTTGGACAGAAGCTATTCTGAAATAAGAGTCACTTCAGGCTTTTGAGAAAATTTTCTCCTTACACATTGGTCAACCAATGGTATGTTTGGAGTACAAATAAATAAATGAAGGGAAGTCTGTGTTAAGTAGCAGTTATAGATGGAACAAAAAGCATTTTGTACTGAATTTTCTATGTGTTTCAAATACGCATAGCTGGATCATGTCAACTTTTGTGCTAATTTTTGCGTCGCCATCAACTTTTGTGAGTTTATTAATACTTCAAAAAATAGATGCTTCTGTCTCCTGCGGAAAGGTCATAGACAGCTTAATCCATACAGGGGTTTGTGTGGCAGGCGTGAAATGACTTTATTTGAGTGACTACAACTGTTATTTGTTAAAGGCAGTGGATTATCATTATCCCTTTCCTTGCTCTTATAGCTAATCGCTGATTCCTATTCCACTTCCTTTCTTAGCTGCACACCCACATTTGGATGCACAGAATTTAGGATTAATCAAAATAAAACCCTTCTTGGTGATCCTAGTGATCCTGATGACTGTATTCCCTGTTTAAGGAAGAGAGTCCTTCAATAATGCTTGACTCTGAAAGCTGCTAATCTGGCCTAATCCTCCTGCCCTTCAAAGCTAATAGTGAAATCTTTATCTAGAGTGCTATGTTGTAACCAGAGTATCTACTGAATTTTTTTTTATCCAGTCCCCATACTAGTCCTGCATTTTTACCTCTGGAGTCCCTGGAAATTATTTTTGTTGTATCCTATTTCTCATCTGTGTACTGCCCCTCAACACTATTATCCAAAGACACAATGGTCATGAAATTGAATATGTCCGAGAATGGCTGTGGTGTCACAGTGCATAAATAACCCAGTCCTCTTGCTTTAAATGATTGCATGGTAGCTATATGCAGTCAGCACTAAACATACCACTGAGTGGCTGCACTCCTTAGTAGAATGTATATGTCTGTGTGATGCTAATAGCCACTCTTCTAAAAGCTAGCCTGCAACTCTGAAAGCAGAGGTGCATGGTGATTGGCAAAAGTGCTGGAGCTGGTTGCAAAAGAAAACGTGAGCAAGACCTCTAAACTATGGAACAGTAGGGTGAAAAACGAGAGCTGAGTTTCTCTGGGGCCTTTGCAGAATTGAGTTCTATATTAATTCCGAGAGTCAGAATAGATTTTCAAGAAATAACCATTTTAGGAAAGAGGATAATCTGTAATTTAAAATGCAAACTTGCAGCATTTATTTGGCAATAAGGTAACTAACAAGGTTTGATCTAGAGTAAAGATTGATATTTAATAATTCACTAGTTGATGCTTGGCATGATACACAAGTTCAACACGTATTGGTTAATTTATCCCATGGCTCCCAGGAATTTTGGGGCCTTGTCTTCTTGGTTCCTTGAACCTGGACGCTTGACTCATGATGGCCCTTGAGATTTTAGCACAGACAACTTAATCCTAATATACTTAAAAATTCCTCTGCTATGTTAAGACTTGCACTCTAGTACTGAAGCACCCAATCTACTTGAACTGCTGAAGCTATACACTTCACACCTGCCTGCTGAATGTTCTCTCTCTCTCTTTCTCTTTCTCTGTCACTTTGCAATTAATTTAGCCACAGCAATCTCATCCATACTGTATCCACTGATAACGATTGCTGGATTCTTATAACAGTCTATAGGAATGTTACTTCAGTCACTAATTATGCATAATACTGGTTTCTTACAGCAATCTCTCAGCCCACAACAAATATCCGTCAACTGACATTGCTGACATAAATGCCACCTTCCTAGCAAATGCCCTACCATCTCTTCTTTCAGACAATCGCTCCCTGCTAAATGTCCTGTAACAACTTACAACCCTTGACAAGTGTAAAGTGATGAACAACAATTTATACCCTTTTTGCAGGACTCTTTGTGACATTTAGCGTATGCATGTGCACTTCTGTCAACGTACTTCCAACCCACAATTTTTAACTACTAACCAATGGGAAGACTGCTCTTAGCATCCCATGAAAATCTGACCTTAGTATCTCTTAAACAGAAGCCCTCGGAACAACTGCTCCTCAGACCAATCAGACTTTCAGCCTTGGCCTCTGTTCCAGTTGTTATAGTGTAACTTGCACCATTAGAGGCCCTGGAACATCAAGTCTTTACCTCATCTCTGTGGCCAATCAGTATTTTCATTCTGGCATTCGTTTATTGAAAAGCTAGACTCATTGGAGTACAAACATGCGAATTTACGCTAGCTATAACTCCAGTTCACTGGACACAATGAAGGCCAACAGGCCATTCAGAGTAACAATGTGAAAGCTGTAGAACAGATACATGTGACAGTCAATAAAAAGCATTAATTTCCTCAATACCTTAGTATTTAAATTGGTACAAGACCACAGACATAGGTTGGTAACAAAATGGAGGTTTTGTTTCATCATAACTGATGCGCATTTTTTCATTCAAAAATCCATTACCCTAAACGCACAATCCATAGAGTGAGGTCATAGCTAGTACATTTTCATTACATAGTGCTAAGCTTGAACATTTTCATTAGGCAGTTAGTACATCTTACTGCTTTTCAGATATCAATCCCAGATTTAAAGTTAACACAATTTCCATGACTGTAGTTTTTCCAGGTACAGTAGTTCCTGAACTTGCATAGCCTCAAGCAGAGGTTCTACATTAATTTACTAATAATTCAATACCTTGATGACTTAAGGTTTTCTTGGATTCCAGTTAACTGAGAACTGCTTTACTGACAACTTTAAAACTGTTCCATCTCCTCAAACCTTGCAGCTTGCTTCTCCCCCAACACCCATCCTGCAGCCTCCATCTTTGCCCACACTTATCCCTTCCCACATTCACTCACATCCAACAAAAACCTCCCCATCCTAGCCTTGGCTAAAGGTAACCTCTGGCAACTCCTTTCCTGCTTTGACTTACTATCTTACCTGCCCCTTGCTCCTCCATTCGTAAGTTGCTAATAGACTCACTGATGAATCTATCAGCAGCAAGCACAGGCAAGAACCAACCTATCATTACAGGAGCAGCTCCTCACCATGGGGGTGACTTTTCTCTGATTCATCACCCTGTAAGTGTATTTTCCAGATGACTTGGAGACATGTTGGGATGGATTCATCTGCTGTGCATTAGTCATGAGCCTGAAACTGTTGACAGCTTAATACCCCTATCAATCTATTTGAAACTGACATCAAACATTAAACTGCAATAAGCATGAAAATATTCTTCCATTTTTTCTTGAACTCAAAGCATGTCCGCGTCACAAACATGGAGAGGGAAAATAATTGCTCTCAATGTATGTAACAAAACATTTCTTTTAGTTATTCAAAAGGTAAGCACTGTTTCTATGTATTAAAACTTGCATGGCTCTTTATCTTTATTTCCATAGTGTCCTATTCTGCAGACCACCAACATTGCCTACAGTCTGAATAATTGACCATTTTGGAAAATCATATACCCTGCAGCTATCTGCAGGGAGAACTTGAGCCAGAAACAATGTGCTGCTTTAGTGTTCGGATGCTGGTAGCACTAGGGAAAATGAAGGAAAGAGAAATTTGCCCACAGGCAAGAATTTGGAGGAAGAACTTAAAATGAATACATTTGATCGAGAGAACTGAATGAATTCCCTTTAAAATAAAAGCTGTGTTGATCGCTTAATGCAATAACCTGGAACAGAAAATTGTACTTACTGACATGTAGTCAGCTTTTGATATCTTAATGAAACCTTACAAATTCTCAATGTTCAAACCACAATCAGTGCTAGAAGCAGATGGTTAGACTCTGTTTTCAAAAAGAGTAGTGGATACTTGAAGTGATTATGGAGCAGTACCCTAGTCGAGGAGTTCGGCTGAAGCAAAAGGTAGTTCTAGAGCTAATCTTTGAGTGGTTAAAGCCTGATATTTGAACTGCTCAATTAAATTACTGCCTTGCAAATTTTACAAATTTCTTTGCATTTCCACTTTTGGCTAAATATATACTTAAAAGATCATACGAAGTACAAGTAGAACATTTGCCCTTTGAGCCTGCTCTCTAGCTGATCTGATCAACTCCGCTTTCCAACCTGCCCCATAACCTTGAACTCCATTGTCAATCAAAATTCTGTTTAACTCAGCCATGAATATATTCAATAACCTGGCTTCTACCACTGTCTAGCAAAGAGAATTCCAAGGCCTAATGATCCTCTGAGAGAAGAATTTTTTCATCATCACCTTAAGTGGAGTCTCCTTATTTTTAAATTGTGCCCCTTGTTCTTGATTCTTGCTCATGAGGGGAAATGTCCTTCCAGCATCTTCTCTGTCAAGCTTCCTCACATTCATATGCGTTCCATGAAGGTCATCTCTCATTCTTCTAAATTCCAATCAGTATAAACCCAACCTGCTCAATCTTTTCTCATAACACAATACCTCATTCCAAGAATCAGCCTACAGAGCCTTCTCTGAACTGTGTACGATGTAAGTATATCCCTCCTTAAATAAGGATATAAGATCGGTACACAACAGTCCAGGTGTCATCTCATCAATGCCTGGAACAAGACTTCCCTACTTGTACACTTCATCCCACTTGCAATGAAGGCCAATATTTCATTTTCCTTCATAACTATTTCCTGTACCTGCATGCTAATATTTATTTGTTCATGTCTAAGGACACCCAAAATCCTTCTCTACTGCAGCATTTTGATGTTTTCTTCCATTCAAGTCATATACTGCCTTTCTAACCTTCCAGCCAAAATAGACAACCTCATATTTTTCTGATTCCTCCAACTGCCAAATTTTTGTCCAATCATTTAACCTCTTTAAAATACTTTTCAGGACTTTTGTATCCTCCTCACTATGTGTTTTCCTACATATCTTTATACATTAGCAAATTTAACTACAATACAATCAGTCCCCTCATCCAAGTCATTAACCATAAATTGTTGCAGCCCCAGCACTCTACCCAGTGACACGCAACTGGTTACAATTTGCTAAACTAAATTACCCATTTATCCAGACTCAATGCTTCTCATTATTTAGTTACTCCTCTGCCCGTGCCAATATATCATTATAATTCCAGCATCTACCTTTTAGATTGTGAAGTAGCTTTTTATGTAACATCTTACCTGTTGTGTTTTGGAAATTCAAACATAGTACATCTACTGATTTTCCTTTTTCCACTCTGCTTGTTACATCCTTGAAGATCTGTAATAATGTTATCAAAGATAATTTCAATTTCACAACACTATGCTAACTCTGCCTGTTTGTATTATGATTTTCTAAATACCTCTTAACAATGGATTCTAACATTTTCCCAATGACAGATATTAAACTAACTGGCTCAAAGATTCCCAGTTTATATCTTCCTCCTTTCTTGAATACTGGTGTTATATTTGCTGTTTTCTAATCGACTTAGGTCCTTTCCAGAACAGAATTTTGGAAGATAATAATCTATGTATCCACGTTCTCTGCAGCCACTTTCTTTAACACCACTTGGTGTTTTTTTTTCTTCCAAAGATGACATCTTATTGTTGTTGTGGTTCAATATAGTCTGGGTTTTTGGGTATTACTGCTAACTTTAGTGATCAGTGGACCAGTGGTGTTTGTTGACATTCAAAATGAAGGATTATATGGACGTATTAGTTTCAAGGTCACCACCTCCCCATAAAGGCTTTACTGCTTTGTGAGTCCCCTAGCAGGAGGTTTTGAATTAAAATCATACAATCCCTACAGTGTGAAAGCAGGCCATTTGACTCATTAACTCCACACAGCATCCCACTCAGACACACCCTCCTACCCTATCCCTGTAACTCTGCCTTTCCCACGGCTAATCCACCTAGCCTGCACATCTTCGGACACTATGGGGCAATTTAGCACGGCCAATCCACCCAACCTGCACACCTTTGGACTGTGGGAGGAAACCCATGCAGATTGTGTGAAAACTCCACGCAGCCAGTTGCCCAAGGGTGGAATCAAACCCAGGTCCCTGGCACTGTGAGGCAGCAGTGCTAACCACTGAGCCACCCTGCCACCCTGCCGCCTTGGTAAAGACTTAAAGCTATTTTCTGTTGAAAGGGTTCGTCAAAGAATTCAAGGGTTATGTGTTAGCACATTCAGTGTACACAGACACTAGTGGTATAGGGAAGTATATCCCAACGTAAAGTGCCCATTAATCCATCTTCAAAATGCACAGATCTTGGTTAAACGTACGTTTAGAAATTTTCGTTTTTTGTATTGAATTCCTTGCAGAGTCTTGATGTGCTATCTTATATGCAATAGGAACATTCAAAAATAATTGACTTAAACCAAAGCGATGACAATGTGATCCCTACAAGTGAACAATACAATCTTTGTTTAATTACCAGGAAATTCTTAAACGCACACACATCCATAAACACATAAAAGAACAGATGCTTTGGAATGACCTCTTCAGTGAAGAATTGCAGCTCTCCTTTAGTAAAAAAAAAATCCTGAAAACACCATATCAGTATTATATGAAAAGTTGAAGCAAGTTAAGGGGGCTTTCCCTGATGCTTTAGCATTTAATGTTTTAGGATCTCTGGTCAACACTGATTATGCTGATTTTAGTTGGAGACAATCAGGGCATCACAATAGCCCTCAGTGCCTGTGACCAGAAATAAGGGAAAATCAGGTAGATCTCCAGATTGGAATATTGTGTGGCATGTCCAATGGAATGTACATTGGTGTAAAGGATTGAGTTGGCTTGGTACATTTTCACTCACCCCCAAGGGTGAACAGCATGCCAACAATTGTCTGGGCCCACTCCTGGGTGAGATAGCAGAGAGTGAGCAGCACTTGTGAAACATACACTGTTTAAGTGTATTGAGATAGTAAGAGATAGTAAGAACTGCCAATGCTGGAGTCAGAGATGACGCAGTATGGAGCTGGAGGAGAACAGCAGGCCAGGCAGCATCAGGGGAGCAGGAAAGTTGATGTTTCCAACCTGAAACGTCAACTTACCT
>JAHRHZ010000038.1:9183065-9210097 GCA_024137785.1 Ginglymostoma cirratum | reverse complement strand
TTTGATGAGAAGAAAGACATACCATTAATAACAGTGCAGTATTGCATGAAATACTTCAGGGACATCAATTGAGATTAAAATCCCAATCCTGCAAGAAAGTGTGCTGCAAAAATCAATTCTCAATATTTCACTGCAATGGCAGAATTAAATGTTGCAACCAGCAAAAACCAATCATTGATGGATTTGAGGTGAAGCCAGAAGTTATAGCTTAAAATACACATTACCAAATATCAGTGACTGACAGCAGCAGAGCGTATAGTAACAAACTGAGGCATCTCAGGTTCAGCAACACCAGACAATAATCATACTTGTCCAGGCTTCTCCATACACCACCAAGAAACTGCATTCTTCAACATCACTGGGGTCAGACTCAGACAGAGGTCATGGTACAAATCCTTGTAAAATAGATTGTACTCCTTGAACAGTCTCAAGGAGTACTTCTGTAATCTGAAGAGTACTGCACTTGTACAGATGTATAAGGACAATGTACAGTGAAGGAACTACTATTAGGAAAGCATCTATATATAAAGTGAAGCACACATACACATATAAAGAATAGCTTCTGAGATAATATGAATAAAGAGAGGCTGCATTGCTTTAATTTACTATTGAAATATTTTCAATTCACCCAGCTAGCGACCACTCAAATATACTTATTCCCTATATGCAGTGAGAAAATTATATTTTCATAGAATTTTGCTGTACAAAAGGAGGCCGTTCAACCCACTGTGTCAGTACTGGCTACCAAAAGAGCTATCTTGCTAGTCCATTCTCCAGCTGTATCTCCCTAGCCCTCTAAATTCATCACTTTCAACTATATTTCCAGCTTTCTTTTGAAGCTTCCTATTGTTCCATTGTCCCAGGCAGCGCATTCCAAATCCAAAAAACTCTCTGAGTAAAGTTTCTCCTTATCTCACCCTAGCTTTTCTGCAGACAATCTTGAAATTGTGACCGTTAGTTACTGACATACCAACAGGGGGAACAGAATATCCTCCTTCACCGTGTCAAAATTGTTCAGAATTTTGAACATCTCAATAAGGTCACCTCATAACTTCTGTGCTGTGAGGAGAATAAGCCCAATTTCTCTAATCTTTCCTGATAACTAAAATCTCTCATTTCTGGAATCATTGTAGGACATCCTATTTGCATTATGTCCAGGGCTTTAATGTCCTTCCTTAAATAAGGTGCCCAGAACTGAGTATAGTACTCCAAATGTAGTCTGACTAACGATTTGTAGAGGTGTAGCATCATTTCTTGCTTTTATATTTTATGCCTCTATTTATCAACCCAAGGATCCTATAAGGCTTCTAAACAACTGGTTCAACTTGCCTGGCCTCCTTCAGAGAATTATATGTGCGAACCCTGAGGTCCCTCTTCTCCTGTACTTCCGTCAAAATTGTACCATTGAGCCTGTATTGTCTCTCCGTGTTTCTTCCACCAAAATGCATTACCTCACATTTTTCTGCATTGAATTTCATCTGTCAAGTGTCTGCCCATTTAGCCAACTTGTCAATGTCCCATTGAAGTTGCTCAGCATCATCCTCACTTAGGTTGGTATCATAACCAAATTTAGAGATTTTGCCCCCAACACCCATCACCAAATCATTAAGATATATCAGATAAAGCGAGGGAACCAATACTAGTCCCTGGGGAGAACCACTTTCATCTTGTCTCCAATCTGAGAAATTCCCATCCATATATACTCTCTGTTTCCTATCTTTTAGCCAACTTCTAATCCATGCTGCCAAGGATTTATCAATCCCAAACATTTCTAATTTGCTAACCAACCTGCCATGCAGTGCTGTATAAAATGCTTTTTGAATTTCCAAATATACAAAATCCACAGCACTACCGTCACCATTGCCTATGTCAGCTCATCAAAGAACTCAATCAGATTTGTCAGACATGACCTGTCTTCAACAAAGCCATGTTGACTGTATAATATTAACTTAAGTCAAGTTATAGAGTCATGGAGTCATACAGCACAGAAATAAACCCTTTGATGCAACTAGTTCATGCTGAACATAACCTTAAACTAAATTCGTCCCCACCTGCCTGCTCCTGGCCCTTATCCCTCCAAACCTTTCCTGTTCATATATCATCCAAACGTCTTTTAAACATTGTAATTGTACCAGCATCCACCACTTCATCAGGAAGCTCCTTCCACAAGCGAACCACGCTCTGTAAAAAATTGACTGTTATGTCTTTTTCCAATCCCTCTCCTCTTACCTTAAAAATGTGTCTCCTAGTCTTGAAATCCCCATCTTAGGGAAAAGACAACTACCATTAACTCTATCTGTACCTCTCATTATTTTATAAACTTCTATCATTACAACCTTCTATGCTCCAGTGAAAAAAGTCCCAGCTTATCCTTATTAACTCAAACCTTTCAATTTTTATTATTCATTAATGGGATGAGGGCGTTGCTGGCTAGGCAGCATTTATTGCCCATACCTAATTGCCCAGAGGGCAGTTCAGAGTCAACCACATTGCTGTGTGTCTGGATACACATTTAGGCCAGACCAGGTAAAGATAATAGTTTCATTCCCAAAAGGACATTAGTGAACCGGTTGAGTTTTTCCTGACAATTGATTTATGGTCATCATTAGATTCTTAATTCCAGATATTTAGTTGAATTCAAATTCCATCATCTGCTGTGACAGGATTCAAACCCAGGTCCTGACAATGTTATCTAGGTCTACTGGATTAACAGTCCAGCAATAATACCACTAGGCCATTGCCTCCCCATACCCAGTAACATCCTGGTAAATCTCTTCTGAACCCTCTCCAGCTTGATAATATCCTTCATATAACTGGGTGACCAGAACTGGACACAGAATTCCAGAACAGGCCTCACCAATGTCCTGTACAACCTCAACATGTCTTCCCAACTCCTACACTCAAAGGACTGAGGACATACCCAAGGCCATACCATTCATTGTATAAGCTCTACCCTGTTTATTGTACCAAAATGCAACACCTCGCATTTATTCAGATTGAACTCCATCTGCCATTTTTCAGCCTATTGACCCATTTGATCAAGATCCTTTTGTAATTTTACAAAAGGATTGAGCAATGAAGGTAAGTGTGCCAAATGCCTTTTTAACCATCCTGTCTATGTGTGCAGCAAACTATAAAGAAGAATGTACCTGCAACCCTAGGTTCCTCTGTTCTACAACACTACCCAAGACCATACCATTAATTGTATAAGCCTTACCCTGTTTATTGTACCAAAACGCAACACCTTTCGTGTATCCAGATTGAACTCCATCTGCCATTTTTCAGCCCATTGACCCATTTGATCAATATCCTTTTGTAAATTTGCAAAACCTTCTTCACTGTCTATAATGCCACCAATTCTGGTGTCATCTGCAAACTTATTAACCATGCCTTCTATATTCTCATCTAAATCATTTATATAAATGACAAAGTAAAGAGGCCCCTGAACTGATTCCTGTGGAACACCACTGGTCACGGGCCTCCAGTCCGTAAAGCAACTCTCCACCATTACTCTCTGTCTCCTGCCATTAAGCCAATTATATATACATTTGGCAAGTTCCCCCGAATCCCATGTGACCTAACTTTACTAATTTGTCTACCACGCAGAGCCTTGTCAAAGGCTTTACTAAAATCCAAATAAACAATGTCTCCTACCCTGCCATCATCAATCTTTTTGGTAACTTGCTCGAAAAACTCAATCAAGTTTGCACAAACCATGCTTACAACAAGCAACATCCTATTGGGTAATAAGTCTCCTTGCTTTCAGATTGGTGTAGGAAGGCAGTGTCTTTCAAGGATGGGTCTGTTGACTGATTAATAGCCAGTGAGTGTAGGGATATCATGTGATCAGCACTTCACTTTACTCACAATCCTATCAGAAAGGCACTTAATACTGGCAGGGCTTCCTACAGGAGGCAACTGGGGGGCTCTCACTGGCAATCCAAGCAGAAGACAAGACTTCTGATCCCCTCACAAAATCATCTGTATTATCTTTAACTACCCGAGTAAATATCTTTAATGGAACATCTCTTAAAAACCTCTTTTCTAGATGAAGGGCTCAAACGTCTTCAGTCCTTACCCAGACATGTCTCATGGTTCATCTTTGCAACTCTCTCATACTCAAATATCTCGCCTGTTTCTGGGTGACTAGAAATGGATGCAATCCACGAGGCTCCACCTGACAAGAACATTACCTCTTTGATTTATATTCTGTTGTTTTGACGATGTAAACTATTACTATTGCTTTGCTACTCTACTTTAGTTGCTCTGGATTAGCATCAAGGCAACGAGGTCTTTGACCATGCTTGTAGCCTTCCACTGGAAAACCACCATCTCGACAATGGGACGGTGAATGTTGCTATGCCAATGTGGCTTCCTACTGTGTTCTCACTCTCTTCACTTCTTTTCTCACTGCCTGGGGTTTGGTCAAATTCTGCCCATTACATTTGTCTGATCACAATGTCTATCGAGAATGATAACACCAACAGCTTGCATTTATATAGCAGCTCTAATTAAATCAATATCTAATGACACACTTCCAATGAAAACAAAAGGGAACATGTTCAATATATTTCAGTTAATTACACTTTCTACTTATTGCTCTGGAGTGTGGATCTTGGCTGGAGAATAATGTGGAGCTACTTGAACACCTGTAACAACTTCAGTGACCAATCCACCAGTCCTCAATGTTTTGCTGCAATTTGGTTAAAGATAATCTGTCCTGGGAAACAGTGGCAAGTAAAAGAGAATGAGAGAGAATGGGCATCCAGGCTTTTGAGCTTTGTACTAGAGGTCTTGGTAGAGGAAGTGGAAACTATGACATATGTCCACTAATGACAGGGGATGCTGTTATCTACATGTTCAAAAGGCAGAATCGTAGCAAAGCCCAGAAGAAATCAAGAAACAATGAATCTGTTGGTTAATAATATCATGAAATAGTGCTTGTGTGTGTGTGTGTGTGTGTGTGTGTGTGTGGTCCTTCCTGCTGTGAACATGTGATAAGCTGTGCAAAAGAGGGCATTATTGATCTCCAAAACAGCAACACCAGCATCTAACAGCATTGCATGCTGATCAATGTCATGATGTACTTGTTCTTTTTCGTTCTTGCAGAATTTCATGGCACAAGCTTGCACTCACCAGTGTGGCATCCTACTCAGATTTGTCCCAAACATGTGTGCACACACACCACGAATATTATTGTGAATCTCTAAGGGCACACATAGCACCAATAAAGAAAAGGTGCTAATGAGCCCAATTTTTCATGCTGTAATGAGAACATAGGAGCAAGCTTGAGACTCAATAAGGAATGCGGCAATTCCAAGTTCTGTTGTCAGTGCAGATTTCAGACTGCAGACTGGTATGAAAATTAAGGTCAAAAAGCATTGCAACATTTAAGGCTTGTCAGGATTAATATAGTGAATGAAAAAGGCCCAGTCAATCTTCAAGCTATAGAAGTAATAAAACAAAGAACTGGGTAATTGCTATTCACCATCCAGGAGCTGCGCTCTATTTCATTTGTGTGCAGCGTCAGTTAGGAGCTGAAATTATTTGGTGAATGTTTTGGAACTCATTCATTATTCTATCTTTACTTTCTATTCATAGATTAAAAATAACCATTTTAATTATTTTCTGAGTTGCAGTACTCTTGAGGACATTTGGCAAGGTGGATGCCATCACAGTGTGATAAAAGAATAAAATGGATTTTGTATAATAATTCTTCCAATAAAAACATATGCAACATTTTAAAATAAGTGTTCCTAAATGATGAGAAAGCCATAATCTTGAAATGAATACCTCCCACTATTTCATCCTCAACCTCAATGGTTACTTGTTTATCTAAATTCTACAAATCTTATTCACTACACTTAAGTAACAACAACAATCTATGTTAGTTTTATAAATTTGAAAAGACTAACCACTTAGGGAACTATTTAAAGCTAAATTTATGCCAGACAAGGAACTAGAATTTCTAACTGGGTGGAATGTACAGAGCACTTAGAAAGCCAAGATGTTCACAACTTACAGACTTGGCTGGGAATTTGATTCAAGACAATGAACAACATTACCCACCTTCTTTACTATCACACCCCATTCTATGATGTAGAGGTGCCGGTGGTGAACTGGTGTGGGCAAGGTCAGAAATCACACGTTATAGACCAACAGGTTTATTTGAAAACACAAGCTTTCAATGAAGGATTAAGACTCCGAAAGCTTGTATTTTTGAATAAACTTGTTGGACTATGACCCGGTGTCGTGTGATTTCTGACCTTGTCCACTCCATTCTAACCATCTCCTCATCTGCCGGTGACTGGCTGACTGTAGATCGTGCTTAACTGCCGGATTACTGGTCAGCTGTCTCCTTGGCTGAGGGCTGTCTGCCTGTTTGATGTCCATGTGAGCTATACAGACACTCCAGCACGCTGGTCCACCTTCTGCTATGGTCTCTATCTCTGCTTTTCTCATCATGACGTGCTGCAAACTCATTGTTCAAATGGTGTCTTTCCCTAAACTTGCATTTTATTGTAAATTCAAAAATTCCTGTTATTTCACCGAGATGTAAATGAACTTTGAGTAAATAGTTTTGTGCTACAAAAACTGAATGGAGTTGTACTTTACTCATACTCTGGTTGTGTAGCAGTAAAGTTTCTGAACTGGCAGTCTAGAGCTGTTGGCTGTCAGGACATGGGTGTCAAATTTAGTTTTCAATTCACATTTTTCAGTTAAAATCTGGAAATAAAAATTAATCTCAACAATGATGATTGTGAAACTATCATTGACTGGCAGAAAAACCTATATATTTCACTAATGCTCTTTAGGGAAGGAAATCTGCTATCCTTGCCTTGTCTGGCCTACATGTTTCTTTAATTCACTCGTGGGACATGGGTGTCGCCAGCATTTATGAGCTGTCCCTACTCACCCATGAGATGGTGGTGGTGAGCTGCCTTCTTGAACTGCTGCAGTCCACCTACTGTGGGTTGACCCACAACACTATTAGGGAGGGAGTTCCAGGATTTTGAAGTGACAGTGAAGGAAATGTGTTTTCAAGTCAGGATGATGAGTGGCTTGGAGGGGAACTTGCAGGTGTTCTCCAGATCTGCAGCAAAGTGGGTGACTCTAAGATGTCCTCTGAAATAGCTGAGCAAGCCATCTAGTTCGAGGGCATTTAGGAGGGCAACAAACACTGACCTTGCCAAAGATGTCCACGTTCCCATGAAAGAATAAAGAAAAAAAGTCATCTCTTCTGAATCCTAGGGATGCTTATTGTGACATTCAAGTCAGTCATGTCAGTTATTTGTGTGCTACAGGTGTCCATTTGGTTTCCAAAATAGCATCTATGGTGCTTGTCCAAACTATTAAGGTGAATTGCCCCAGCACCATATTAAAGAGGGTATTAGTTCTTCTGTAGTAAATGTATATGCAGAAAAAATGTCCTTTAGCGCATAACTGTGTTTGACACCACCAGTCAGGGACTGGGTGTGACTTTGGAACTCAGTGTGCCAGTTAACACACTATCTTAACCTCATGCAGTTTAACACGTACTCAACAGCTACAGTCCCCGCCCCACCACCATCCCCCCACACCCCCATCCCAGCTTGAAATAATAATTAGTAGGTTACACGCAAGTTATCAGTGATTTCGTCTGGCTGAAGTTTTGAATCAATGAGTATTTGATACTTCCTATAAATATTTAAATGTGAAAAAGTCCAAATGGAGTGGCAGGTGTGGAAGGACTGTTTTGCTGATGTCAAGGCTTATGAAAACAACAATTGTTCCCAGCCATGGGTGCACTCATAGGCATTTTTCTTGGTATAAAACATACCTGAATTTCAATGACATGTGCACTGCAGTGAAAACAGAGCCATAACTGCAACCTCAGAGCAGGCCAAAAGAGCACATTGCCTGTGGCTGTGAAGGTGACCAAGCACATGAATTTTCATGTAGGACTTCCTTCTGGGCTGGATTTGGAGATATTTGATTTCCCCACAATTTCCCATTCACTGTCAAAAAGGAGACATAAAACTGTCTTGTTAGTTGAAAACCAACTAATTTTCACTCCTGTGTTCACTGCTCACAATGTAGTATCCTCTCTGTTGAAGGGATGAAACACAACTGGGCAATCATTTTGCAGAGCACCTATGTTCTGCCTGCAGAAATGATCCTGAGCTTCTTGTTGCTTGCCACTTCAACACACCATTGTGTTCCGTAGGTGACAACTTAGCAATCAGAGTCATCCACAAAATGTGCAAACCATGGATATATGTACAGCTTGTATACAACGAAAGTCAAGTTGGTCATGAAATGTTGTATTTCCCCAGCTGTGGTACTGAAACAATGGGCTGTGTCTTCTAATTTTGGCTAAGTGTCCGGTACATTGGGTTTTTTGGAGGTGTCTTACCAAGCCTACCTCATTAACTACCTATCTTGCCCCTACAATGTCCCTCTTGTCTGATTCTAGCCCTATCTTACCAGCTTCTATTCGTGGAATAACTTGCCGCTGCCAAGGCGTTCTGCAATTGACTGACATCCCTGGTATCAGTGTCATCTTTAAAAGACTGTAGTGCACCTGGGCAAACACAGTCACTCCGGAGATCCCCTGCAGGGTTCCTGACATTTGCCCCGGACAAGACAGACAAAAAAATTTGCCACTCTGCTTTGCAGGCACAGAGGTCCTGCTGGATGGGGTGGTGCAGAGATGGGCGGTCCTCTACCCCCAGGACAGCACAGGATGCTCAATATCAGACCATGGTCTGAGGTTGCCACCCAGCTTGGTGCAGTCCCAGCTGTTTGGAGGAATAGCCAATAATGTAGGAAGAAAACCAATGTCCTTCTCCAGTCTGTTAGTGTATGTGGTATGATCTTTCCTCAGATCATCACACTCACTCAGTCCCATACCTACTTCTGTAGGTTCATGCTCTAGCACTTTCATTACTGCCTGTAACATCTTCCCTCGCTCACTCTCACCCAAGCCAACCACAAATGCCACTAACCCTGTATGTTTTCTATGCTACCTACTCACTGTTTGGGACACCTTCCTGCCTGTACCAGTGCTAACAGCTTTGCCACCCACTTTCATCTCCTACAATACCCACAAATCTCTCATTTCAGGAGGAAAACAGCCCACAATAGGGCAGAATGAGCCATGTCTGATAGATGTGAGTGTCGTGGGTGGTGGACTGTCTCAAATGCAGCTCTTCATCCCTTATGGGAAGAGCTCCCTGATTCTGACTGACCCTTTCTAAGCTCATGGACTGATATCAAAGGCTGCCCTTTACTTTCTGTGCCAAGACCCCCGATTGAAAGCTGATTCTTTTGACTTGGCTGAAGACAGCTGATAAACAAGACACACGTCATGGCTTTGAGTCTGCAATAAACAGCAAGACAAAACAACAGAACTAGGAAGGGTCACCAGACCCAAAACATTAACCCTGATTTTTCTTCACAGATGCTGCCAGACCTGCTGAGTTTTTTCAGCAACTTCTGTTTTGGTTCCTGATTTACAACATTCACAGTTCTTTCAGTTTTTATTCGGCAGTACAATGAGCCAAGTATCACTGGCCAAGGGGACAAAGCACAAAAAGGCAGGGCAGGGCAAGGCAAGATAAGGGCAGGCCATGCAAGGCAGGGATTCTGTGAGCTTCTAGGCAGGGCCAGAGTGCGGTAGCACAATGAGGGCAAGTGACATGCCAGACAATGCAGCTAGGTCCAGTCCATGAGCTGGGTGCGTGCATGTCCTTGAGTGCATGGTGTCCTTGCTGCAGCATTACAATGATATTTGCTGGTCCAGTCTGAGGTGCAGCATTGATGTGCAGAAACATATTGTAAGTGGATTGGGGAAACATATTGCAAGTGAGGGTTCTAAGAGGGACATGTCAGTGGAATGTGAGTTTCATCTGACTGGGTGCCCATGGAGCATCTCCTGAGATGTTAGTGCCTGGCCTTTGAAGCAAGTGGCAAGCTGAAGTTAACACATACCTGCTCTGACTTCCAAGCTGAGAATTTTCATTTGGTGCATGTGTTAAGATGGGAATCTGCATTTTAATGAAGTGAATTGTGTCATTAACAAGCAATAATAGGCAACACGTCTGGTGAAAAATTCACCTCGACACCCAGCTGATACATAACAGATACAACGAGTTGCTCCCAACGTTGAGATAGTCCTCAACAGACTGTCATACGATTCTGTCACAAATCTAACTATAACCCATGTTGTTCAGGCCTTTATACGGTTCCACTCAATGTGCCCAGTGCCTGGACCATTCTGGAGGAGTGCCACTATATGGTGCACAATCCAGCCTTCATCATGAGAGTGTCCTTGTCAGCAGTTATACATTAAACATCTCAAGAGCAGGAGCATGAGGTGTAGGAAGAGGATGAAGAAGACAGATTAAGTGAAGTAATCTAACAGCCCCTTTTTTTGTCAGTCTCTCTCCAACAATCTCATCTGAGTGTAATACAAGGAACTGCTATGCCAATTCTTTTTCCCCAATCAACTCCTCAATTAATTCACACCTACATTTTCCTCTACGACTAGCCATCACTTGGCCACAATGCAAAAACAAAGCCTACCACTAAATTAACATTCCAAACAAAATTTTGAAAATAAACCATGCTAACACATATACAAAGATTATCTAATTATCCTGTGCATTCCGATAGCATCTGCCTTCTCTGTGTCTTCGTCTCTCCTATCGCTCTTATGCAGCACCGTTTCGGTGACTCCTGCCTAGCTGATGGAAAGCCTGCCAATGACCATACTGGATGCCCTCTAGCAGCACATGGTGTGGAAATCCTGCTTTTGGATTCACCACCTCAACCTGTTTGGCAGCAATTTGGGAGAACGGAATGACAACAGCAAGGACTCTTGACAGAATGGTAGTGGTGTGAGGATGAGTGCTGAGAGATGATGTTCAGGGAGATGCTGACACTTTAACAATCCTAGTATTCCTTTAAAGGTCAGTTCATCAGATTTCTGTGACATACTACGAGCCCGATTTCCCACCGCGATCGACAACAATGTTGGTAGTGGTCTGGCCATGTATGGCAGCCAGCTAACTTCAGTGTTGTACTGTAATGGAAGCTGAGATATCAACCAGCAGAGACTGCCTCATGGTTAGGTCCACAACACACAGTTGGTCACTGTTTCCATGCTTGAAAGGATGGCATCAAAATTTGCACAAATTGGATCAAATTGATGTTGATCTCTATCGTGCTTCCTGACATTAGCAAAACACTTTCCGTCAGACTTCCAAATATACAGACTATTTCACTTTGAACACCCTAAGTGCCCATTTGAAGTACTCATTTGAATTCTCTGCAGTAATATGTCAGCCTCCAACAGGCTGAAACCTGCACTATATTTAATCCTGCCCCCACTTTACCCTGGCTGCAGTCATTCTTTTCCAATATCTCACCATGTGTCTATCTTGCCTTTATGCTATCACTTAAATTGTGGGCTGTGAGATCATCTGAGCTGGTGACTTTATTTGTGAAATCAAGTGATGGTGTTGTATCTTCACCATGATCACTTCATACTTTTCGTCTTTAGCCTAATCGAGTTGTGCTTCTTGGGTATGTGAAATCAGGTGCAAGGCTGTGCTGGGAAAATAAGTGGTACATGCTTACACCATCTATAGCTTGTAATTTATAAGACCATAAGGTATAGAAGCAGAATTCAGGCATTTAAACCATTGAATCTACTCCACCATTCAATCATGGTTGATGTGTTTCTCAAACCCATTCTCTTACCTTTTCCCCCCTACCCTTGATCTCCTTACTAATCGAGAATCCATCTATCTCTGTCTTAAACACACTCAATGCCTTAGTCTCCATGGCCTTCTCCTGCAATGAGTTGCACAGATTCACCTTGCTTTGACTGAAAGGAGTCCTCCTCATTTCAATTCTAAAGGATCGTGCCTTTACTCTGAAGGAGTGCCCTCAAGTCCTTGTCTCTCTTACTGGTGCAAACATTTTCTCCACATCCACTATATCCAGGCCTCTCATTATTTATAAGTTTCAATCAGATCCCTCCTCATCCTTTTATGTATGGGTCCAGAGTGCTCAACAGCTCCTCATACGACAAGCCCTTCATCCCTGGTATCATTCTTGTGAACTTCCTCTGGACCCACTCAAAAGTCAGCACTTCCTCCCTTAGATACAGGATCCAACACTGCTCACCATATTTCAAATGCGGTCTGATCAGAGCCTTGTACAGCCTCAGCAATACATCCCTGCTGTTGTACTCTAGCCCTCACAAAATGAACGCTAACATTGCATTTGCCTTCCGAATGGCACTATATCTTAATCAGAAAAGAGTAAAGGGGGAATGGGATGTGAGAAGGAGAATGAGATAGCAACCATGGTCCACTGCTTTTTGTCATTTATATAAATGATTTGGATATGAATATAGGAGGTATGGTTCAAAAGTTTGCAGATGATATTAAAATTGGAGGTGTAGTGGACAGCTAAGAAGGTTACATCAGAATTCAATGGAATCTTGATCATATGGGCCAATGGGCCAAGGAATGGCATTTGGAGTTTAATTTAGATAAAGGTGTAGTGCTGCATTTTGGAAAGGCAAATCAGGGCAGGACTTATGCACTTATTATAGGGAGTGTTGCTGAACAAAGAGACCTTGGGGTGCAGGTTCATAGTTCCTTGAAAGTGGACTCGCAGGTAAATAGGATAGTGAAGAAGGTGTTTGGTATGTTTGCTTTTATTGGTCAGTGCATTGAGTATGGAAGTTGGGAAGTCCTGTACAAGACATTAGTTCGGCCACTTTTGGAGTATTGCGCGCAATTCTGGTCTCCCTCTTATAGGAAGGATGCTGTGAAACTAGAAAGGATTCAGAAAAGCTTTACTAGGATATTGCCAGGGTTGGAGGTTTTGAGCTATAGGGAGAAGCTGAATAGGCTGGGGCTATTCTCCCTGGAGCATTGGAGGCTGAGGGGTGACATTGTAGATGTTTACAAAATCAGGAGAGGTATGGATAGGATAAATAGGCAAGGTCTTTTCCCTGGGGTGGCAGAGTCCAAAACTAGAGGGCATAAGTTTAAGGTGAGAGGGGAAAAGGATAAAAGGGACCTAAGGGGTGACTTTTTCCTGCAGAGTGTGGTGCATGCATAGAACGAGCTGCCAGAGGAAGTGGTGCAGGTTGGTACAATTACAACATTTAAAAGGCATCTGGATGGGTACATGACTAGGAAGGATTTAGAGGGATATGGGCCAAATGCAGGAAAATGGGACTAAATTTATCTAGGATATCTGGTCGGCATGGACGAGTTGGACTGAAGGATCTGTTTCCGTACTGTATATCTCCATGACTCTATATTATCCCCTTTGATGGTTTCAATGCTTCAGCAGGCTGCAACTTCAGCAGTGGGTTAACCAGCAATGGCAGCCATGAGTTTCCACTGGTGTTAGGATTTGTAGATTCTCTCTCCACTGTCGGCAAATCATGTTGCCTCTTTTTGTGCAGTGGGTAGTGGCAATACGACTGGGCTAGTAATCCAGAGACAAAAACAGAAAGTGCTGGAGAAACTCAGTAGGCCTGGCAGCATCTGTAGAGAGAAAAGCAGAGTTAATGTTTTGAATCCAGTGACCTTTGTCAGAACTAGAATAATCCAGACCCCCATGCTAATGTTCTAAATAAATGGGTTCAAATCCCACAATGACATTTGATGAAATTTGAATTCAATAAAAATATGGAATAAAAAAGCCAGCCTTAACATATGAGTATTGCTGATTGTCATCAAAACCCATTTAATTCATTCTTGTCCTTTACTGAAGACATCTGCCATCTTTACCTGATCTGGACTACCTGTTGCTCCAGACCCACTATTAACTCTTGATTGCCCTCTGTGTAATTAGGGATGGGCAATAAATGCTGGTCCAGCCAGCATAGCCAACATCCCATGAACAATTTTTAAAATCCTGCAAGACAAAGAGAAGTTTGTCAGTGAATCCTGCTTGGGTGATGTGACAAGTTCAATACTTGTCAGGTTATGCAAGCAGTGAGATGTGGCTGGGAAGCTTGCATAAATAACAAAGTGTGTGATGGTGAAGGTGGATCCTGTGAAGGGCAGGTATAAACCCTGGTTGAGCAAAACTGTTGGTACATGACTGACTGAGCTGTGGTGAATTGAACAGAATCTGGTTAGAGGTGCAGCTGTTAGGATATAGCATTTGAAGAGGTATTCACTGACCTTGACCACTCACAGAAGGTTTTTGAACCTCTTTCAGCAATGCAACTTCATCTTCAGAGCTTGACTGCTTATTGTTGACCTCCACAAGGCATCTGTTCCTTTTGAATGTTTGCTGGAGGGATTTCTGGCTCCCTATGGAATGCCCATCTTGTTAGGGCTGCCTATGACTGAGCAGCACAAAATGGCCAATGGCTGCCTATGGGTAATGCACCAGCACATGGCTGACTGTACTTAGAGAGCTTGGGAAAATATTTGCTTAGTGTAGTCTTTACAGGTAGAACAATAGCAGCTCTGTAGAACTTAAGGTAACAGAACTGAGACAGAGTATGCAGCTGCAGTTGTTTACGCATAAGATATAGATCAGAACATTTCACACTATATTTAAACAGCAAATCTCTCTTTAATTATTTAATCAATCTGTTATAATACTAATAGTAGGTTTTATTTAAGATCCTTCAAATAATCATAGATATAGATTCTGAAGTAGTTATAAATCCACCTACATAGAAAAAAATCACTGAAAGCATGAGGGGAATATTCAAATAAAATTATGTGAGCAAACCAGTTTCAGGCAGTAAAAACAGCCCCCTTATCATTACAGAGAGAAATGAATCATAGGAATAAAAACTCATAGACATTGGAATGTGGGGTGAATGAACACATTGTAAGACACCCAAGGATAAAGACAGTGGTGTCTCGTAAATATGACAAGAAAGAAATTCCTCACGACTAGTTAGCCAGAGAATTCACACGTTACTTTGTTGAAACTAATATTATAACAATTAGTAAAAATCAATATTGTTTTGTATTTCCTGTAATGAGGTTAATAAGTAATTTAAAAGGTCCTTAAGTGACAGGTAAGTATTCAATTAATTGGTCAATCACAGTTGGATAACTCAGGTCTGCTGACCAATGGTATACAAGAGGAGTGTGCTCTCTGAGTTTCAGCTGTACAAAGTAAGCTACTTAGAAACTTTTCTCATGCTTTTTCGCTATAAAGGCCTGAAGCTGTAATGAAGTTGTACTGCAATAAAGGTTGCCTGAAACGACTACTGGACTCAAGACCCTCATTTAAAACTGTGGTGGCTAACCTGTTTCACCTGTTCCACCAGGGCCTCCAATGTTGGAATGGCTTGGAGCCTGGTGACTGCCATGGTGTGTAATTCTTCAATCTTTGCTAAGCCTGATTAATGTCACAAAGGACTCCCAGCACCTCCAAGGCCACGATACACTTCCCATACAAAAGATGCAAGCTAGATTTTGGGGTGGCACAATTGCAGAGTGGTTAGCACTGCTGCCTCACAGTGCCAGGGACCCAAGTTCAATTCCAGCCTTGGGCAACCATCTGTGTGGAGTTTGCACGTTCTCCCTGTGTCTGCGTGGGTTTCCTCTGGGTGCTCTGGTTTCCTCCCGCAGTCCAAAGTTGTGCAGGTTAGGTGGATTGGCCATGCTAAATTGCCCACAGTGTTCAGGGAGGTGTAGATTAGGTGGGTTATAGGGTAATGGGTTTGGGTGGGATGCTCTGAGGTTCAGTGTGGACTTGTTGGGCTGAAGGGCCTGTTTCCACACTGTAGGGATGCTATGATTTGACTGGTTCTTGACACCCAGTATGTTCACCTCTGCTCATGAACTCAATCAATCAACAGCACAGTTAGCATTGACTGGAAGCTGAAGTCATGCTGCCTTTGTTACAATCAATGGGCTTATCTTTATTGTGTATTGCAATCCTAGCATCCGATTTTATAACCTAGTGAATTTAGACTCCACTGTCTACTGAGTTAGCCAAGAATTACATGTCTATAGGACACCCAACTAGCATGAATACAGAGCTAGACAAAGGATTACAGGAAACATATGGGGTGGCACGGTTGTTCAGTGGTTAGCACTGCTGCCTTACAGCGCCAGGTCCCTGTGTTGGATTCCAGCCTCGGGCAACTGTCTGTGTGGAGTTTGCATATTCTCCCTGTGTCTGCATGGGTTTCCTCCATGCGCTCCTGTTTCCTTCCACAGTCCAAAGATGTGCGGGTTAGGTGGATTGGCCATGCTAAATTGCCCGTAGTGTTCAGGGATGTTTAGATTAGGTGGGTTATAGGGAGATGGGTTTGGGTGAGATGATATGAGGGTCGATGTGGACTTGTTGGGCCGGAGGGCCTGTTTCCACACTGTAGGCATTGTATGATTCTATGATAGCTAGATAAAAATGTATAGGGTCCTCCAACCTATAAGAATGCCATGAGGCCAAAAACTTGCACATTATCCATTGACACACTTATGCAGAATGTATATCAGGTACAGAATGGAAATAATATTTCTTCAATTACCTCACACTTATCAATAATTGAAATAGACATTACTGTTTCTCACATGATTAGCAGCAAGAATAGAGATATTTATCCATCACAATTCTGGCCGTTAGATATTCTACTCAAAACTAATTTAAAAGTTCTAGCAAAAATTCTGTTTATAATTTATTGTATTTTTGTTCCTTTTAGCAGGCATTACTTGGTGGATTAAGGAGCCTTTAATAAATATGTCAGGTGAGATGCTTCTTAACACTCTCCAGAGAAGGCTGATCGCTGTGTTTAAAAGGATTGAGTGAGATGATTGAAGTCAACTACCTCCAAACATTTATATTGTTTGCTTAAGGTTACAAATCATATTGAGTCGTTTCTTGAATTTTGTATTAAACAAAATAAACTGCTGGGATTGTGATCTTGTGAGCTGTAATGCTTACGATCTCTTTCTCCATCTCTGAGATGCTCATTGAAGATCTTTACATTCAATTCACCTTTCTTTATACACAGCCAACGAAGCAGCTGCCATAAAGAGTGTGAGACAGTCACTTCTTGTTATCTACTGATTCAAAATTCACAAATCCATGTAATCACAAGAAAGCTCCAGACCTTGTTTCATTTTTCTCACAGATGCTGTGGCCCATTGCAGTACATAAGAAATTTACAATGGTAGTGGTAGCAAGTTCGAGATGCAGGCAAGTCTTAAGACAATTGTAAACCAAATTAAAAATAAAAAGATCAAAATTTACAAACATAGATTATAAATCGATGATTATTAGTATTTAATCTGTAGCCCAGTTTCACTCTCTAGCTATCAGGGAAGAATATCCCGAAATAAAGAGAATGCTTTATGGCTCAGTGAATGCTCCCCTGTCATACTCAGATGCTGAATAGACAAGAGTTCACTGGCTGAAGTAAGTCTATCTACATTCTGAGGTCTGCATTATTGCTGTAACCTATTGTATCATGACACAAGCCTATCCTCTGACAGGGCTTAGTGCTGGTAACCAGGGACAGAAATTGTCTTTAACACTAGCCCAGGGACCTCCTGCAGACCAGCAGCCATAAAGTTTGCAGAGCCAAAAGCCTCCTTCACAGAAAAAAAAGGTTATTTGCCTTTTCTATACTTTCTTGCCTTTGTGCATGTATTCTCTTTTAAAAGCATTATTTGACACATCACAAAACGCACCTACACTTGATGTTTAGGAATCCTTTTTACAAACACAATTTGAATGTCTGTATTCCCTGGGAATGTTAAGTACCATTATGCTGTGATAATAACAAGTTAAAAGCCAGTAGCTTTGGTATTTTGACAGCACTGATATAGCACAATGTTTCTGTGTTACTGTTCATTCACAATGTTGATAGAATTATTCACCAATAGTTTCTTGTACGCTGTATCTCAGAAACATAGCTGATGGTAACACATTCCATTAGCATCTACTGAAGATGGTTATGTCAGTGTAAATTTGAGCCTGTGGTTTTGTAGGATTGTCTTGCAAATTTGTGCATTTGATTCAACTTCTTCCACTTTTCCTCAAGCTGATTGTTTCAGATCACTGACCACAGAATCACACTCCTTCCTCTGACCCATCCACAGCATTGAACAGTCAATGTCTGGACCTTTTCTGTTAAAACTTCAGTTGCATGAAAGCAGGAAAGTATCTTTAATTGTCTCTTAGCATGTCCGTAATAAGCAAAAACACTACAGTATTAGACAAAAATGAAGGCTGTAAAAGAATTGTATTTCTTGGCTGAAAACAAAAAAATACTGCAGATCGCAGCAGGTCAGGCAGCGTCCAAGGAGACAGGGCAAGCTAACGTTTCGAGTATAGATGACTCTTCATCAGAGCTGACATGAAGTGTGGAGGGGACCGGATTTGTGCAATAGTGTGTGGGGGAAGAGTGAGGTGCTGGGGAAAAAGGGGTACTGATAGTGCAGATTAAGTGATCGTAGTGTGAGAATGGCAAAACAATGGAGTGTCTGACTCAAAATGTTAGCTTGTTCTCTCTCTGTGGAGACCTCCTGATCAGCTATGATCTCCAGCAATTTTTGTTTTCAGTACAGATTCTAGCATCTGTAGTAATTTGCTCTCACATCATGTGTTTTGAGTACTGGGTCAAATTTTAGGAGCATAAAACTCCTCTATTGCTAATACACTGAATTTCTGTGCCTTATTTTTAGCATGTATGCCTATCCTCAGATGCAGAGCAATTGCCTGCCTATCTCAAAGTATCACCAGCTCATTCATGTTCTTAGTCTTCAGAGTTAGTTCATTTTGCCTTTACTTCCGGAGTGTGAAGCATAACCTGGATGAAGTGCAGCAAGAAAGATTGCCAACGGGATCACTGACCAGTACTTGGGTATTTTCCATCAAGTTAAATAAACAGGGGGTAGTGAGCAGGCCTTGGCTCTTGCATGCTGACCTCTGTGGTCCTCTTTCGTTCTGTGTTCCACTCAGACAATATCTAATGCCCAGGTGGCAACATGAAAATCCATACCAGTCAACATAGGGGGTTCCAAAATATTATATTTCAACCATTTCTCAAGCTTTTACATGACATTTCAGTTACTCAAAATCAATGCATATATTGTTTTAAATTATTTTCTAACTTGTGTGGTATCTGAACTATATACTCTGGCCTCTGGCTAAAGAATGAACTAGTGACTTCCTGTGCTCTTACTATATTCTGGAATTAGATGCTGAAGACTGGCTTATGTTGTAATGTTTCTTATTGATTGATCCATCTCACAGTCTTGAGTGTTATACACAAAGTGAGAGTGTAAACAAGACCCAGGTTTAATCTTCTGGTTCTCAGTGCAACTCCATCCATTATCAAAACTTAAAAGAGTTTGCTAGAATATATTAGTCAAATAGCAAACATGGAAGTTACAGAATATTTGTAACATGCTTCAAATTGAGGTCATTTGGAGAATGATTGATTCTAATTACAGGAATGGGTCCTTACGGCCAAAAAAATAAGTGAACACAGACACATTCGGAGTGTAGCCTCTATTTCATTTGGGGAAGCCTCTCTTGCAAGATGGAAAAATCCAATTTCAGTTGAATATTGCTTTCTTAATCCTGGTTCATTTAGAATGCATTGAAACTTCATATTCAATTATATCGTTATTCAATTTTTACTAATTGAATATTCATTGTAACACCTATTCTGATGTCAAGTGATCACTTTCTCTTACGGTGAAATGAACAACTAGTGACTAGTTCAATCATTGTCCAGCTCCCACATCCTATGCATGACTTAAGGGTTTTTTTTAAACGGGGCAGTTATATATCTCTTTGGGGATAGTAAAGAGTTATTACTTTAATAATTGAGAAATACATCAACTCTGACCAATAGAAACAAAAGCAGTCTTTTCATAATTCCATTAAGAGCCATCATGAAGCCACTATAGTGTTATCTCCCCTGTGAAGAAAGAAAAATTATCCCAACTAGAAAATGCACAGTGATTTCCAGTGAGGACAATTACAGTTAGCTCATCTTCCCTCGTGATAAACTTACCCTGGAAAGGAAATAATCGTTGTTTTCCCTGAGGAACAGTACATCTTCCCCAAGTGAAAATGCACACAGTCAGCCAATAGTGAAGAAAACACAGTCATCATTGAAGAGGGATCCAGTTGCTTATCTGGAAAAGAATGCAGTGGAGATGAGGAGAATTATTTTGTGCAATGACTTATGCTGATCAGGAATGCTTTCCTGTTCACTGTTGATGGTCACTGTGTTTGCTTGATTAAGCCTAGGTGTGAACTTACAAAAAAACTAAATAAAGCTGTTGAAATCAGAGCTACACCATGGATTAGACATTTTAAAGCACTATAAATAAAAAGAGTGGTTACCCATCCAGGCAAGTACAGAGTATTCCCTTTCTACTCCTATAATTGTAGTTAGTTTAGTTCAGTGATGGTACACCATTGAATGTCAAGGGGCAAGGATTAGATTCTCTCCTGTTGGAAATTGTCACTGCTTTGTTCTTGTGTGATGTGAACAATACTCACCAGTTGACAGCCCAAGTCTGGATGTTTTCCTGGTTTCGCTTCATTTGGAAATGATGTAAAAGAGGCAAATGCTAGCTATAAGCAACCCATAACTTGTGGCATAAAAACATCTGTAGAGACAAATCAGTTAACATTTCAGATGCAGTGACCCTTCTTCATAACTAGTAGCACCTGTAATGTTGCTGTGGTCGGAAGAGAGCGTCGTTTCCCCATCTGATATTGAAATTGTTACAATGGACTTTAGTGAATGCAATGTTTCATGGTAGACGTGGGTTTGGGATGGAAAGGAGTCAGAGTGCAGCAAGCATTCCTTTTTCGAGGTATTGTGTTGGTCACTCAGTTGGTGCAGCATCTTCACGAGGTTAGTGCACATTCTGTGGCTGAAATTTAATGAATAATGGTTACGTGGTCCTCATTATCAAGGTACAGTCTGCCTCACTGTGTGGAGGAGTGTCAGCTGCCCTCATCTACAGGGTAGACCTTTAATGACTCTCCTGAGACCTAAAAACTTGTTTTGTTCTTTGCATTCCCAACATAGGTCACTGGCAGCAAGAATCACGTGTTCAGCATTAGTGGGATGTTGGTCACTGTGGCTGTCTTCCTCAGAAGGTAGAGGCAGATGTGGATGCAAGGCAACCAGAGCCAACAGCAAGCAGATTCTGCCAAGAGGCTGAGGCATTCCCAGCTCAAGCAGAGGTTGCAACATCAGAGCCTTTCAAAATGAATCGGGTCAGCAGAGGACCAGAGATTTTTGCCCCAACTCCATTTCCTTGGGATGAGTGGGGCACAGAGTTTGTCACAGGATCCGTATGTCCTGGTACATTGTGATGAAACTTTGTCAGATGCTGCAGTGGGATCTGCAGGCTGCTGCAGTTACTGGCCGTCCTTTTCCAGTGGCTATGAAGATGAGAGTTGCTTTGAACATCTCTGTGACTGGCTAGTTTTGGGGAGTGATGGATAACCCATGTGAAATCTTCAGTTGTGCACTCACAAATGCTTGAGGGCAATGACTGATGACATCTGTGCAAGCTCATGCCAGTTCATTTAGTTCCCTGATGACGAGGTCATTGCTACAGCCCGGACTGTCGGATTTGGAAAGTTATTTTGCTTCCCTGGAGCAGGCTGTCATCGACTGTACACACAGTGACTGCTGTGCTGTTACATTGTCAGTGAGGCGCAACTTCAGATTATCAGTGTTTGTCTGGATGATCAGTGGCCTTTTAAAGATGGTGCAGGCACCAAAGACGCCAGTTGTCATTGGACATCCGGTGAATGGTAAGCTTTTCCAGGCATGATGAGCGGTAACAAGGAGTTAGAAGTGCTTGGAGAGCAAGTCTTCAGGACTATAGCCAGGATCTTGTTAGGGACCAGAGAAAATAGGTACTGCAGATGCTGGAGAATCCGAGATGACAAGGTGTGGAGCTGGGTGAACACAGCAGGCCAAGCAGCTTCATAGGAGCAGGAAAGCTTGACATTTTACCTAGACCCTTCATCAGAAATGGGGGAGGGGAAGAGGGTTCTGAAATAAATAGGGAGAGAGGGGGAGGTGGATAGAAGATGGATAGAGGAGAGGATAGTGGAGAGGAGACAGACAAGTCAAAGAGGCGGCGATGGAGCCAGTAAAGGTGAGTGTAGGTGGGGAGGTAGGGAGGAGATAGGTCAGTCCAGGGAGGACGGACAGGTCAAGGGGGCAGGATGATGTTAGTAGATAGGAGATGGGGTTGCAGCTTGAGGTGGGAGGAGGGGATAGGTGAGAGGAAGAACAGGTCAGGGAGGCGGGGACGAGCTGGGCTGGTTTTGGGATGCGGTTGGGGGAGGGGAGATTGTTTTTGCTGTATCCAGTGCCATCAACCATTTAAGATCATGACATGTATGAGCAAAATTAGGCCATTTGGCCCATTGAGTCTGGTCCTGTTTGTCAATACCATTCTCCACCTTCTCCTTGTAACCCTGATTCCGTTGCCAATCAAGAACCCATCTATTTCTGCCATATAAACACTCAAGGACTTGGCCTCCATTGGCTTCTGTGAAAACGGTGATGTATGAGGCAAGTTTTTTTTTACACAGAGAATGGTGGGTGCCTGGAACTCGCTGCTGGGGAAAGTAGTGGAAGCAGATACTATAGTGACTTTTAAAGGGCGTCTTAACAAATATATGAATAGGATGGGAATAGAGGGATACTGTCCCCAGAAGAGTTGGGGGTTTTAGTCGTGATGGGCAGCATGTTGGTGCAGGCTTGGAGGACCAATGGGCCTGCTCCTGTGCTGTAATTTTCTTTGTTCTTTGTTCTAAATCCCCTCAAAATATATTAAAAATATAGTCTAGATCCTAATTTTTTCTTATTTTAAAGGTGAGTGTAAGGCATTATGTGCCGGATGCAATTCAATTGGTCAAACTATCAGTCTTGGAACAAACACACTTTATTCATACAGCATAATTAAAATACAGACAAAGTAAAAAGAAAATAAAAGAATTGGCTTAACTGTAAATCTATTGAAATAGAACATAGAACAGTACAGCACAGTACAGGCCCTTCAGCCCACGATGTTGTGCCACCCTGTTATCCTACTAAGATCAAACTACCCTGCATACCCTACATTTTACTATCCTCCGTGTACCTATCCAAGAGTCGCTTAAAAGTTTCTAAAGTATCTGACTCCACTACCACTGCCGGCAGTGCATTCCACACACCCACCACTCTCTGTGTAAAGAACCTACTTCTGACATCTCCCCTATACCTTCCTCCAATCACCTAAAAATTATATCTTCTGGAAATAGTAATTTCCATCCTGGGAAAAAGTCTCTGACTATCCACTCTATCTATGCCTCTCATCATCTTGTACACCTCTATCAAGTCACCTCTCATCCTTCTTTGCTCCAATGAAAAAAACCCTAGCTTCCTCAACCTTTCCTCAGAAGACCTGCCCTCCAGTCCAGGCAGCATCCTGGTAAATCTCCTCTGCACCCTCTCTAAAGCTTCCACATCCTTCCTATAATGAGACGAACAGAACTGAACACAATATTCCAAGTGTGGTCTAACCAGGATTTTACAGAACTGCAGCATAACCTCACAGCTCTTCAACTCAAGTCCCCGGCCAATGAAAGCCAACACACCATATGCCTTCTTTACAACCCTATCAACTTGGGTAGCAACTTTGAGGGACCTATGGACGTGGACCCCAAGATCTCTCTGTTCCTCCACACTGCCGAGAATCCTGCCATTAACCCTGTATTCTGCATTCAAATTTGACCTTCCAAAATGAATCATTTCGCACTTTTCTGGGTTGAATTCCATCTACCACTTCTTTGCCCAGCTCTGCATCCTGTCAATGTCCCATTGCAACCTACAACAGCCCTCCACGCTGTCCACATCTCCACCAATCTTTGTGTCATCGGCAAACTTATTAACGCACCCTTCCACTTCCTCATTCAAGTCATTTATAAAGATCACAAAGAGCAATCTCTTCCCTCACTTCAGGTAGTAACCTTAGGTATATCCTATCTGGCCCAGGGGACTTATCTATCCTCATGTTTTTCAAAATTTCTGGCACGTCCTCCTTCCTAACATCAACCTGTTCGAGCATATCATCCTGTTTCATGCTGTCCTCACAAACGTCAAAGTCCCTCTCATTGGTGAATACTGAAGAAAAATATTCATTCAGGACCTCCCCTACCTCCTGTGACTCCGTGCACAAGTTCCCTCCACTATCCCTGATTGGCCCTGCTCTCCCTCTGGCCATCCTCTTGTTCCTCATATAAGCAAAGAATGCCTTGGGGTTTTCCTTGATCCTACCCGCCAAGGTATTTCCATAACTCCTTCTAGCTCTCCTAAGTCCTTTCCTTCCTGGCTACCTTGTAGACCTGTAGAGCCCTGTCTGATCCTTGCTTCCTCAACCTTAAATAAGTTTCCTTCTTCCTCTTGACTAGATGTTCCACATGCCTTGTCATCCAAGGTTCCTTCACCTTACCATCCCTTCCTTGCCTCAGTGAAACAAACCTATCCAGCACTCACAGCAAGGTCTCCCTAAACAACCTCCACATTTCTGTCGTGCATTTCCCTGAGAACATCTGATCCCAATTAGTGCTCCGCAGTTCTTGCCTAATAGCATTGTAATTTCCCCTCCCCCAATTAAATACGTTCCTGGACCATCTGCTCCTATCCCTGTCCATGACTATACTAAAGGTCAGGGAGTTGTGATCACTATCACTGAACTGCTCTCCCACCGAGAGATCTGACACCTGGTACGGTTCATTGCCAAGCACCAAATCCTTATGTTTAACAAAATCCTGAACAAAATTATGTATCAATTTATTACAACTAGTTAACTGTTCTAATATAGTAACATCCCATAAACATGCCCTTGGCCAAATGCAAATTCAATAAAACAGATTGTATCACATGCAGTTCTAGCAGCTGGAAGAGAACCCTAGGTTTTAGCTGTAACAGTGAGAGGAATAATAGCTTGCACATCCAGCTTCAAGACCCCAGCGACTGATAATGAAAGCTTAAACTAGAAAAAATCCTGGTTCTGTGGGAGCTTGGCTCCACCCATTCAGGCTGCTTCCATTGTTTCAATTTTTTAAAAAGCTCAAGGCCACACAAGCTGTTTACTTTATTGGTTTTGGAGCAGACTGCTTGTGACCTCTGCCTCAACCTTTCTTCATAAAAAAAAGGACAAAATACACCTCTTAAATCTAGTCTCTGTCTATGAAATTCTTGTTCACTCTTAAGTTTAGTCCTCTGATAATTTCCTTCTTAGCCTTTTTTGTTAACTTCCCTGCTCCAATCTGGCCTGAGACTCTGACTCCAACTCCCACTTCTCAGGTAACTGCTCCTTCACCCAGAATGAACGAAGGTCATTCCTGTGACAGAGAATTACAATCCCAGTTCTGGATCTGGTTAGGGAGATTTTAGCCTTACTGACCAACCAGTTAAAATGAGTTACCTGTGCGGAAGCCACTGGGAACTGAAAGACATTAATTGCACATCCCAATTAGCTGGGATAATTTATTCATACAGAGGGTAGTGCATGTATGGAATGAGCTGGCTGAGAAAGGCTGGTACAATTGCAACATTTGAAAGGCATCTGGATTGACACATGAACAGGAAAGGTTTAGAGAGATATGGGCCAAATACTGGGACTAGATTTATTTAGGATATCTGATTGACATGGATGAGTTGGACCAACGGGTCTGTTTCTGTGCTGTACAACTCTATGACATTGTAACTCTCCCCATTCCAGTGTCAAAGAACCTAATGAGGTTAGTCAAACATGATTTTTTTAAAAACAAATTCATCTCGAGTTTCATTAATTCACCTGAACTTTTTTCAAGTGCTAATTTATTTTGTCTCAGATCATTGTCCCCAGTCAGAAGATACTAACTGGAATGTTGATGATACAGTGCTCCTGACTTATCAGTTTTTTTTCCTAAATAGCTGTTTTTCATGTATAACCCTAGTTAATGTGTATTGGCAAGCTCTGCTCAGTGAGGTGCAACACCTGAGACCGAACATCATGTCTACCTAATGATTTTCTGACCAGAAATGGGAACTCTGAAAAAAATTGTTTCTCTCTCCACCCAGTGGCATACTGGAGATAATTGCATTGTTTTCCAATTCATGAATAATCTGTTTAAACGCTGGGTGATAAAGACACTTTCAATTGAGTCAGGAGAAAATCAAAATGTAAATTAGTCGTGCTTGATTCCTGAGCTTTGTTAAATTAACTCAGATGGTATAATACAAGACTGATACAATTGGTTTCAGTTCCCCTTGAAGAATCGCTTGATTCCACCTCCTGCACACTCCCCAAAGTCCCTGCAGAAAAATACACGTACGTGAGATTTGGGTGAAACAAGATCAGGCAGAATAACGTTAGCTATAGGTCGGTTGGTAACATGCTGTTTCTGTGTCAGAAAATTTTGGGTTCACATTCCGCTGTAAATCTTGAATACATAAATCAAAAGCTGACCCTTGAGTGCAGCACCATGCAAATCCTGTACTATCAGAGGTGCGTCTTTCGAGATGAAACAGTAAATCAATGGGTGAAAATTGGTTATTGTTACCCAATGGGCCACTGAGGTGGAGGGTCAGACATAGATTTAGGTGCTATAGCAGTCCCAGAGCTGGTTGGCTGCAAACTGTGGAAACCAAGGCGTGTTGTAAAGGGTTGTTCTTCAGTGCACCATTAGGGGGACTGAAGATGCTGAACACTGAAATGGATATGTCCATTCCAAATCAATGGTAAATCTGCCTTCCCAGCTGGATGTGGATCCATGGCACTATTTTGAAGAAGAACAGGAGATTTCTGTCTGATATCCTGGCCAATATTTGTTCATCAATCAATATCACACATTAACTGGTTATTACCACATTGCTATTAGTGGGAACTTACCGTGTTCAAACTACCAGCTATATTATTACATTTCCTACATTACAGCCATAACTTTACTTCAAAAACACTTCATTGGCTATAATAACACAGTGTGGAGCTGGAGGAACACAGCAGGCCAGGCAG
>JAHRHZ010000038.1:9154332-9182665 GCA_024137785.1 Ginglymostoma cirratum | reverse complement strand
TGAACACAGCAGGCCAAGCAGCATCAGAGGAGCAGGAAAGGTGATGTATTGGGCCTAGACCCCTCCTGCTCCTCTGATGCTGCTTGGCCTGCTGTGTTCATCCAGCTCTACACCTTGTTGTCTCAGATTCTCCAGCATCTGCAGTTCCTACTATCTCTATATAAATACAAGATTTTTTTACTCGTATTGGCAAATGGAAAGGCGTGTTCTCCACTATGCTGTTCAGTATTTATCTAAACAATGAAGATTTAGGAATTACGAGTAAAATTTCAATGTTTGTAGATGTCAGTAAATTACATGATATAGTTACTACACAGGAGGGACTGCAATAATAGCAGGAAGACCAGAAGCAGGGAGTCATCATACAAAATTGTCATGATTGAATACATATGGGAATTTAGGGGAAACTTCTTTACCCAGATAATGGTTAGAACGTAGAACTTGCCACCATAACAAAAGTAGAGGGAAATAGATGCTTTTAAGGGTAAATAGAAAAGAATGTGAGGGAAAAAGGATCAGAAGATTATTTTTGAAGCTGAAAAAGGAAAGAGAGGAATGGCTTATGTGGAGTATTTCACAAGCATGGACCTGCTGGGATGAATAGCCTTCCTTAGAGGTGGAGCAGGTTTGAAGTAAGTTTGGGAAAGAAGAGAAGGAAAGAAAAGAATAAAAGAGAAAGTCTGAGATAGTGTGGAAAGCGGGAGAGGTTAAATAACAAAATGGATGATGTGGAAGACAGAAAGAGATGGTATTGGTACAAGTAGAATAAACAAAATGCATCAGCAAGAGCTGTAAATGTGAAAAGAAGACTAATCATTTACAGCTGCTATCCAAAACATTGAGGCAAAGGTTATGATCTGAACTTGTTGAACTCATTGTTGAGTTTGTACTCATAAGGCTGTAAAGTGCCTTACTGAAAGATAGATATTTCTTGAGCTAACATTGAACTTCATTAAAACAGTGTAGAAGACAGAGACAGAACGATCAGAGTGCAAGTGGAGAGGAGAATTAACTATCTTTTTGCATCTTCTTTCTTGCTCTCTCTCTCACAAACACTCTATCTGAATTGATAGAGAAAAGAAACAAATAATGACATACTTCAGACTTATGTGTCTTAAACAGGAAGAATGTATTAAAACATTTTAAAGATCATAACGTACATCAGACTGTCTGATAAAAACATACATATGAATACCAAGGGAAAAGATCTAATTGCCTATTTAAGCAGAGTCCATCTTCACCTCTCGTGAGAATCTTTAGGAAGACAATAACTTCAAATTATTTAAGCATCTTTAATATAGAAAACTGACTGAAGACACTTCACAAAAGCACGATGAAGCAAAAAAAAACCATGCGAAATAAGCCTAAAAAGCCTTGCAATTACCAATTAATTTCTCTGTTTAAATCAAAGAGTTACCGTAGTTCTGTGTCAGAAATCCAAAGTAATTCCAGAATTTATTTTAGAAGACGGCTGATATAGCTAAAATGGCCGTGGATGTAAATTAAATGGCTGATTGGAGAGAGAGAGAGGCCCATAGGTTGTCGCTCCTAAACATGCAAAGGAAACTTCAAATAACAACCAAAGAAGGAAAAGACAAGTCAAAATGGACTAGACTGTGTTCTTTTATGACTACAACAATAACAAGGAGATAACAATCCCCTGCGGATTATGTCCCAAACTGTAGACATATTGTGTTCTTTTCCCTTTTGAAGAATACAAAAAGACAGAAGTTAAAAAAGAGTTTCAACTCCATAGAAGTGTTCTATTGAGACTACATGTTTATACTGCGATTTGAACTGACAGATGAAATAAAACAATTTAGATTGGTGAACTGTTATTTCAAAAGCAATTAAAAAAGAACTGCAAAATGCTTTGTTAAGATTGTGCTGCTAAACTTTTGAAATGTCTGTTTTTGATGCGAGTGTGTTCTGAGAAGAATTAGCACAGTAACTTTCAAGGATTTAAACTTTCTGTCCTTTGAATAGTTAAAAGATTTAGTGAGAAACTCAGCCAAGAGCCAGAAAACCTAAAAATTTTATATGGGGTAATTGATAGTTTACAGGTGGGAAATAAGGGCAAAGGAAACAGATAAAATAATATTAAAATAGATTAAAATTAGAACAGCAGAAATTAGAAGTTCAACAGAAAGAAACAGAACGAGAAAGAGAGTAAGGGTAAAGAGAAAAATGGAAAAGAGAAGAACAAACAAGGAGGGAAAAGAGAATTTCAGAAAATTTGGCAGGGAAACTTGCTTGAGCTAAGACAGTTTAAGCTGACATGCAGTAATCCTACAGTATCCATGAAGACGCCACTAGCTCAAACTTGAGGGTAGAGGCAATGTGGTTTGCTCATTTGATTCCTAAGCTTAGAGGGCAAAGGTAGAAGCATTCAGGAATCGTACTGCAGACACTGGCAAAACTACGAGGAGTGTACTGATTAAATCGAAGAGAAAAATAATAAACTGGTGAATAAAGCATCAATGTTGAGGGGCAGATTACGTGGACCAAATAAGAGTTCTACAAACAAACCTACAGAGTGTAAGGAATACATTAAATGTAAACAGGAGATTATGATAAAGGAACAATTATACAGACATGCTGCAGGATGGTCAGGATCGGGAACTAAATATACCAGGTTATAAGATTTGTAGGACAGACAGGGAAAATGGCAGAGGAGGTGGAGAAGCCTTACTGATTAGAAATAAAATTACTTCAGTGGTGAGGGAGGATATAATGAGGGGAAAGCACTCAGTGGAGACTATATGGATTGAACTGTGGAACAACAAAGGATCTAAAACTGTAATAAGTGTTGTGTCTAGACCCCTTGGTAGCAGCTCTGAAGTGCTATATTGGATCAATACAGGAATGAGGCAAATGTGTAGCAAAGCCAGGATGGTATAAATGATAGATTTTAACTTTATCATAGATTGGAAGAGGCAAACAGACACCTGTCAGAAAGGTGGTAAATTTCTGGAGGGTGTCCAGGATAGGTTCCAACAGCAATATGTCCTGGATGCAATAGGGGACAAGCAATATTGGATTTAGTAATGAGTAATGAGTCGGATTTAATTAGTTACCCAATTGTGTGTGAGCATTTATTAAATAGTGATCGCACTGAAGATGCCACAAAATGCAAAAAGGAAAAAAGTCAGCAAAAGACAAAGGAGAAAAAAAGTAGATGGAAGCAAATGAGCCCCAGGCTCAACAGCCCGAATGTCTTACAAAAATGTAAAATAAAGCACAAATCCTGCTGAAAGAAAAGGATATAAACGACAGCAAAAGGGCCACAAAGGAGTTTAAAAGAACTACTAAAAGGGATTATGAAAGGATACTTCCAGAGACATCAAAATCAATAAGAAGGAATTTAATAGTTAGATAAAGGGAAAGTGAGTGGTCAGGAGCAACGTTTACTCAATAACGACTGAAAAGGGAGGCTATTTTAAATGACCATGAGGAAATGGCAGAGATGGTGAATAATTACTTTACCTCAGTATTTACAGTAGAAAAGGAGGACAGCTTGCCAGAAATCCTGAAAAAATTGATAGTGGATTGAGAACAGGGACTGAGCAAAATATACTTAAGTGAAACATCAGTAATGAAGAAATTAATGGAATTAAAATGTGACAAATCCCCGGGTCCAGTCGCTTTGCATCCAAGGGTGTTAAAGAAAGTAGGGGAGCACGTTGTAGACACCCTAAATATAACTTTCCCAAGTTCTCTCCATATATACAAGATTTGTCCCTCTGGATTGGAAAATTGCACATATCACTCCATGTTTTAAGAAGGGTGAAAGAGGAAAACAAGAGAATTACAGACCAGTTAGCCTATCATCTGGGGTGGAAAAATTGTTGGAGCCTATAATCAAGAATGAGGTGACTGAACACCTTAAATATCCAGTTAATGAAATGCTGGCCTTTATATCTATAGGGCTAAAGTACAAGGCTGCAGAAGTTATGCTGCAGTTATACAAAACCCTGGATAGATGCCACGTGGAGGACTGTGACCAGATCTGGGTACCATATCTTAGGAAGGATATATCAGCCTGGGAGGGAGTCCAATGTAGTTTTACAAGAATGATACCTGGGCTTCAGGGGATACATTATGAGGAGAGATTAGACATATTAGGTTTATTTTCTTTAGAATTTAGAAGGTTCAGGGGAGATCTGATTCAAAGTATTCAAGCTATTACCAGAAAAGACAAGGCATATAAACTATTTCCTCTGGTTGGGGATTCTAGAACCAGGGGACATAGTCTGAGAATTAAGGCCAGACCATTCAGAAGAGATGTCAATAAACACTTCTACACACTAAGAGTAGTAGATATTTGGAAACCCCTTCCACAAATAGTAATAGATGTCGATCAGTTGTTAATTTTAAATCCGAGATAGATAGATGTTTGTTGTGCAAAGGTATTAAGGGATATGGGCCAAAGGCAGGAATGTGGAGTTGGAACACAGATCAGTCATGATCTCAGGATCGAGGGGCTGAATGGTCTACTCCTATATCTACCTTCTTTTCTTTTTTGAGTGGGCAGAACAGCAGCTAAATTGTTCAGTCCAACACTGATCCCTATTACCCCAGAGTAAGCTTTGCGACCTATCCTGGACAATTTTCCACACTGTCAGGGTAGATGCCAGTGCTGTAACTATACTGGAACAGCTTTGCCAGGGGTGCAGCTAGTTTTGGAGCACAAGCCTTCAGTATTGTTTCCAGCAAGTTGGCAGGGCTCATAGTCTTTTTGGTATCCAATGCCTTCAGCCGTTTCTTGATTGTTCTATTATTGTATGATTCTGTTTGAATAAATGGTAAAGTATCCTGTCATTCTTCTCAAAAATGTTGAAAAGTACTGGCAGCTGTAGCGGGATGGTGGGGTGAGGCGTGATAAAGTCAGTGACCCACCTGAATTTACTGAACTTACTTATGAGCCCTTCCTCACCATCAATGCCCATTGCTCTGTTTTGAGTTACGCACCGCTGGTCTTTAAAATAAAGATCTAAACTTAGATTTCCTTTTATCAAATTCAAAATGATTTTTAGTCCGCAATGATTATCCCTGTCTCAGCTGAAAGCATTAACGCAATCCTGGACACAGGTTCATCCACTCTGTCCTGTCACTTATCATGTGCTTGGTGGCCTCAGTAGTCCTCCTTTAATGATGACATTAATCTAGCACTGCCGTCGTTTCACTGGTTGTCAGTGAAGTTCTCCACCCCCACAGAGGGTCAGTACTGATTGTATTAATGATCCTGGATAGCACTGACAGCATCCTCCTGTTTCTGAGAACCCATATTTATAGCAGCAGTCAACGTGCATCTGATTTTTCTGAAATGGCAGTGGGATTTTCATTAAAATTTGCAAATTGCTCATTGTGCTATGCTGCATTAAAATACTGCATTCAACGCAAATACTGTGAGACTGTGGGTTCCTCTCTTATACTATGCTTCAAGCGGTGAGCTCTGGAGCACAATCTAAGGCTTTGTCAGGGAGGAAATAATAGGGGTTCATTTGTCCTCTCAGTCACAGTGGGTGTGTGACTCATGAGACATGGATCTATATTTATGTAAGGGAAAATTGAAAGATTTCATACCCTCAAGAAACAAATGCCTATTGCTAGCAGGCTGGTGTGAAGGCTAGCATTGCAATCATTGTTGGAAAAAAGAGACGTACTCTTGATGGATATTCAAACAAGATCTTCTTTGAGGATGAGGTGCACAAATCTGGAAAGGATCGTCCGTGGTAAAGAGGACAATTTGTCTAGAGGCTTGTAAAATGGTCCAATCCAGTGACATGATATTCAACATCCCCACCCCCCACCCCAACAAGTTATTTTGTACACTTTGTCCAGGGGCCGCCTACTCTAAACCCACATCAAGCTCATATATACCATTGTTCGACATATTAAGTGGCTTTCTTATCCTCTTTTTAGTGAAAAATGGGCTATGCTTCAGCAATGATATGTGACAGAAAGTTCCACATTATAACCACGCTATGTACAAAGCATTTTTTGTTATAGAGTGGTAGATTCATACAACATGGAAACAGACCCTTCGTTTCAACTCGTCCGCCCTGAATAGACTTCCTAAACTGATCTAGTCCCATTTGCCAGCATTTGGCCCATACGCCCTCTAAACCCTTCCTATTCATAGACCCATCCAGATGCCTTTTAAATGTTGCAATTATAGATGCCTCCACCACTTCCTCTGGCAGCTCGTTCCATACATGCACCACCATTTGCGTGAGAAAAAGTTACACCCCCCACCCCCAGTCCTTTTTAAATCATTTCCCTCTCACCTTAACACTTTCTCGTTCAGATCGTTCTGAGTGCACCTTTGGTTCCTTTGCTGTTTAAAAAATGTATGCTCCCATTGCTTTCTCAATAGCCACCATTTTCTCTTTATTCCTTTCATCTCAACAAAATCCTTATTATGTTCAAAAAGACTTCCATCAAACTAGCCACTTCATATTTTTCAGTTCCAATGGACAGTCCTAGTTTGTCAAGTTTATCTTTGTAATTCTTGATCCCTGGCATTTTCCTGGATGCATGCAGCTCCAACAACACTCAAGAAATTTGACATCATCCAGGACAAAGTGGCCCACTTGAATGGCACCACACCAACAAACATCTGCTCCCTCCACCACTTACGCTCAGTAGCAGCAGTATGTAATATCTTCACAAGATGCACTGCAGAAAATCACCAAAGATCAATAGACAACACTTTCCAAACCCATGATCACTTCCATCTAGAAGGACAAGAGCAGCAGGTACATGGGCACACCACCACCTGCAAGATCCCCTCTAAGGCACTCACCATCCTGACTTGGAAATATACCACTGTTCCTTCACTTTCATTGGGTCAAAATCCTGGAATTCCCTCCTGAATGGCATTGTTGGTCAACCCACAGCAGGTGGACCGTAGTGGTTCAAGAAGGCAGCTCATCGCTGTATTCTCAATGGCAATTAGGGATGGACAATAAATGCTGGCCAGCCAGCGGTGCCCACATCCCACATATGATTGAAAAAGCCAAGTAAAATTGGGCATGAGCCTTTCCATAAGTCTTTTAGTTGTCCTTTATATCTGTCCCCAAAGAATATGTCATTCCTTCATTTTTGAAATTCACCTGTGGACACACGAACAACAGAAACAGATAGATCTTGCATCCTGATTGTTTTGAAATTGAGGTTCTTCATGTATGGTCTGAAGTCAAATCATTGTGAGATGAATATCTGTAATCTGTTTCACACCAAAAGCAAATTACTGAACTATTGTCGGTCCAAGTGCCTTTATATCACTCATCCAGTGTTGGAGAAAACATTTCTGTAGGAGCAAACATGACTCCACTATTATATAATTTAAACATTACTTTGGATTTCTCTTACTGTTGCCTGTAATTATACTTTTTCACCTTTGGATAGCTTCTAACATTTACCTAACCTCAACTGCTGTATGTGCAGTTCCCTGTTGGCATTAAGTACCATTGATGAGAACTGGGCTGTAGCAATACTCAGATGTAGCAGAAAGTTACCAAATACCCACTACTGCTTTTACTCTCCAATTACTCATGACATTACAGTGAACAGATATGCAAGCAATGAGAGAAAATAACATTAAAGAAGGAGAGAGAACAAAAAATTAAACAACAGCTCAGTCAAAAAGCAGCTATAATAAGGAGATGGCATTGGTGGTGTCAAATTGGTAATTATCAAGTATGACAGTGAGCTCATGGTAATTTCATGATTATTTCTAGATTGTGTGGTCGAAACTTGAAAACTGTCATGAAAATTACAACAAAATCATTGACCTCATTTCCTTGTGTTTGTAATATTGGCGATGTGTTTTACTTGTCTTAACTGAAAATCATTTGAGCATTCACCTATTACCGAAAAATTTGATTCCAGGAAATCTTGGAATATTAACAAATTGCTTAAAATTGACAACAGCTACACAAAGTTTAACAAATGAGTAATGTAAGCCACAAAGCAAATGTGATGATCCACCTAATAACTGGTTCATGATTTTTTGAGACTCTGAACGTAAGCAGCCATTTTATATTGCTGTCGCAATTTTTAGAACCTGTTGATTAAATCTTCTAAACAGTGAAGGAAGCACCCACTGAAATCACCCACTCAATTGACTAATTGAGGGAATGAATCCTTAATACAGGGAATGCAATCAAAAAACTAGAGAACGGGAAATGATTTTGCGCCATTTCTTATAAATAGGGTCAATGATCAATCGCACCTTGGCATTATTTTTGTGTAGGACTGTACAGTTAGTATAAGATGAATAGCCATGTCAATCCCAGCAAACTGAAGGGGAAATAAGTTTATGTCCCATCCATAGTGACCACGTTGTAGAGCCTTCCCTAGACTAGTAAGGCAGAATTAAATATTGCCAGCAGAACTGAAATAAGTTCGCTAAACAAACAAATGATAACCTCCCATTTCAGAATCACAGAAAATGTATTACATAGTATGAATTAACTCATTGGCTCGACTAAGGAGAGTTCAAAAACAAACTCCATTAAAATAATCTGTCAGGAAATTATGTGCATTTTAATTGAATGCTCTTTACAAGGTACAAGGGTTCATGCAATCAAAAGACTGGAGTCTCAGGAGTGTAATTGCTATGGAAGAGACAGCATAGAAAACAAAACCCCGATTAAAATCACACTGAGTTTGGAATGAAGGAAGAATTAGAGCAAGGAGAAATGATTCCCCAGAACGGTTTTGTTACTTTAGAAAAAGTTAAAGAAAATATGTATAAATAAATGAAAGATTAAAGTACCTCTCTACTGGCCTATCGAAGCTATAATTTGAAACTGTCTCACTGGAGAAATAATTCAACTAAATTAAAATAGCTAAAACTAAACTAAATGTCAGGGTCACTGCCTATCGGTGCATCACTAAATGTTAAATTTTGTTAGTCATGATACATTAAAAATTCTCTTAATTGTAAACTATAATTAATTTTTTAATGTTAGAATGCAGTACTAAGGGCAAGAATTTGGATTTCTTTCTAATGCCTCATTGCATTTTCAAAACCAAACTTCACGAGTATCTCTGGATGAATTAATCTCTCCAAAATCAAAGTTCAGATCATTAGAAATCCTTAGGAAAAGAAATCCAAGCTCCAAGAAAACCAAAATCCACCAGTAAAGATCCCATTTTTAAGATTTAATCAGAATATGTCTTTTTGCATTTGCAAATTGGAATGTTTCTGAATTCCTGTCAGACTTGTTCCACATTAAGTTAGATTTATCAGAATTTGCCTAGACCATCCTTTCCTACATAATTCATGGTAAGCATCACATTGGAAGGAATTAATTGGATGTAAATCACTTTGGAATATCCCAAGGAACTAATGAGGCACTATATTATTGTAAGTTCTTCCATCTGCCTGCAGCTCTGGTTCATCTACATAAACATTGCAATAATTGTTACTCTTAGTAACCCATGGAAGTAACTATAAAACTGATCATGGTCAGCGTCAGTTACTATCTTCTATGCTGTGGAGATCAAAGATGCAGTTTCACCACAATTTTATTGCCTACACAACCAATCTTCAATTTTTGCCTAATCTTAAGAGAGCTAACGTGTGCTGAACTTACATGCCAGCCAAAATCTTATTGTAGAGCAGTACTGATAGGGGTTTGGTTCCAGCTGTGGCCTAACGGAAAGATAATGGACAAAGACACCTTGAAGAATGGAGAGACGAAGCTAGTTTCTGTTTTATGTATTTTTCCAAAGGATCACCTCTGGCACCTTTATAGAATTTGCCACCTCTATCAGTACGTAGTACTCACGAATAGGACATTTAAGATAGTTTGCTATGACCAATCTTCCTTTGTCATTACTTTGTTTGGGGCCTATCCAGTGATTATTGCTGAACGATACACCATTGCAGAGTATCTACAGAAGAAGCACCGTTCCGAGATAACAAGGCAGTTTATTGCACGATAGCCATAAGTACAACCATATTTGGTCAGGCATAACTATCAGGATTCTGGTATTTAGAACAAAAACCTCTGCTCCCTATGACAGCTACAGTAAAACTCCTTGGGCAGAACCTTATATTTTTTGGCTCAGTATGAGTTACTTTGAGTCTTTTAGAGAGATTTCTGTCATAGGACCTAATGTGCTATATTTTACTGAACATGCCTCATTAACTACTTTCCCCACTCCGTGGCATCTGTCACTTCCAGTTGTGGACCCATCATGCCATGTACCATTCTGATAACAACTCAGCACTTGGTGTATATCCCAGAATTCATCAGGATCTCTTGCATCCATGACAACCTTCAAAGGCCATTGTGCAACTGGACATGTGCTGTTTGTTGGAGGATACGAAGGCATATTTTTGTCCAAATGATGTTAAGCTGTATCTCAGTCATCATCTGGTAAAGCAGATCACTCCAGCTATTATTAGAATATGAGAGGAAAGAAAAGGCCGAATCATGTGCAATGATGTTCAACCAGAAATTTCACTGATGAAGGCAGAGCAGTAGACATTATCTATATGGACTTCAGCAAGGCGTTTGACAAGGTTTCGCATCGTGGACTGGTTAGCAAGATTAGATCACATGGAATCCCACGGGGAGCTAGCCAATTGGATACAAAATTGGCTTGAAGGCAGGAGAAAAAGGGCGGTGGTGAAGGGTTGTTTTTCATACTGGAGGCCAGTGACCAGCGGTGTGCTGCAAGGATCAGTTTTGGGTCCACTGCTTTTCATCATTTATACTAATGATTTGGATGTGAATATAGAAGATATGGTTAGTAAGTTTGCAGATGACACCAAAATTGGTGGTGCAGTGAACAATGAAGAGGGTAACCTCAGAGTACAACAGGATCTTGATCAGATGGGCCAATGGGCCGGAGAGTGGCAGATGGAGTTGAATTTAGATAAATGTAAGGTGTTGCATTTTGGTGGGCAAATTGGGCCAGGACTTATGCAGTTAATGGTAGGGTCCTGGGAAGTGTTGCTGAACAAAAGATCGAAGGGTGCAGGGGCATTGTTCCTTGAGAGTGAAGTCACAGGTAGACAGGCTGTGAAGGAGGCATTTGGCATGCTTGCCTTCATTGGTCAGTGCATTGAGTATGGGAGTTGAGAGGTCAGGTTACAGCTGTACAGGACAATGGTGAGGCCACTTATAGAATATTGCGTTCACTTCTGGTCTCCTGCTGTAACAAAGATGTTGTTAAACTTGAAAGGGTTCAGAAATGATTTACGAGGATGTAGCTGGGCCTGAAGGGTTTGAGTTATACGGAGGGGCTGAATAGGTTGGGGCCTTTTTTTCCTGCATCATCAGAGGCTGAGGAGTGACTTTATAGAAGTTTATAAAATCATGAGGGGCACGGATAGAGTGAATAGCCAAGATCCTTTTCCCAGGATGGGGAAGTCCAAAACTGTACAGCATAGATTTAAGGTGAGAGGGGTAAGATTGTAAAGGGACCTGGGGGGCAATGTTTTCATGCTGAGGGTGGTGTGTGTATGGAACAAGCTGCCAGAGTAGATGGTGGAGCCGCGTACAATTACAGCATTAAAATGCATCTGGATGGTGTATGATTAGGCAGAGTTTAGAGGGATATGGGCCAAATGCTGGGAAATGGAATTAGATCAGGTTAGGATATCTGCTTAGCACAGACAAATTGGACCGAAGGGTCTATTTCTGTGCTGCATAACTCTATGACTCTATGAAATGCCAAGTGGATAATTAATTTTGGGATCTTCCTGAGGTCCTGGCATCAGAGATATCAGTCTTTCGTCTACTTGATTCACTCTACCTGATATCAAGAAATGGTTATGGCCACTGACAAATATTCTGGCTACAGTACTGAAAACCTTTGCTTCCGACCTGGCTGTATCCCTGGGTGAGCTATTCCAGCTGCTACAACACTGGCATCTACCTGACAACATGGAAAATTGTCTAGCTATGACCTGTACACAAAAGGTAACTCAAGCCCAATCTGGTCACATACAGCCACTGCAATTTATTTTCTACCATCAGCAAAAGTGACGGGAGTATCATTGCCATTTACACTTGCACAGCATTAAACTGCTCACAGCACCCAGTTTGCATTCTGCCACAGTAATTCAGCTGCTAACCTATTTACAGCCTTGATCCCAACATGGACAACAGAACTGAACTGAAAATGAATATGCTTGACATCAGAGCAACATTTGATGAAGTATGACATCGAGGAGCATTAGCAAAACTGGATTCAGTGAGAATTAGGGGAGATTGTCTGCTGTTGGAGTCATACCTAGCACAAAGGAAGATAGTTATGATTTTTGGATGTCAATCGCATCAGGCCAGAGGATAGAAATGCAGGAGTTCCTCAGGATAGTGTCCTGGGTCCAATCACCTTCAGCATCTTCATCAATGATCTCCTTTCATCATAAGGTCTAGAAGTGAAGACTTTCCCTGATGATTGTACAATGTTCAGCACTGTTTGTGAATCCTCAGATATTGATGCGACCCACGTCCATATGCAGCAGACCTGGGCAATATTCAGTCTGGATTTGAAAAGAGCCAAGCAATGATTACCTCCTCTTGACATTCAATGGCATTGTTGTCACTGAATCCCTCCTTTCCAAAGTCCTGGGGTTGCCATTAACAAAAAACTGAATGGGACAAGCCATACAAATACAATGCCTATAAGGGGAGATCAGAGGCTTGGAATTCTTTGGCAAGGAACTCACCTCCTGATTTCCCAAAATTTGTCTACCATCTACATGCCACGTTTCAAGAGATGAATGGAACAGTAATGGTATGACCTCTGCAAAGCCATCAGTGATGCCAAGAGGCAGTACCAGACCAAGTTAGAGGCCCAAATCTATCAGGTGCAAAATGGCCTGGTATGGCAACTGCTCTGTCCAGGACCCTAAGAAACTACAGAAGGTGGTGTGCACAGCCCAGACCATCACAGAAGCCAACCTTCCATCTATGGATTCCATTTACATGGCTCACTGCCGCAGAAAGGCTGCCAACAGCATCAAAGACCCATTGCACCCCGGTAATAATCTCCTACAACCTCTTCTATCAGGCAGAAGATAGAGAAGCCTGAACACACACATGAGTAGATTCAAGAACAGCTTCTTCCCAGCCATAATGAGACTGACAAATGGAGTCTCTAGTCTCAAATAATGCTGATCTTGCTGATGTTGATCTTGCCTCATGCATGCCCTAAGAAACGTAACCTGCATGCCTTTGTCTAAATCTTTTTGACCTGTGTATCCTTGTTTACTATGATTTGTCAGGACTCTTGTAAACAAAACTTTTCACTGTACTTCGGTACACATGACAACAAATCAATCAATCAATCTTCCAGCAAGATGGTGGCAGGGTAAGTCGCTCCATTCGGAGCTCCATTTTGCTTGCCAGTTCGCTTTCTCTTTCTTTCTCTTTCTTTCTTTGTCCTTCCATTTTTACTCCCTTCTTCTCTCCCCCTCTCCAGTAATTTTATCTCCACTGCACCCCTTTTAAATAGCTATCTCAGGAGTCGGGAAGGAGTCAGGTTGCGACCGGGAAGCACGTGGCGAGAGTTGAACTTACGGGTTGTGTCCTGCAGCGATGGAGGATCAAGAGTGGGCCGGTGAGGCAGTGGTGGTGACATCGAGCCAGTGAGGCAGCTCCGAATGGGACACTGGTGGTGGTTTGGCATGGGCTGGAAAGCCTGGGCCAGGGCTCTGGTGAAAGTATGGCGAGGACTGGAAAATCTGGAGTGGGGCTCTGGTGGAGGCATGGTGAAGGCTGGAAAGCTTGGAGCGGCACTGTGGCAGTGGAAAGGAAAGTTGGACTCTTTTAAGTTACCTTTTTTCTTATCTTATTCTAAGTTAATGTGAATGGCGTCATGTATGTACAGCAAAGATACGCACTTTTCACTGTATTTTTACATTGAATACATGTGACAATAAATGATTCAATGCTTCAATCTTCACTGAGTGCAGCTCCAATGATACTCAAGAAGATCAACACCATCAAGACAGCCCACATTGGCAGGTTGGCACCCTATCCACCACCTTCAACGTTCAATCCCTTCACAAAAAATGCAGTGGCAGCTGTGCATACCGTCTACAACATGAACTTCTGCAATTCACTAAGATTCCTTCAACAGCATTTTCCAAACCTTCAACCTCTATCTCCTAGCAGGCTCAGATGCATGGCAACACTACAACCTCCATGTCACAAACCAGTCTGACTTGGAACATGTATGCTATTTCTTCACTGTTGTTGGGTAAGTATCTCAGAACTTGTACCCTATAGCAATGTGGATAAAACCTATACCACATGGAATGCAATGGTTCAAGGATGCAGCTCACCATCAATTAGGACAATCAGCAATGAGCAATAAATGCTGCTTGTCTACCGATGCCCACAATTCATGAAAGCATTCAACAAATCCAAATACCATGAAACGCAGATAGGTTCTGGAATGTGTGTGACTTAATCCATAAGTTTACCACCAAGGCAGTGATGATAACTTGCCCATTTGTTTTTAATTTTAAAATGAGATAATCTCCTGCAGTCTTCTGCAGGCATTTGTCTCATAATATCTGTACAAAATTAGCAAGGATGTATCATGTACAAACAAAAACACTTCTAGAACCAGACTAGAATCCACAGCTTGATCTCTGGAAGTTAAAATCTAATTTGCTGGGAAAACTCAGCAGGTCTGGCAACATCTATGGACAGAAATCAGAGTTAACATTTCAGGTCCAATGACCCTTCCTCAGAACTCTGAATTGTGAAGAAGAGTCACAGGACCCAAAATGTTAACTCTGAATTCTCTCTACAATTGCTGCCAGACCTGCTGTGTTTTTCCAGCAATTTCTGTTTTTGTTTCTGATTTCCAGCATCTGCAGTTCCTTTCTGTTTTTCTTTAATTTAGAGGTTAAAATCTAAATTTCTTTTATAATTTTCCCAAAGAACTGCTGTATTTTTTACCTTGTGTGACATTGCCATTTATGTGAGTTGTGACTGGAAGGGAGGACAGTATTTCTAAAATTATGATAGACACACAAATTTACTGTAATAGACATTGGACAGCAGAGTTGTGAAATGAGCAACATTTAATTTTAAACATAAATAAACCAAATTAGTATTACATGATCAATCATTTTGCAAGGGTGGGGGGGAGTAAAATATTCTTTGTATGTTTCCATTATGTACTAAATGAGACAGACTACAAACACATCTAACAGCACAAGACTGGGCATTGGTGAGGTTCTGTGTGCATCAACAGCAGCAGAATTGTATTCCAGCACATCCTGCAATGTCATGGCCTAGCATATCTCCCACCAAGCATTACCACTAAGCCTGATTCACTGGAGACTGCAGGAGAGCATGCCAGGAGCAGCACCAGACATACCTGAAAATGAAGTGTCAACCTAATGAAGCTACCAAACAGGACAATTTTCCTGCCAAACAGCAGAAGCAGCAAGTGATACACAGAGCTAAGTGATCCAACAACCAACTAATCATTTTTAAGCTCTGCAGAGCTGCTACATCCAGTTATGAATGGTGGTGGAAAATTAAACAACCAATGGAGGAGGAAGCTCTACAAATATCGTCATCATCAATGATGGAAGAGCCCAGCACATCAGTGCAAAAGATAAGGCTGTAGCATTTGCAGCAAGGTTCAGCCAGAAGTGCTGAGTGGATAATCCATTGTGGCCTCATCTGGTGGTCTTCAGCCAATGCTATTTACCCCATGTGATAGCAAGAAATGATTGGAGACACTGGATACTGCAAAGGCTATGGGGCCTGATAGCATTCCAGCAATTGCACTAAAGACTTGTGCTCCGGAATTTGCTGCTCCCCTAGCCAAGCTTTTCCAGTACAGTACAACACTGGCATCTACCCGACAATGTGGAAAATTGCCCAGATATGTCCTGTACGTAAAAAGCAGGACAAATCCATCCCAGACAATTACTATCCCATCAGTCTACTCTTGACCATCAGTTAAGTGATGGAAGGTACCATCAACAGTGCTATCAAGCAGCATCTGCTCAGCAATAACCTACTCGGTGATGCCCGTTTTGGGTTCTGCTACTCAGCTCCTGACCTCAACACAGCCTTGGTTCAAACTTGGATGAAACTGCTAAATTCCAGAGGTGAGGTGAGAGTGACGGTTCTTGTCGTTTTGACCACATTCGACTGAGTGTGGCATCAAGGAGCCCTAGCCAAACTGGAATCAATGGGTATCAAGGGGAAACTCTCCACTGTTTTGAGTCATACCTGGTACATAGGCAGATGGTCATGGTAGTTGGAGGTCAGTCATCTCAGCTCCAGGACATGCCAGCAGGAGTTCCTCAGGATAGTGTCCCAGGTCAAACTATTTTCAGCTAAATGACCATCCCTCCATCATAAAGTCAGAAATGGGGATGTTTGCTGCTGATTGCACAAATTCAACACCATTCGTGACTGCTCAGATACTGAAACAGTCCAAGTTCCATTCTTGGGCTGACAATATTAAAGACAATTCCAATTATGGATAATGGGCTGACATTGGTGAGTGACATTCTGCACCATCACCAATAAGAGACAATCTAACGCCTGTCCCTTGATATTCAATAGTGTTACCATTACTGAGTCCCCCACTATTAATATTAATATCCTGGGGGTTACCATTGACCAGAAACTCAACTAGGCTTACCAGATAAAAACGTTGGCTACAAAAGCAGGTCAGAAGCTAGAAATACTGAGGCGTGTAACTCACCTCCTGACTTCCCAAAGCCTGTCCATCACCTACTCAACACAAGTCAGGAGTGTGGTGCTATACTGCCAACTTACCTGGATGGGTGCAGCTGTAACAACACTTAAGAAGCTTGATATCATCCAGGAGAAAGCAGCCCGCTTGATTGACACCATATCCACAAACATCCACTGCCTCCTCAGGTGGCACTCAGTAGCAGCAGTGTGTACTTTCTACAAGTTGCACTGCAAAAAATTCACCAAAGATTCTCAGACAACACCTTCCAAACCCAAGATTACTTCCAGAAGGACAAGGGCAGCTGATACATGGGAACACCACCACCTGCAAGTTCCCATCCAAGCCACTCTAACCATTCTAACTTGGAAATATATCCCCATTCCTTCACTGTTGCTGGGTCAAAATCCTGGAGCTCCCTCTCTAACAGCATTGTGGGTCAACCCACAGCAAGTGGACTGCAGCGTTTCAAGAAGGCAGTTTATCACCACCTTCTTAAGACCAACAAGGATAGGCAATAAATGCTGGCCAGCCAGCGATTCCTGAATACCACAAATGAATAAAGAAAAATTATATTGACCTGCTATCATTATATCTAGTAGTACACTAAAGTTATTTGCCATTTCTAATTGTATAAATATTCTTTACATTTCACCTCCCTTCTAGGTTGATGAGATACCTTCTCCGCACAAGAATAATTTCCAGATTTGTTTCTCTTTGATAATGCAGTGTTTGGAATCCAATTAAATTGCATGTTACATTTGGAGTGCACATTAACAGGTAATTTCCAGTTGATTTATCTCACCTAGTGCAGGGAGGGGTCAGATACTGATTACAGTCATGAAAATGATACAGTTTGACTCTCAGATGAATGTTGCTTTTGATTCAGTGCAGTGAGCTGGATGCAATATCAGGTAAACCCCTTGTTAAACTGTTCATCTGTCAAGTAAACTCCTTATTAAACTGTTAATCTGTCAAGTAAACTACATTTTAAATTCTTCATATGTCAGGTGAACAGTTTTTTAACCATGCAACTGTCAAGTAAGTTCTTTGTTAAATACTTATCTCTCATTTTCTTGGACTTTCTGCTGAGATCTTTTGATAACAGGTGATGGAATTCAGAAACAAACAATAACCAAGTATTAAAAAATGATATTATGTAGCTGTATTTGCATTCAAGGGCACTGTGTAAAGATATGTTCATTCTTAATGCATTAATTTAATAAACTCTTGACTGAGAACTAAAGCATGTCCTGTTGAAGGAATGAAAAAAATGGTAATGATTATATAAAAAGAATATTTGCTTTACAATGTTATGACAATTTTGTTCCACACACACATTACTGACAACAATTGGGGAAGAACAGTTAGAAGACTGAGGAGAAAACAAGAACCCTGAATGCCTGCAGTTTGTTACCCTGCTAACAAAAGAGCCTCATCAATGTTGACCCTGCCCTTGCCTGATGTGGGATAACAAGGTGTAGAGCTGGATGAACACAGCAGGTCAGGCAGCATCAGAGTCCTGCTCCTCTAATGCTGCCTGGCCTGCAGTGTTCATCCAGCTCTACACCTTGTTATCTCAGATTCTCCGGCATCGGCAGTTCTTACTATCTCTGAGTGAGTTATAACCCCACTACGAAGCCTCTTCTAAGGATGCCTACCTTGAAGAAGTTACCCTCCTTCCTCCGGAAATACCTCAGTGGATCTCTCTCCCACTGCAACCTTCTGGTACCTTTCCTGCTCCTCTAATGCTGCCTGCCCTGCAGTGTTCATCCAGCTCTTACCTTGTTATCTCAGATTCTCCAGCATCGGCAGTTCTTACTATCTCTGAGTGAGTTATAACCCCACTACGAAGCCTCTTCTAAGGATGCCTACCTTGAAGAAGTTACCCTCCTTCCTCCGGAAAGACCTCAGTGGATCTCTCTCCCACTGTAATCTTCTGGCACCTTTCCTGCTCCTCTGATGCTACCTGGCCTGCTGTGTTCATCCAGCTCTACACCTTGTTATCATAGATTCTCCAGCATCAGCAGTTCCTACTATCTCATGCCTGATATGGGTCTTGTTGTGATTGCCAGTGAGAATATCTAACGAGATTTGAAGAGGAAATGGTTGCATTTAGTGTTACTGTATCTGGGCAGAACAGAGCTTTACTTCTTCATTACAGTTGGTCAGGGTGTTATAAAATTTGGGTAACTCACCAGGAGAAAGTGATGATAAGACCATCAAAGTGGCACCAACCTATCACCTGTCAAAGATTAGGCATCTGATGTGATTGGACCAAGTCACTTAAGGGCCTCAAATGGAAAGTCACGCTTAGATCCGTCTGCCCAGAACTTTATTTCTGTGGAGATGAGTGGGCGGACGGATGATCCCAATCTACTCAGTTATCTGCTTCTCCTGCCACATTTTCACCTACTTCTTAGGAGCAAAAGATCGAAACCAAATGACTAAGTTTAAACTTGTTGTGAGAAACCAAGCTATCTCTCTGACTCTCTGACGTGTAGACAGATGCTACCTGAGGCTTTGGGACCTTGGCAAATGCAGCTTGCTCAGGAAACACAACAGCAAAAAGTCTTCCAGACATTGGGAAGCGTGTACAATTTTTCTGTGTCCCACTACTCCATGGGCCACAACATAAATTTAATTGTTTTATATGATCTTGATATGGCCAATTGAATGCTTTATCTATATTAGACTTCAAACAAAAAAGATTCATCAGATGGGTTTTTTTAATCAACGCAGAATTATTGATTTATTGTAAAATAAAACTTGTTTATTGAAGAAGTAAAACTGGTTAGCAGACTTTGTAACGTGAAAATATAAAACCTTTGCCCAAACTCATACATACAAACTAACACAGAGAGGGTAATGGGGAGAAAAACAGAGATTTATCTCCGCAGACATTCTATTTGGTGGGAAAAGAACACTTTTGGCCAAGAAATCCTAGTTTGTAAAAGTAAAGAGTAAGTTTGGAAATTTTCAGATGGCTGTTGGCCCAATGATACAGCATGCGTAGATGGTCTCACCAAACATAGGCAGATGGCTCTGCGATGTTGGCAAATGAAGACTGCTCGGGCAATATAGTATTGAAATATACCCCCCGTTGCTCTTCAAGAGGACAATCAGGAATCACAACAAAAGGACTTGTCAGAACTGGGAGAGTTATTCCGTGAACTGTTTGCCTTCAGCACATTAGTCAACAATTATTCTGTATAATATCCAAAGCATAAACTGCAACCTAACAATCATAAAGCCAAGCAAGGGGTCATCAGTAAACAAGCAGCTATTACAAGACATGTGACTACTAAGTAATGCCCTGTTTAAACAAAAAAGTTCCACTATCCTTTCATTGACCGCTTAAAGAAAGTACAGGTACCTACAATCATTTAAACTTAAGTCTAAAATAGTTATTAAATAAGTAGCTATCAGAACAATGATCCATGGGCGGCATGTTCTGGAGAAGGATACAAATCCAGTGCTTCTAGCTCAGTCACAGACGAGCTGCCCACTGCACCACAAGACTGATTAAGTGTAGTTATATTTAAATGTTTGCATTTGAATTTGAATTAGAATATTGTGTTACTATTTAATTGAGCAGTAAAAATGCAGTCCTGAAGTTGGCAACAAATTGTACCAACTTGTTCAACATTATACTATTTTCTTTCTAGGAGTTAGATTACCTGGAGATCACCAATTAAATGATGTTGAGACATAATGTAAAATTGGGGCTCAGTCCAAACACTGTGACACAAAATTAAACTAATATGGTCTAATGTCTACAGTATGGGACACCATTATTACCACAATGTAAATAAAAAGGCAGACTTAAGGAGGGGAGCATAGAGATCAGGTGGTCACTCCTCATGGAGTGTACCCTGATATGTTGGGGGCTGCTGTTCGAGATGGAGGCATGAAGGAACAAGTAGCAAGTTACACTCACCAGTTACCCACTGATTTTCATAGCAAGAATTGTCACCATCTAGTTTCTTACCAGAACATGGGAAAATGGGAAAACACATATCAACAAGGCAGATTAGGTTCTCATGCAAATGTATGCAAGTGAGATTCTTGTCACTCTTAGTGAGATTCTTGTCTCGCCGGTCAAATCTTAATTGCAGAATCAGACTTTTTTGCTCAACATCGAGAATCTCATTTCTGCCATTTTTGGTACAATTTTCCGATTGATTCACCTTTGCTCATGTCATTCGGGGGCTAGGAAAATGATGTTTTTTATTCACTATGGGGTGTGGGTGTTGACTGGGCTAGCATTTATGGTCCATTTCTAGCTGCCCTTCAGTAGGTAGTGGTAAGCTGCCTTCTTGAACTGCAATTTGATGTGAATATACCCACAATGTCATTAGGAAGGGAGCTGTGAGATTTTGACTCAGTGGCACTGAAGAAACAGCAATACATTTCCAAGTCAGCATGCTGAGTGGCTTGGAAGTGAACTTGTAGGTTGTGGTGTTCCCACATATCTGCTGCCCTTGTCCTTTAAAATGAAAGTGTTTGTGGGTTTGAAAGATGCTATCTAAGGAGCCTTGGTGAATGTCTAAAGAGGACCTTGTTGATGGAGCACACTGTTGATACTCACCATTTGTGGTGGAGTGACTGAATGTTTGTGGATGTGGTCCCAATCAAGTGGACTGCTTTGTCCTGGATGGTGTCAAGCTTTTTGAGTGTTTTTGGGGCTGCACTCATCCAGGCAATTCCATCATACTTCTGACTAGTGTTTTTAGGTGGTGGATAGGCTTTGGGGAGTCAGGAGGTGAGTTACTTGCTACAAAATTCTTAGCCTTTGAACTGGTCTGGTAGCCACAGTACTTATACAGCTAGTCCAATTCAGTTTCTGGTCATCCCAAAGATGTTGATAGTGGGGGATTCAGTGATGGAAATATTATTGAATGTCAAGGGGTGGCTAGATTCTCTATTGTTGGAAATAGTCATAGTCTGACATTTGTGTGATGTGAATGTTACTTGTCACTTGTCAACCCAAGCCTGGATATTGTCCAGATCTTGTTGCATTTGAACATAGACTGATTCAGTATCCGAGGAGGAGTGAACGGGACTGAACGTTGTGCAATCATAGGCAAACATCCAGACTCCTGACCTTATGATTGAGGGAAGATCATCGATGAAGCAGCTGAAGATAGTTGGGCCTTGAACACTACCCTGAGGAACTCCTGCAGAGATGTCCTGGAGCTGAGACAACTGACCTCCAACAACCACAGCCGTCTTCCTGTGTGCCAGGTATAACTCCAACCAATCCCTGACTCCAAATGACTCCAGGTTTCCTAGGATTCCTTGATGCCACACTTGGTCAAATGCAGCCACACTCGGTCAAATGCAGCCTTGATGTGAAGGGAATGGGCCTCACCTCTGGAATTGTGCAATTTTCTTCATGTTTGAACCAATAAGATCATGAGCTGAGTAGACTTGATGGAATACAAACTGTCAGTGAGCAGGTTATTGCTAAGCAGATGATGCTTGATAGCACTATTGATGACACCTTCCATAACTTTACCAATGATTGGCAGTAGACTGATGTAATTGTAATTGGCTGAGTTAGATTTATCCTACTTTTTGTGTACAGGACATATCTTGGCAATTTTCCCCATTGTTGCATAGATGACAGTGTCATAATTGTTCTGGAACAACTGAGCTAGGGGTGCAGCAGTCTTCAGTGCTATTGCTGGAATATTGTCAGGGCCCACAGCCTTTGCAATAAGCAGTGTCTCCAACTGCTTCTTGATACCATGTGGAAGTGAATTGAATAGGTCGAAGACTAGCACTTGTGATGCTGGGACCTCTGGAAGAGGCCATGATGGATCATCCACTTGACACTTCTGACTGAAGATTGTTGCGAACGCTTCAGCCTTGTCTCTAGCACTAATGTGCTCAGCTTCCCAATCATTGAAGATGGGGTTGTTTGTGGAGTCTCCTCCTCCAGTGAGTTGTATAATTGTCCACCACCATTCACAACAAGATGTGATAGGACTGCAGAGTTTAGATCTGGTTCCATGGTTGTGGAATCACTTGGCTTTGTCTATCACTTGCTGCTTATGCTGCTGGGCATGAAGGAGCCCTGTTTTGTAATTTAATCAGGTTGATACCTCACTAATTCCAGTCAGTATCTTTTGAACTTCAGAGCAATGAGAATGTTTAGGAGAGAACTGATTAAACAAAGAGAAAAGACAAGAAGATATAGGACTGCTAGCAATGTGATGAAGCCCGAGTACTTGGTATACACAAGATTCTGTTGGTAGCTCCCAGAATAAATCCATGTCATGAACATACCTGACTCCACTTCCACTGACCCACTCAGTATGAATCTGCCCCACTCAACAGAGAAACGTATTTTCAGGATTAACTCATCCAAACTGCATCAGTTGACACAAGTTTGCTCCACCATACTATTCAACATTAAAGTTGACCACTTTAGCTGAAAACTATTACAGGACATGAAAGTTCTGTACTGCAGCATTCAGCACATTTCTTTCACTTTCCTGATTCACGATCTGAAATTCCACATCATATCCAGATAAACAACTTACTTATTACTATATTAAGTTATCCTTCTACTCAACAGCTAAGAACTCAGTGCAGTGAGAAGAAAAATTGCTTCTCATGCTGCAAGGTCACATTAATGTTAAATATTATACTGCCTGATGTATATTTTAAAATACATTACTCTGTACATTTCTGTATTATTTATTTACTTTTCAATAAAGTTTATTTTGCTTATCATAAAATATATCACCTGGATTATTTATTTAACAGCAATAATGTTTCAATCTCCAATAAGTGATGTTATGATTTGAGCAGTAGGGTTCTAGTGTCATCCACATGAATGAATGCATGAAATCTATAACTCATTTTCCATCTTGTAATCTAGTTTCCAAGTCAGAAATGCTGCTTCAATAACCTTGAAATTCTATTTACAAAACATTCATTTTTCTCTGTCTATAATGTTGAAGTGCAAACAGCACATCTTTCTCTTTAATCCATAAATTTGACCATTATTTAACTAAGCTTAGGACTCATTGATTGACAGTCATTGTCTGACTTTGTAGTTAAACATTTAGAAAAACTTCCAAAGTTTTTTTAAATTAGGTACAAGTGAAGAGCATTTAACTTTTAAAAGATGATGCATGTACTGCTCCATATGTAGCTATTTTCTCAGGTATGTGGATGTGTATTTATATGTTTATGTTTGCAAACGTACCTACACATACTAAATGCAAATAAGAAAGAATTAAATGGAAAAGGAGATACAGAGTGTGTCAAGAAATAAATTGTGATAACTGCAGTTTCGACTTCGACAATATTCTACAGTTTTTGCTTGTTAAACCCTGAAGAGCGCCCTCTAATGTATTGCAGTAATCTCCTCATTTCCCAAATGATTCATGGTCGTAGCCAGTCTAAATTAAGCCAGTAAGTTCGTATCTATTCTTCTGTATGGAGGATATTTTTATTTTGGGAACCAAATTAAAAGTGAATCACCTCATTCCCCCTGGAACTAAAAATCAGAATAATCAGAATTAAATGGAATTCTAATGTGGTTGAAATGGTGGAATTTGGCTTTATATGGCAAAACCTTAAATGCTGACCTATTACTTATGTCACAACTCTGTAGATAACTATTACTATTTAGGTGTCTGATTTTGAGACTCTTGAAGACAAATTGAACTACTCTGTATAATGTAATGCTCCAGCTACAGTGCATTTGTCACATCACAATCTGCTGCATCTCTAATCTTTCAAATAATATATGCTGCTTCTGACAAATACTGTTTTGTTTTTATATGCCAATTTTACAGGCAATTTTTCCTCACTTCCGATTTTGACTATATATTCTCTTTTCTAAATTAGTTGCTCTCTCAGCCTAAGAATCTGGTTCAAATTGAACTGGGTGTGTTGACCTGCAAACATAATGCTTCCATCCTAGAAATCACAGATGAGACCAATAATTTTACTTTTAGCTGACACTGGAGAACGAACTGTAGTCAAGTGAGGAATTTGAGTGTCTAACATTGTTAACCCAATTACTGACAAACACTCAATGGTCAGTTTTTGCTTTCTTTACATGTGGGAATCATGCAGTTATTAGATATGGAAGTGACTGAGAGCAGCACGAAAATAAACCACAATATCTTTGACTATCTCAAGTGCCTAGGAACAAATATGTTAGTTTGGAGAGTTGTTGCAATTTTCTTTGAACAGGAAAGGTGGTCTGAAATTTTAACAGCAATTCATTCTCTAATTTAAAAGCAGCAATTGCAATCAATTGTATAAGTCTGTAACTGCAGTGTTAATGAATTCAGCCTTGTGGAGTATTAATAAAAAAAAACGGAGCCATATGAATCTAAGATGAATTAATCATCAAAGCTGCTCCCATTTGATAAATAACCCTACTCTAATGAAAACACATTGCATGGTTTGGCCCAACTAATGCACCTGACGAAGACGAAAGATAAAACCCTTATTGATGGCTGAAAAGGTTAGCTAGTGCCCTTGAGGTGCAAGGCAGTTAATGAGGCCTTCCTCCTGACACAGGGCCCCTGCAGAGTGGGCTGAGTTCTTCACACACTGCCAAGCTCCTGTCATGGGGAGACAGGAGACTCCACTCCAAGGTGCAGGGAATTAACGAGATGGATAGAGCTGAATTACATCTTGGAAAATTGGATGAGAGAATCTCAAGTCAGCTGAACCAAAGATCCATTTAATATTGAGAGACAAGAACATAATTATCAAAACTTTAAATGTACGCCGTGTTTAAAATAAATTAAAAATTAGAAGTTTTCACAAGAGATTAGCTGTGTGTGCTGCAGCTGTAAGATAGATATAAACACATTATACTGCAGCGTCACATTAAAACAGGACTTTTAAAATTCTTGATGGCATTTTGAAATTACTTAGGTTTTATTTTTTCATATTAAAATTCAACCTGTAAATAATTGATCAGGGCTGCATTATAAATCAGGAAGGTTACGTATTTTCTTTACCAAAAAGAGAAAACAATAGAACCTCTCATTTGTATGGTTTCAGAATTCACTTTTCCTTTGCCTCTTGTCATATTAAATAATTATTCATGCTAATAAGGTTATGCAGAAATACAAGCCTATGCCAGTCCGTGTGCTACATATAGAGCATAATCATTCCACTTCAGGAGTGTCTATGTTTATTCTAATATGAACGACCATATCTCTTGGTAATCAGCAATAAATTATTTCTGGATCAATTTGCAGCAATAACATCACAGTCATTAATCCTGTGGTGTGAATATCATTACACATTAACAAAGGAAATTTTAGCTGGTCTGTAAGTAATAAACTGGCTGAAAAATATAAAATAAGCAGAAGTAACAGTGTAAAATGTTGAAAATCAAATCCTATAGAATGAACTCAAAGCCGATGCCTCTCATACATGGGAGTAGTTAGCAGTTGCAGGTTTACTGAAAACTTTTGTAGATGGTTACAGATTTCACAAACAATTCTGTCAAATTTGTAACATGACCTGACTCCCTTGGCGAGATGAATCTGCTGAGCACCACTGGGAAGAGAAACTGTATACATTTTCAACTGTTACTTTACCTGACTCCAAAATGGCTGACCTTCATTTTACTAGTCTGAAAAGCTCACATCAATTTATTTACCTTACTGTTTATCAGGTTTTCTTTCAACAAATGTTTGTGGTTTCTGCTATTTCTACCAATCATGCAGGAGGCTTATGGGGTGCAGATAGTGCCAATTAAAACCATATGTAGAGTTCAAAATCAGCATCATCATGACTGGGATGGGGCAAGCTGTACGTGATTGGGGTTGTGTGTGGTCTACAATGAAGATTCTAATGCTGCAGCAACAGTTGTTTCTGTTTAAAGTTTGCTGCTCTTATTTTTCCATGGCTCTATACCACTTACAATGGCTACAACTACCTAGTTGGGAGCCATTGATCCAAGACCGCTGTTAATGACACACTCAGATAGCCATTGTGAGACACGTGGCAATTCTCAACCTATGGCAGAGAAGCAGTTGGCTTCTAGCAAGTCTTCCTCATTACAGCTAAACTAAAACTTAGCAATCGGCATTATGGAAAGATATAGTTGCAACACATAAATGTTGGAAGATGCTATACAATTAATGACCATTATAGAAAGTTCAGAACAAACTGGGAACACAGTTGAGTAGAGACCATGAGGTGTTCATGACTTGAGGAAACTTGCAATTTAAATTCATGTGAAAACAACATTTTTCATACAGTTATCACCATACTTTGCAGTGAATACAATATTGTTTCAATCTATCTTTAAAACTGTAAACAATTGAAGTTTATAAGGGTCATCAAATATTCCATTAAATCGGACAGCCATGTGCTAGAGCAACTATGAAAAGAGAGAAGGAGTTCCATTGAGTACGACATGAAATTCAGTAGATTGTATGCAAGTTGGCAGAAAGTTTATTCGGAAATTTCCCAGTCTCTGCTGGCATTTAAGTTATTAGACTGTGCCAAAGTATAGAGCTTAACTGGACTTCCTGCTTCAATGGGGGTTAAATTTGCAGATAAAAACACACAGCAAGAACAGATGTTGGAATCAGGAAAACATTCCTTGAAAATCATTTCTTTCTAGCAGCATTCGTCATACAAATGGGACAATCAACCATACCACAGAAAATGCAGGACACAATGTTAATTACTGGTGAGGCCATCCAGAAACAGGACACAGGTGAGAATTCAAGAGAATTTCAACTGAAAAGCAAAGAAGACAGGAATGCTTTTGATAAGTTTGAGAAAGGAGAGAATTTGGAACTTTCAAGAAAACAAAGAACCCTAGAAATACCTAGGGTCTAGTCAATTGATGTTTCAGGTGTGATTCAAAGTTCTATGACACAGCAGATTGTCCCAAGCAGCATAATACAATATTTGAAGCTAAACTCAAATTGGAAGATTCAGAAGATAGAGTTATAGATCAAAGAGAGGGCATTGCTTTAGTCACTACAAATTTCAGCCTAATGTTGAATGAAGGTATGTATGAATGAATTAATTAATGATTTATTGTCACGTGTATTTTACAGTAAAATACAACAGAATACAGTGAAAAACTTTCATTTGTTGCCATAATCCGGTGCCATTTTTATAGTTTAAGAATAAGAGAAAATTAAAAGATATACCTTAAACAGAAGTCCATCTATATACAAGTTATGAGCTGGCTCAGAAGCACCACTGCCTCGCCAGACCCAACTAACGTTGCAATCGCTGATCCTCAGGCGCCATCTTTCACCATGATTCATATTCGTCACTGCCTGCGCTGGGCACACCAACATCGAACACTACCGCCATTGTCGATGTGGCTGTGTTGCCCTCCCACCACCGCTTCTCCACAACCTGTGCCGTACCCAGCCAACGATCCTCAGGCACCATCTTTCACCTCAGGGCTCACTCCCCTCTGTGCTGGGCTCGGTCTCACCTCTGCACTGGACACGCTCTCCCCTCTGCACTGGGTTACCCCTCGCTTCTGCACTGGACTCCCCTTCCCCTCCGCACTGGCCTCACTCTCCCCTCTGCACTGGTTTCCCCCTCCCCTCTGCACTGGGCTCCCCCTCCCCTCCGCACTGGGCTCCCCCTCCCC
>JAHRHZ010000038.1:9070889-9154322 GCA_024137785.1 Ginglymostoma cirratum | reverse complement strand
CATTGTGCTCACTCTTCCCTCTGCACTGGGTTCCCCCTCCCCTCTGCACAGGGCTCCCTCTCCCTTCCACACTGGGCTCACTCTCCCCTCTGCACTGGGCTTGCTCTCTCCTCCACATTGGGCTACCCTACCCTGCGCACTGGGCTCACTCTCTCCTCTTCACTGGGCTCATTCTCCTTCACACTGGGTTCACTCTCCCCTCTGTACTAGTATCACTCTTCTTCGCTCTGGGTTTCTCTCTCCTCCACATTGTGCTCACTCTTCCCTCTGCATTGGGCAGTATTATTCAGCTCACTCTCTAACTGTGTGGAAGCTGTTATCTGCAGAGAGCTTCCTTGTTGAAGCATGGAAGAAACTTTAGACTTTAAATTTGCTTTTCAAGTGAAATTTTATTTAAATGCTCAATGCTCAAAGTGAATATCGCTAAATTTTAAAGAGAGATGAACCCTTAAAATTTATTCATTCCAAAGATTTCCATTCTTTGCCAGCTTCACTCAGTGAAATGTTTGATGTAGTTCCACTTGCAAAAATGCAGTTTCTATATCAATTATTTTACGTTCACAAGAATAATTTGCTGAAGAGCTAAAAAAATTTCAAGGTCAGTTTTTCTGCTGTTGGGGAGTTGACTATTATTTTCATCACCAAATCTCTCCTTGAAACCCAGAGAAACTTGTCTGGTTTTAGCCTCACATGCAATATCAGAAAGTATTTTTCTTGTGCATATTCATCTGTTTGATCAGACTGGCTGACTGTCCCCTAACTGCACCTCAATGTGTATACTGTGATGTACGGTGTGCAAATTGTATATATTTTATCCCATTTGTTTCAGAGTTTGTACTTTGAACTAGTGGCATGTGGATTTTGTTTTGTGTATCAAGGTGTTTAATTATTAACTCAGCAGTACTCAGGAACCATGGCATTTTTTCAAACCAGTGAGAGAGAAAGTCTCTTTAGTGCTAATGGTCCATTGTCTGCATTGGGAAAGTATTCTGAGTAGACAGAATAAACACTGAGGAGCGTTAGCTTGCTTTCTGTTTAGAATGTTCAGGAATTTTGATTTTGTTTAGGGGAAATACCCACAGTTTGGGGATTGTTTCCCATTCACAGAGGTCCCAGCCGAAGTTAGACGTGTAAAACTGCTTTTTCTGAAGAAAGGATATCTCTACTCAGTTGTGTGAATCCTTTAAGAAGGTATCAAACTCTCAAGTATGAGAATTGAAAGTAACAGTTAAGTCAAACCTATAGATGTCATAGTCAAAGGAAATCCTTGTTTGAGTACTGTAAAGGGATGCCATTGGGATAGATGGAATATTATACTTTTACCAAGTGTTTCAAAATGTTTCAAACTGTGTTATATATTTTGTTATCTTTCATTTTGTCCAATAAACTGCTGCTTTATTGTTACATCCAAATCTTCAGCAACGCACGGTTATGTTGCAGTGAAAGACAACCGTGTTAAATTAAAGGAAGAATTATCAATCAAGCGAGATTTCAGTCTGAGAATAGACTTATCCATTAATAACACTACTAAGGATCACAATGCCACCAAATTGTTTTTAGTGTTCCAACTCTGTTTGATTGTTATCCTTCATCAACTTATCTTGTAATTTGTTAGCTGCCAGATAAAATAATTCTCCATTACAGGATTTCTACTATTCCTAGTATCCCTGGCCTGTTCTGTGGTCATTGTTGTTATCAAAATGTGACCTCAACTCACTGTCCTATCTTCTTTTGAACTACTATAACCTCTCTACCCCCAGTGATGAGATCTCCTTTTGCCAATCTGTGATATTTTCCTACTACTGTGATCCACTTTCTTGCCCTTCCACATCTTTACCCTATTTTGCCATTTTACTTCTGTCCCTTATACAGTCATACAGTCATTGTCATACAGCATGGAAACAGACCCCTCTAGTTTTGGTCACCCCTACCATGGGAAAAAGACCTTGGCTATTCATTCAGTCAATACCCCTCTATAAGGTCACTCCTTAGCCTCCAATGCTTCAGGGAAGAAAGCCCCAGCTTATTCAATCTTTCCCTATAACTCAAACCCTCCAATCCCAGCAACATGCTTGTAAGTCTTTTCTGCACCCTCTCAAGTTTAACAACATCCTTCCTATAGAAGGGCAACCAGAATTATACGGAGTATTCTAAAAATGGCCTCACCCATGTCCTTTACAGACAGAGCATGACATCCCAACTCTTTTACCCATTGAAGGCAAGTGTACCAAACACCACCTTCACCACCCTGTCTACTGTGATTCCAATCTCAAGGAACTATGCATCTGCACCCCTCGGTCTCTTTGTTCGGCAGCACTCCTCGATTGGGAAGGAGTATCTTGCAGTTACATTGGTATGACAGAGATTTTCAGACAGCATTCTTGATCTAAAGGCGATTACTCCAAGAGATCCAAAACTTCCATTTTCTCAACTAGATGAACAGGAACTTGTACAAATGCTCCCTAGAATATGTTATACAATAAAGAGCAATTGTGTAGCATTCCACAGACCATACATTACAATAAATGCTACCATCCAAGGAATTTGCCGGAGCTAAGAACCAGGCTACAAGCGTCTTGCACATTTAGCCAATGTGTGTATTTGCTGATGATGTCTTTTCCTACTCTCCCTGTAACGGTGGTAGCCTCTATTCACTGGCTTCTCTTGACACATATATGTGGCACTCTAGTGATAACTTTTGGTGGCTGCCTTCTGGAACAAATAGCCTTATCTTCAGTATCACTGCATCAGTATTCAGTGGGCCCTTTATCTGGCATAATCTGCTCCTCATGATCATCCAAGATATATATGCAAAGTGACTGGTGCCTCATCACTTTCAACTACTTGTAAATGCATAATCAGAGCCATTTAACCTTGAAGAATATGCGCTAACAATTTGATTGCTGTGTTCCATCACTACCTATACCTATAACATTCGCCTTTTTCTGCCTTCTCTTCTCCACTTTACTATGACCCTTGGATTAGAATTTATTTCTGATGGCCCTACTCAAAAACCACAAAGCTAAATGAATTTTCTCTGAAACTTCAGCCTTCATGAATGCCCTTCTTCCTATAGGCAAGGTATTCAGGATATGGAATTGGAGAACATATGGAGCTAGTTATAGCCCCTTTCCAAGCCAAGATGTTCACTCATCAGTAAAGGGATTTTTGGATTTCCCCAAAACCAATTTGTCTGGACTGTTGCCCTCAACGATTTGCAGTGAGTACTTTGCATAGCCTGACCACACCAGGGCAAATATTAGTTAACACCTTGGTTGGTCTGCCATGATTTTATGAAGCGTAGTCATTAATATAAATGATTTGGATGCGAACATAGGAGGTTATGGTTAGTAAGTTTGCAGATGATACCAAAATTGGAGGTGTAGTGGATAATGAAGAAGGTTACCTCCAAATACAATGGGATCAGATGGGCCAATGGGCCAACGAGTGGCATGTGGAGCTTAATTTAGATAAATGTGAGGTGCTGCATTTTGGAAAGGCAAATCAGAGCAGGACTTATACACTTAATGGCACGGTCCTGGGGACTGTTGCTGAACAAAGAGACCTTAGAGTACAGGTTCATTGTTCCTTGAAGGTGGAGTCACAGGTGGATAGGACAGTGAAGAAGGCATTTGGTATGCTTGCCTTGATTGGTCAGTGCATTGAATATAGGAGTTGGGAGATCATGGTGCAGCTGTACAGGACATTGGTTAGGCCACTATTGGAATACACCATGCAATTCTGATCTGCCTTCTATAGGAAGGATGTTGTGAAACTTGAAAGGGTTCAGAAAAGATTTACAAAGATGCTGACAGGATTGGAGGATTTGAGCTATAGGGAGAGGCTGAATAGGCTGGGGCTATTTTCCCTGGATCGTGGAGGCTGAGAGGTGACTTTATAGAGGTTTATAAAATTATAAGTGGCATGGATAGGGTAAATAGACAAGGTCTTTTCCCCGGGGTGGTGGAGTCCAAAACTAGAGGGCGTAGGTTTAAAGTGAGAGGGGAAAGATTTAAAAGGAACCTAAGGGGCAGCTTTTTCATGCAGAGAGTGATGTGTGTATGGAATGAACTGCCAGAGGAAGTGGAAGCTGGTACAATTACAACATTTAAAAGGCATCTGGATAGGTATATGAATACGAAGGGTTTAGAGGGATATGGGCCAAATGCTGGCAAATGGGACTAGATTTATTTAGGACATCTGATCGGCATGGACAAGTCGGACCAAAGCGTCTGTTTCTGTGCTGTACATCTCTTATGATTCTATGACTCTTACCTATTATTGTAAAATTTATTTCACAAACTCCATTACTAAAGGGACTTTTCCCTGCTTTATTCAAGACTATAAAGTTCATATTTTCTCACATATCTTTAAGTTCATCATTGGAACAATATCCCCCATTGTCAGTTAAAAACTTAGTTGCTGCCTGAGACAAGTCCCTATCTATTATAATGCCCATGGTCATTTTCTTGTGTCTGTTTTCACTGAGGAAGTTACAAGATGTTTCCCAGAAGTCGAGATCAGACTGAACAGGGAGAATGAGTAAGTGTAGGAAATTAGCAACAGTCTAATGTTGTACCAGAGAAATTAATCGGGTTGCAAGTTGAGAACTTCCTGGGACTTAATAGTTTACACCCCAGAATGTTTAAAGAAGTGGCCATAGAAATAATCGATGCATTGGTAATCATCTTTCAAAATTCCATAGATTGTGGAATTATTCCTATAGATTGGAAGCTTGTATTTAAGAAAAGAGCAGAGGCAAAAAGAGGGAACTACGGGATAGATGCAGATAAGCTACTTGCTTTGATGGGGAATCTAAACTTAGGGCTCACAACTTAAAAATTAAATGGATGCCATTGAGGACTGAGATGAAGATAGTTTCTTTTTCTCAGAGGATCATAAACCTATGGAATTCTCTATCTCACAGGGCTCTGGGAGTGTTGTGTTTGAGTCTGTTTAAAATAGAGATTGATAGACTTTTTTCAGTATAATGGGTTATGAGGGACACTGCGGAAAAAAGGCATCGAAGTTTTTGATCAGCCATGATCGCATAAAATGGTAGACAAGGTCCACAAATTGAATGGCCTACTCTTGTTCCATACTTCACTGTAAATCTAATTGCTATGGGCATGAGATGTTATTCCAGTTTTGTTTCCCTTATCTCATATTTTTCAGCCCATTTTTACAATGTCATTAAAGTCTCTCATTAATGTGACACCTGTTACAGGCTTTGATGGTGTCCTTTGTTTTACATATATCACATTTATCGTTGACCTCTTCCATCAGGTTAGTGTCCTCACTGTTCCTTCTGCACCTATCGGTAGGAATTTTAACCAGTGAGATGGTTAGAGAAACTGATAATGTAACTTTAAAACAATTAGTCCATTTAAGCACCTATCCACTGATGCTATTAACACTTCTTTAGTATGTTGACTGGAGAAATTAGATCTCATTAGGGCAAAATGTTAAGATTGTGACCTGCAAATCCATTGACTTCCCAAAAATAATTGCCTTGTTGTGTTCTGCATCCAGTTTGCTTGGAGTATTTTTTCTCTCAGGCTGTTTGCTGAACAAAAAAGTTATTTATTTCATTTAACACCACATCTGTGCAGATAAAATGGTTTCTGCCTGCTATTTTACGTAGGTTTACCGTTTTTTTCGTTGGCTTTAGAAACTTTAGGGAACTTCAGGATTTTGACCCTGAAGTGACACTGAACAAATGGCAATTTATTTCCACTCTGTGATAAATTAGATATATGATTCAGGCAACCAATTCCCTCAGCAGAAGTTTGCAAAACTTCCAAACAGGAAAGTTTGGTTTGAAATCTGCTAAACTAAGAAAGTTTGGGCTGTCAGATTTGTGAAAAACACATGTCAGCAGACTTTGAAAGGAATCGTCAAATTGACACCACAGTCCACGATGAAGAAACTGTCAGGACCCAGTTAAGTAGCAACTCTGATTTAGTTGAGACAGGGAAATAATTTCTCTGGATTTGAGTCTCTGTAACAGATAGCATCAGGAAACAAATTAAAACTTTGTTTTACTGCATGTTTTGCAATTTCTAACTGTCTTCTTTGCTTAGATAGCTTGGTTTGCGGTTTATTTCATCTTTTGTGTAATAAATTCCTGCAAAACCTGAAAACCTGCAATCTCATAAATATGTCTATAACAAACTACTACATTGACTAACTAACGAAAAATGTTCTATAAGCCAGATTTCATTCTGGGATCTGACTTATCCAGTGGTACCATTAGCTGGGAGATATTTTCTAATAAACCTGTTCAGAAATGCTATTACAAACCTCTGTAGAAATTGAACCCAGGCCTCCTGGCTTACAGTGAGGGGCACTACTATTGTGCCACAAGAACTCCCTCACCATTAGATAGAGTGGACAGCCAGAGACTTATTCCCAGGGGGGGAGGTAGCTATTACGAGGGGACATCGTTTTAAAGTGAGTGGTGGTAGATGTAGGGGAGACGTCAGAGGTAGGTTCTTTACTCAGAGAGTGGTAGAGGCATGGAATACATTGCCGGAGAGTGTGGTGGAGTCGGCCTCATTAGGGGCATTTAAGCAGCTGTGAGATAGACATATGGATGTTGGTATAAGGTAGGGGTGGAGGTTAGATAGATCTTAGCTTTAGGGTAAAAGTTCAGCACAACATTGTGGGCTGAAGGGTCTGTACTGTGCTGTACTGTTCTATGTTCTATGTAGATGGAGTCCAGTCTAGTCCAGGAGGTTAATGAGAGTCCCTGAGGACAAAGTGTCCCTGCTGCAGCATTGTAATTATTATTACTGGTGCACCTTGAGTTGCAGAAACATTCTGTAAGTGGACCAGTGATGTACCATGAGGGTTCTCAGAGGCTGGCACATCAGATGCCAGCATCAGTGTCCTTGGAGCATGCTCTGAGATGCTATTGCCAGTGACCAATAAGGAGGATCTTCACAGCCAGCAGTGAACTGAAGTTGCCAGGTGTCCACTCCGATTTCCATGTCAAGAATTCTCATCATCGAATCTGCTCACAGTAGGTGGTACAATAGAAAGCTAGATGTTATTGCAGCGAGATCTACAGTCAATAAGGTTGTTAACTAGCAAGTCTCATCTTCTCTGGCACTTAGTACCGGATGAGAAAAAGTCCCTTCACCAAATATTGGAAAGTTTGAGGTCATTGGAGTGGGTTTTTATTGTAGACTAATGGTGAAATTAACAGTATTCACTCTTCCATGCGTGTAAATCAGGCAGAAATATCCAGCAGCTGCAAATGAGCAGCTAAACGCAGAAATCTGGAACTGTTGCTGGTGATAATATGCTCCAGCAAAAGTATGGAAAAACTGTTAAATAAGCATGCATAGTGCATAAACTGAATCAACACTCCTGGCAAAATTAACTGACAGAAACATCTGTTGAAGAAACCTATCAAAAGTGCCAAGAGGATCTCACACAATGGACTGTTAAGGTATCAATGTATTTAGAAGTCTTGCTCTTTAAATTTTCCAAAACAAGCGGAATATCTAAAATAAATGGTTGCTTGTTTTAATCTCACTCTGTTTGTCAACATAATCTTGAGGCTTTTTCTTAGTCGCAATTGTATTCAGAGATGGTACAGTCAGGGGAATAGACATTGTTCTCCATGGCCTGGATTGAGAGTCCCAAAAGCTGTGTTGACCTGCCTGAAGCACGGGTTCAGGATATCTCATCTAGGCTGGTGAATTGCATAACTAGGTCTGTGGATGGAAGTGAGGAGGGGTCAGTTGATGAAAAATTATGGGAATGTTTAAAGGCGGGGGGTATTCAACAGATATCATTATAGTTTGCAGACTAAGTAAAAGGACAGAGTATGGAAAGGATCAGGAATCTAAATTCAGTCATAGCAGATAAGAGAACAACTATGAGAAGGATGTCACTCAATTCAAGAGTGAGGGTGTTGTATTTAAACACACTCAGTATACAAAACAAGCTTGCAGCACAGATTGAAATTGATGGGTACGATGTCGTAGGTATCATAGAGACGTGGCTGCAAAAGGGATCAGGGCTGGGAACTAAATATCCAACGATACACGTCCTATTGAAAGCACAGGCAGATGGGCAGAGAGGGCAGGATTGCCTTGTTAGCAAGAAATTAAATTAAATTGATAGCAAGGAGTGATATAGAGTCAGAAGGTGTAGAATCTGCGTGCATAGAATTGAGGAACCGCTAAGGAGAAAAGATCCTGATAGCAGTTATGTACAGGCCTCCTAGCAACAGTCAGGATGTGGGGCAGAAAATAAATCAGGAGACAGAAAAGGTATGTCAGAGAGGGACTCTTACAACAATCATGGGGAACTTAATATGCAGGTGGGCTAAGAAAATTAGCTTGATAGCAGGCCTCAAGAAAAGGAATTTGTGGAATGTCTGAGTTTTTTTTGGAGCAGCTTGTAACAGAGCAAACTAGGGAACAGGCAATTCTGGATTTGGTCATGTGTAATGAGGCATACTTGATTAGGGTGAAGGAACCCCTAAGGGGCAGTGACCATAATAAGATAGAATTGACCGTGCTGTTTGAGAGGGGAAAGCTGGAATTAGATGCAACAGAGTTACTAATGAGTAAAGATAACTACAAAGACATGACGGAGGAGCTGGTCAGAAATGATTGAAAGGGGAGCCTAGCAGTGAGGATGGTGGAGCAGCAATGGCTCTAGGAGTGTCTGGGAGTCAATTGGGACGTACAATAGAAAGTCATATTCAAGAAACATACTAACGGAAGGACATAGCCAACAAAGGAAGTCGACAACAGCATAAAAGCAAAAGAGAAAGCATTGAATGTAGTGAAGATTAGTGGGAAGTTTTTAAAAACCAGCAGTGTATAACTAAAAAAAAACAAAAGGCCAGAGCAGGGGGTAGAAGAGGAGAGTCAGCTGGCTAGCTATATAGAAGATTGCAAAAGTATTTTTAGTTATCTAAAAGGTAAGATAAAGGCGATTATGGACACTGGACCACCGGAAAATGAGGCTGAAGTAGGAGGAATGAGGAAAAAAGAAATGGTGGAGAAACTGAACAGGTACTTTGCATCAGTTTTCACACTGGAAGATAATAGCAGCATACCAGAACTTCAAGAGAGTTGGGGATAGACGTGAGTATAGTGGCCAACACTAAGGAAAACATGCTGGGGAAGCTGAAATGTCTGAAGGTGGATAGATCACCCAGACCAGATGGAAAGCACCCTGACTTCTGAAGGAGAAAGCTGAAGAGATTGTAGAGATATTGGTGGTGATCTTTCAGGAATCATTGGAGTCAGGGAGGGTCCTAAAGGTCTGGAAAATAGTTGATATAACACCCCTGGTTAAGGATGGGAGGCAGAGATAGGAAACTATAGGCCAGTGAGCCTGACCTCGGTCGTTGATAAGATTTAGAGTCAGTTATCAAAGGATGAGATTGCAGAGTACTTGGAAGTGAATGATAAAATAGGGCTGAGTCAGCATGGCTTCATCAAGGGGAGGTCATACCCGACAAATCTTTTAGAATTCTTTAAGGAGGTAACGAGCAAGTTGACAGTGAATATGGTCTATTTGGATTTTCGGAAGGTCTTTGACAAAGTGCAGCACAGGAGGCTGCTGAGTAAGAGCACATGATGTTGTCAACAAGTAATGGCATGAAGAGAGGATTGCCTGAATGGCAGAAGGCAAACACTGGGGATAAAGGGGTTTTTTCAGGATGACTAATGAAGTTCCACAGGGGTCCATGTTGGGAACACAACTATTTCATGTTATACGTTAACAATCTGGACAGAGAAACTTAGGGTATTGTTGCTAATTTGCAAATTCCACAAAGATAGGTGGAGGGACACAATGCTGAGGAGGTGGGGAAACTGCAGATTGACTCGGACAGGCTAAGAAGTGGCAGATGGGATACAATGTGGGAAAGTGTGAAGTTATGCATGCACTTTGGTTGGAAGAATATTGGCATAGACTATTTTCTAAATGGACAAAGGCTTTGGAAATCTGAAGCATAAAGGCACAAAGGAGTCCCAGTTCTTGATTTTCTTAAAGGTTAACATGCAGGTTCAGCTGGCAGTTCCATTCCTCTCCTGAGAGCTAATGCTAGCCATGAGTTACAAAGAAAAGTTATGCATTGGAATAATGTGCACAGGAACTTATAGTATTGTTCCTTCCCTCACTGTAAGGAAGTGTAGGGCAAGGTGCAAGTTCACTTAGCAAGGTCAGAGTATAAGTATAAACACAATTGTAATTAAATAAAGTACGTGTAGATGATGCCTCACTGAAAGGCAGATGCTGACACCTAGTGCCAAATAAAAATATTACATCACGATGCAGATATTTCTATTTAACTGATTGGAAATTCAGATTTAGCAAGTGCCGATGTTTAGTAAACTGCGAACAGCAACTACAATTACCAGAGGCTTCTTGAGTTACAGCTTCCAGCAATGCTACTGCAGCCACTAATTGGATGACAAATTCTATTTATTGTTTGAGGCCACAGAGTTGCTTGATTGGAGTGTGTTTATGGGGGCATATTGTGGAACCTGTGTATAAATGAGACAATTTTTTGCTTTACTCCATTGGTCGGGTAAACATTCCAGATCTGTGCTAATAATACAGTTATGATCTCAGCTGATGTCATTACCGGGCATGTCAGGTCCCAGATTGAAATCTGGCTTGTTAGATCAAATCTTGTTTTTATTTCAACAAGATGATCTTTCACTGAAACATAATCACACAAGGCTGCAGATTTGGTTTTCACATTAGTTGATTTTATTACACAAAAGGAATGATAAAAATAGATTAAACCAAACTATTGACATATAGCACAAGTTTAAAGCTGTTGAAATACAAAATACAATCTCAAAGAAAATCCCAAAAGCATACCTTTGTAGTTCTTACTGCAGAGAGAATTCCTTTCTCGGTCACACAGAGTTTGACTTAGATGCTTTAATTCCCAGTCCTCAGTAACTGAAAGCCTCTTCCTCGAGCATCCATAAAACTGTGCATAAGCTTTCCCACGTTCAAATAAGTCCTTCTTAGTTTTACGTCTGGCCACAACCTTTAAAACTAATCTCCTTACACTGAAGTAATCTATTTTTAAAACAGTTCTACACTACTTTCTACATTAGGAGCAACTGGCTTAGAGCACCCATCTTCAGCCAAGGCTTCTATGTACCGTCAAACAGAAGCCCAAAAGCATTCCGCAAACTATGGGCATTTTCCCTAACCAAAATGAAAAAGTAAAATCCTCTGACTTTCTACGCTGAAAGCCTAATTCACAATTGCTTACTTTGCACATTTCATAAAAACTTTCCCAATGTAAAGAGATCCCCATTGACCTCCAAGAACTCTATCGCTCAACCTTCTTTTTTAAAAAACGAAATCACCATTGTTACAGAAACACTTAAAAGTTAATCATTAAACTCTTTCAGGCACACAGACAAAACCACATGCCACTAACACAAATTCAAACTCCAAAATAGATGATTTTAAAGGATAAATCAAACATTTTGCATCAATAACTGTAGAAATTGGAAATCTCAAATTAAAAACCAGATACTGATGAAAACACTTAGCTGGTCAGGGAGCTTCTGTGGAGAGAATACTTCAGTTCAATGTCTTTCCATCAGAACTGGGAAAAGTTAGAGATGTGATAAACATTTCAGCGAGTGAAAAGAGGAATGGTGGTGGGGGGGAAACAAATGGGAAGCAGGACAAGAGATTAAAACAACAAAAGATTGGTAGTATAAGGCCAAACAGATATTATTGGGACAAGCAAAGAAACAAGTCTGGAGGAGGTAGGAATGGTAGAACAATGAGCAGCCATAAGAAAGCAAAAACAGATGAAACCCCAAAATCTGCAAAATAAAAAAAAGGAAAAAAATGGGGTAGAGGTTATGGTTTGCAATGTTTGTATATAGTGTTGAAGTACAAGGTCATGCTTGCAGAAGGTAAACTGATGCTGACGTTATTCATGCTCAGGGCCCAACATATGATATTAATCATTACTGCATGCATCCTATTCAGCTTGAAGCCACACAATAGACTTGCATTTCTATAGCAACTTTCATGGCCACTGGACCCACAAGAGCTTTAATACCAATGAAGTACAGCCATAATTGTGTTGTCAAAAATCAGCAGTGAATTTATACACAGTAAGTTTCCAATGATTCCTTTCTGATCATTCAAGGCACTGGCCTTGATACTGAGGACAAGTTCTTCTTCCAAACAGTGTAACATCCATCTGGAGGCAGATGGCAGCTTTGTTTAACATTATATTCAAATATGGCTCCTCTGACAGTGCAGCACCAGCTCAGTATTGCACTGGTGCATCAGGCTTGATTTTTCAATAATCTTCCATCTCAGAGGCCAAAGTACTACCAAATAAGGCACTGACAAAATGCCAGATTAGAAAATAGCACATTAAGCAGAGGCCTGGTACCATTGTTTGAAAACACTGCCAATCTTTCAAAATTCATCAGGAGCAGAAGTAGGCCATTCAGCCTTTTCAGCTTGCTCCACTGTTCGATAAGTTTTTTAATGCATTCATGGGAGGCATTGCTGGCTGGCCAGCATCTATTGCCCATCTCTAGTTGGCCTGGAGAAGGTGGTGGTAAGCTGCCTTCTTGAACTGCTGCAGTCCACATGCTGTAGCTTCATCCATTTTGGAGGGAGTTCCAGGATTTTGATCAAACAACACTGGAGGAATAGCAATGTATTTCCCAGTCAGGATGGTGAACGGCTTGGAGGGCAACTTGCAGGTGATGGTGCTCCCATGTATCTGCTGCCCTCGGCCTTCTGGATGGAAGTGGTTGTGGGAGCTGTCTAAATTTCTGCAGTGCATCTTGTAGATAGCACACACGGCTGCTAGTGAGCACTGGTGACGGAGGGAGTGAATATTTGTGGATGTGGTGCTAAATGAGTGAGCTGCTGTGTTCTGGATGGGTGTCAAGCTTCTGGAGTGTTGTTGGAGCTGCACCCATCTGGGCAAGTGGGGAGTATTCCATCACACTCCTGACTTATGCCTTGTAGGTGGCAGACAGGCTTCAGAGAATTAGGAGGTGAGTTCCTAACAACAGTATTCCTAGCTTGTGACCTGCTCCTGTATCCACTGTGCTTACATGGTGAGTCCAGTTGAGTTTCTGGTCAATGGTGACCTCCCCAGGATGTTGATAGTGGGGGACTCCGTGATGGTAACATCATTGAATGTCAAGGAGGCAGTGGTTAAATTGCCCCTTACTGGATGATGATCATTGCCTGGCACTTGCCACTTGTCAACCCAAGCCTGGATATTGTCCAGATTTTGTTGCATTTAAATGTGGACTGCTTCAGTATCTGGGGAGTCGTGAACTGTACATTGTGCAATCATCAGTGAACATCCCCACTTCTGACCTTAAGATGGAAGGTCATTGATGAAGCAGCTGAAGATGGTAGGGACTAGGACACTACCCTGAGGAACTCCTGTACAGATGTCGTGAAGCTAAGATGAACTGGCCTCCAACAACTACAACCATCTTCCTGTGCGCCAAGTATGACGCCAACCAGCAGAGAGTTTGTCCCCGATACCTACTGATTCCAGTTTTGCTAGGGCTTCTTGATGCCACACTCAGTCAAATTCAGCCTTAATTACAAGGCTGTCACTCTGGAATTCAGCTGTTTTGTCCTTGCATGAACCAAGGCTGTAATGAGGTCAGGAGTTGAATGGCCCTGGCAGAACCCAAACTGGACATCACTGAGCAGGTTATTGCTGAGCAGGTGCTGCTTGACAGCACTGTTGATGACATCTTCCACCATTTTACTGATGATCGAAATTGATAATTGGCTGTGTTGGATTTGTCCTACGTTTTGCGTACACACATACCTGAGCAATTTTCCACATTGTCGGACAGATGTCAGTGTAGTACTGTACCGGAAAAGCTCGACTAGGGGAGCACGACGTTCTGGAACACAAGTCTTCAGTACCATTGCTGGAATAATATCTGGGCCCATAGTCTTTGCTGTATCCAGTGTCTCCAACCATTTCTTGATATCACTTGGAGCGAATCAAATTGGCTGCAGGCTGGTATCTGTAATGCTTGGGACCACTGCAGGAGGCCGAGATGGATAATCCACTTGGCACTTAGAGTCATACAGTGCAGACACAGACCTTTCGGTCCAACCAGTCCATGCCAATGATAATCCCAAACTAAACTACTCCCATTTGCCTGCACTTGGCCCATATTCCTCCATACATTTCTTATTCATGTACTTATCTAAATGTCTTTTAAACATTGTAACTATCCATACCCACCATTTACTCTAAGTTTATTCCGCACGAACCAGTATGATTGAAAAAAACGTCCCTCATGTCTTTTTCAAAATCTTTCTCCTCTTACCCTAGGCAAAAGTCTTTAAATCCCCCACCCTAGGGAAAAGACACCTACCATTTACCTTATCTAAACCCTTCATGATTTTATAAATCTTCTATAAGGCCATCCCTCAACCTCCTATGGTCCAGTGAATAAAGTCCCAGCTTATCTAGCCTCTCCTTACGACTCAAACTCTCCATTCCCGGTTCACATCCTGGTTTATTTTTACTGAACCCTCTTCAGCTTAATACTATGTTTACAATAACAGGGCGACCACAACTGGACACTACTCTAAAAGAGGCCTCACCAACGTCCTGTACAACCTCAACATAACATCCCAACTCCTACACTCAGAGGTCTGAGCCTTGAAGGCAAGCATGCTATATGCCTTCTTAACTTCACTATCCACAGATGACCCAAACTTCAAAGAATCATGTACCTGAAGCCCTAGGTCCCTCTGTTCTGCCACACTACGCAAGGCCCAACCATTATCTGTATAAGTCCTGCCCTTTGTTTGTTTTACTGAAATGCAATACCTCGCATTTGTCCAAATTAAATTCCATCTGCCATTCTTCAGCCCATTGATCCAATTTATCAAGATCTCTTTGTAATCTTAGATAACATTCTTCACTGTCTATTATACCACCAATCTTGGTGTCATTCACAAATTTACTAACCATGCCTCTTATGTTTTCATCTAAATCATTTATATAAATGACAAACAACAATGGAGCCAGCACCAATCTCCATGAAATACCGCTGGTCACAGGCCTCCAGTCCAAAAAACAAGCTTCCAGCATCACACTCTGTCTCCTGCTATTAAGCCAATTTTGTATTCAACTGGCACACTCACTGTGAATTCCATGTGACCTAACTTTACTAATTTGTTTACCATGCAGAACCTTGTCAAAGGCCTCATTAAGTCCAAGTAAACAACGTCTACCATTCTGCCCTCAAAAATCGTCTTGGTTATTTCCTCAAACAAACTCAATCAAACTTCCAGGTGAAGATTGCTGCAAATGCAAATTTGAATTTGACATTTCCATTTACTTCCAAATTTCTTTCATGCCCTTGCCTAACAAAATAATCTCTGCACCTCTGCTATAAAATTATTCAATTACCCCCACTTCCAGTGGCAGGGAATTGAGAAGTTACACAATTCTCAGAAAAAAACCCCATCTCATATCTGTTCTAAAAGGCCAACTCTGAAATGTTTAAACAGTAGCTTCTAGTTCTGAACTCACCCACAAGAAATGTCCTTTCCACATCTACTTTGTTAAGATCGTTTAGGATCAATAAACTTTAACCAAGTTTCCCTTCATTCTTCTAAATTCCAGTGTAAACACACATAGACAGTCCAACCTTTCCTCATGAAAGGATCTGCTTATTCCAGTTATCAACCTGGCAAACCTCCTGAACCATCTCCAAAGCATTTACATCCTTCCTTAAATAAGGAGCATAAAAACACAACTGTATTTAAGGTGTACTCTCACCAATACATTAATGAAGCATAACATCCTTAGTTTTATGTTCGTCTCCCTTCATATAAAGGTTATCATTCCATTAGCTTTATTTTATTAATTGATTGAATTAAGACAGTGGAAGTGATAACAATCATAGAATCCCTACAGAGGGGAAACAGGCTATTCAGCCCATTGAGTCTGCACCAATCCTTTGAAGAGCATCCCACACAGACCCAGCCCCCTCACACTATCCCTGTAACCCTGCATTTGCCATGGCCAATCCACCTAACCTACACATCTTTGGACTGATGGAGGAAACCAGAGCACCGAGAGGAATCACACGCACCCAGAGGAAGCTTGCAAACTCTGCACCATCACCCAATGCTGGAATCAAACCCGGGTCCTTGGCGCTGTGAGACACCACGCCACTATAATGTACCTACGTACTAACATTTTTGATTAGCGCACTAGAACCCCTAGATCCATCTACATCTAAGAATTCTGCAGTCAGTCATTCTTCATTGACATGATGCTCCTCTTTTTTATTCTTCCTTCCACAATGAACAACTTCACATTTTCCATATTAGACTCAATCGTACTCACATTTATCTGTATCCTATGTACTCTTCACAACATACTTTGCTGCCAATCTTTCTTGTCATCTGCACATTTAGCTTCTGACTTTACTCTTTCATGAATTATTGGTATATATTGCAAAACGTGGAGGGCCAAGCACTGACCTCACTCTTTGGCGATCAGAACAATACCCATTTATTCATACTCTGTTTTCTGACAGCCAGCCAATCTTCTATCCATGCTAATATGTTACCCATTACACCACAGGCTCCTATTTTGTAAATTAACCTTGTCATATGCATTCTGGAAATCCATGTATAGTATGTATACTTGATCTACTTTATCCAGAGCACATTGGAGTATTTTAAAGGAGTAATGAATTGGTTAAACGTGATTTCCCCTTCACATAACCATGCCAATTCCTTCCAATTACTTTGTTGGGGGGGGGGGGTGTTTCTAAGTGTCCAGCTATAACCTCCTTAATGACTGATTCCAGCACCTTCCCAGGACAGATGCCAAGCTATCTGCCTGCAGAGTCCCATTTTCCACCTTCGTCCTTTCTTGATTCAAGGGTGCTACTTTCCAGTCTGATGGAGCCTCTCCAAAATTTAGTAAATGTTAGAAAATTAACACTGCTGCAACAACTATTTCATTACCCATCTCTTTTAAGACTACTGGATCAAGCCCATCAAAAGCTGGGGACATACTGATTGACAGTGATTACTGGAAGGTTTATTGTGTCCAATATTACGCAAGTGTCTCAGACTCTCCATGCTTACTGTCTAGAGAGTCAACACTCACTTTATTTAGTCTTTCGGTTTTGCATGTCTTGTAAGTCAGATACATCTTTGAAAAAGATTCTAGTCATAAAAATGAGAATTATTATGTCTGACAGACATTCCCCTTTCTTGGCAACTTACACCATAAGACTCCTTGTACTCTTGGATTACAGGCTTATAATTATTCCAATAAACTATTCTAAACCAATAAAAACCAGCCCATATTTTTCAGTTACTTATGCAGGTCCCAGAGAATTATACTGAATTAGTCTGAGCTCAATGCTCTTGCCTCGGGAAATAAAGCACATGTTAAGACATGACCATGCACAATACTTACCGTAATTTTTATCAAGAGTGGATGAATGTTCTATCAACAAAACCATATCAGGGGTTACCGCATTTAATTGTATAAATACCTGGCCTCTTATCTGCTGTGAAACATTTTGTTGCTACTCGCACAAGAAATGAATGCAAACTTGCGTGCTACCAGAAACCGCCACAAAACTAGCATACTTTAAGTAGATTTTAAAAGCTAATAAGAAATTACAGTGCCCTAATTAACACAGATAAATTGAATGCTGCAACCGGTATTTCAAGTAGGATTTGCGCACTTACATTAGACAGCTGGTACTCAGCAAAACGAATACATGACATTAACTCACCACGTTAACGCACATACAAGCATCACAGGACAAAAACCGATTGAAAGATCAGCTTTTATTCAGGAATTTGGAAACATAACAGGCCATTAAACAAACCAATCCAGTTAAATGCAAAATATTAGCACGCAGCATCACATAACAAAACATAAAACTCAACTTAAACCTTTCGGAAAGATTAGCATTAGTCTCAGTGAAGATTAGCCACTCTAAACTAGGGCTGCAATCAAGACAACAGAGGAAAATAATAACTACTGGTTGGAATTCCACTTTGGTTCATTCCAGCAGACCAGGCAGTTAAAGTGACAGTGGAGGAACCCAAAATGGCATCTGCTGCCTCTTGCAATCACTTCTAACAGAGATTAACGTACATTGTTTGAGACAATGGGGAGTCAAGAAAAATCACCTTTTTCCATACAAATTTAGACTGAAGATAGCTATCAACATTTACTATGCATGTCCTGAAGCTTTAAGATTACATTTCTAATATTTCATTAATTTTCAAGTGCAATTATCAGTAAAAACCTTCCTTTAAAAAATATCACAAATACTTAATACAATGATTCAAATTTAACAAATCATGAAATACAATTACACTCTGGTAAAATTGTTTAAGGCCACTGTGGTTTTGATATTAACCTTTCCATACAATTTGCTCAAAGGTTTCCTATGGTAATAAGCATTCTTGAGACTCCTGGGAATTAAAAGGCTCAAGTTCTGTTAACACACTGCAGACTCTGAACACACCTGAACTACTTGTATCATACAAATAGCATACACAGTATGACGACAACTTTGTTTCCCAGTTTAGAGTTTGAGGGCATGTCCTGAATTACTGCAGGGCTCAGCAGTGTTTTAGCCTACCAGTTTTACCAACACTATTCCTTATAATAACTAAAGCCAACATCCAAGCACCGACTCTCTCAACAGCTTAAGCTGGTGTTGCACCATGTCTTTTGGTTATTATGGCCAAAATGTATTGTTCCTAGCCCATAAAAGGCCAAAACTCTGATATATTTATCCACAGCAGTGGCCTTCAACAAGTCATAGGGTGCCAAAACGTAACAGTATTAACTGTCTACATGTCCACGGAGAGCCAGTGGAATTAATTAGTTGCTGTCTTCGTATCTAGATTAAGTCAGGAGCGCAGTAAGTCAGCTCTCAAAAGCATGCAGGACAAAAATGTTCTCCCTGGCCTTTTTGAGGGAGGGAAAAAGAAAAGCAAAGAAGATCCAGTGAAAATAGCTTTGGTTACAGTGAATATGTGCATTTTTAGAAAAAATCACCAGCTTCATTTTTCTGGAGATCAGATCAGGTTGATTTTCTCAAAAGAAAAATGCATTAAGCACCAGCTAAATACCGTTCAGTAGAGTATTATGCATCATTGCTTTAGTGCAAACTTAGCTGGACAGCATCTAATAGAACATTTGCATTAAATTATTTGCTAGTCAAATACTTCACTTTCCACTATTTGGCAGAGAAGATAATTCATATTTTCTACCTTGCAGCAGGGTGAAAATTAAAAAAATATAATTGAAATAAGACAAGGAAACAGTACAAATGGAATTCAGATCAGTCAACATTTATAAGATAGGTTAAACAGACTTCTGTGGGTCACTCCTGGTTCCCTCCAGATTATCTGTTGATACCTGTTTGCAAACTAATATATCATTAGCGGTTTCTTGGTAGCAGTAGTGTATTTCTGGAGTAGTCACCTGAGCGTGCAAATAGATGTTGTGCGCATTTTCAGCTTATTATCTTTAACGGTATTTTCTAAAAACCAAGACTTAGAAATAGCAGATGTCTACCTCGGGTACAAGCAGTACAAACATTAAAAAGGTCATGCTTAAAATTAGTCTTTGATTAGTATCAATTGCAAATCAACTTGCACTGATGCTTTGGAGATCCTTTGCCTGATAAATTCCATTACGTACTGTAGTCAAACTAAAGAATACTGTTTTTGTCCTCCACAACACATGTATTTTCATTTGAATTTAGGGGTTATTTTAAACTCCCCACTACTTCTCGTAAACACCTTGCACGTAAGTCAGCTCTCTAACTTTGTCTGAAAAATACTACTAATAACCAAAAGCAAAGGTCAGCAGAAGCCCAATCAGAGAAAACAGTTAGACTACAATGTTTCCAACAATTTTCATCTCAGACATCAATGATGATTTAGATGGTATAATAAAACAAAACAGTGGCTGCTAGAAATCTGAAACAAAAACAGAAATTGCTCCAGAAGTTCAGCAAGTCTTGGCAGCGTCTGTCGAGAGAAAGCAGAATTAACATTTGGAGTCCAGTGACCCTTCTGAGCACATTGGACTCGAAACCTTAACTCTCCTTCCTCCACAGATCCAGTCAGCCTGGCAATTTAGTTAATGTTTGGTTCTACAGTTGTTGGTTGTCCTGTAGCAACTCACCGTTCTGATGTTTGACCATCAAGTTTAAGTTTTGGCAAGCTTTTGAGCAAGGGATGAAGAACTACAAGCATTATAGTGAAGCTCAGTTCTGCTTTCAGCTAATGTTTACACAATGCACTTCATTGTCCGTTGTTAGAACTTGGTCAAGTACTCCGGTAAATGACAGTATTACCACTTTTTTTTAAGGCAACTTCAGTGTTGCCAATTCTCACAAAAAAAGGGAAAGAAAGCTGACACTAAAGAATGAATTCAAAGTACACTTAGGGGACCAAAGCATAGATGAACATAATATGTTCAGAAAACTATAGAAGCTCAGGGCAGATAACAAAATGAATGGCAGACCGTGACTCAGACTTGAAATGTGATGTGAGACAAATGGTTAGGAAGTGGGACTTGGCGTAGACTCTAGCATGGCATCAATTTTGAGCACTGTGAAGTGTGACCAAGCAGCTAGCAAAGGTTAATGATACTGGCATTGTTAAGATTAAGATCAAGAAAAATAATTTGTGGTCCAGAACATATCCTGATCAAGGAATCAGATGGCAAATCAACAATGGTGAGGCTGATTATACAGCCAGAGACAGAGATGGCAAACTACTGTTAACACAGAATAGGGTTTAATTTCAAATGAAAAAACTGCAGATGCTGTAAATCAGAAACAAAAACAGAAATTGCTGGAAAACCTCAGCAGGTCTGGCAGCATCTATGGAGGGAAATCAGAGTTAACGTTTCAGGTTCAGTGACTCTTCCTCAGAGCTGGTCACTTGACCCGAAATGTTAACTCTGATTTCTCTCCATAGATGCTGCCAGACCTGCTGAGCTTTCCAGCAATTTCTGTTTCTGTTTAAGTTTTGATTTCATGCTTTGATAACATGCCTAACCCATAAGACCATGAGCTATAGGAGCAGAATTAGGCCATTCGGCCCATCGAGACTGTTCTGCCATTCGATCATGGCTGATATGTTTCTCAACACTTGCCTTTTCCCCATAATCTTTGATCCCTTTACTAATCAAGGAACTAACTATCCATGTCTTAAATAGACTCTGACTTGGCCTTCGCAGCCTTTTGCAGTAATGAGTTCCATAGATTCACCGTCCTTTAACCGAACAAGTTCCTCCTCATCTCAGTTCTAAAGGGCCATCCCTTCACTCTGAGGCTGTGTCCTCAGGTCCTAGACTCTCCTACTAGTGGAGACATCTTCTCTACATCCATTCTATCCAGGCCTTCACTAAGTTTCAGTCAGATAGTCTCATCCCTCTAAACTCCATCAAATACAGACCCAAAGTCCTCAACCACTCCTCATATGACAAGCCTTTCATCTAAATCTTAGTAACGACCAAGGTCATGTTAATTGGCCTATAATTTCCCGTCTTCTGCCTCCCTCCCTTTTAAAACAGGCATATTACAGTAACCATTTTCCAGACCTTTGGGACCCTTCCTGATTCCAGCGATTCCCAAAAGATCACCATCAATGCTTTCACAATCTCCTCTGCTCTCTCCTTCGGAACCCTGTGGTGTAATTCATCTAGACAGGGCATTTTATCCAACTTCAGACCTTTCAGCCTCCCTAGCGCCTTCTCCTTATTGATGACCACTACACTCATCTTTGCCCCCAATTCTCGAAGTTCTGATTTGCTAATTTTTCCACCGTGAAAACTGATGTAAAGTACATATTCAGTTCCTCGGCCATTTCTTTGTTATTCATTACTACTTCTCCAGCCTCATTTTCTGGCAGTCCAATGTCCACTCCCATCTTTCACTTACCTTTAATATACCTGAAACTCTTGCAATCTACATTTATATTACCAGCTAACTTACCCTCATATTTCATCTCTTCCCCCCCCCCCCGTGGTGGGTTTTTAATTGGTCTTCTGCTGGTTTTTAAGGGCTTCCCACTAACGTTCACTACAGTGTACGCTTTCTTTTGTTTTTCTGCTGTCCCTGACTTCCTGATCACTGGCCCAGGGTCAATGAGACAAACTGCAAGTACTATTAACACCAAAGCTGAAAATGACCAGCACAGCAGAGACTGGGAATTAAACTTAATTATTAATAAAATTTCTACATTTATATGTTTAGTAGGAAAACAGGGATCCTACTAGAATGACGTTTCACTAAGATTTCAGGGTTTTCCTTTTAAATCAGCTATTTTATGAAGTTAAAGAATGTTCACATAATTTAGTGTAAAAATACGCAACAACAGTTTTCATGCATGTACAAGAGAACGATTGAGCTTTCTGCTAATAAGCTCGAAGTACTGAGGGATCAAATATAATGCAGTCCTTTTTGAACAAGTGCCATTTTCCAGTCAAGTAAACCACAAGTGAAACACAGAACAAGGCTAACCCGACTCAAGAAGAATAATGTACATGCTGATCAGCAACTCTACACTTACATGGTGCCTGTATATCCCTCAGCATTCAGCCTGTTTAGATCCAAGAAATAACTCTAAAATTGAGGATGAAATTATGATCACTCTCCTAATTCTCTCCCCTAGTGTCATTCCTTCACAAATGGGAGAAGTTCAAGATCGCAAAAATTTATGCTATAAAATATATACTTAAATGCTTCATAACAGCAAACAGTGCAAATAGGTCATTTGTGCTTTAGCCAAACAGAAGAGAGCTCAAAGCTCATACTCATATACATTAGAAATCACTACATTAGAGGTCGACTAAACAAAGGTTGGCACTCGAGTACTGACTCTCTAAAGATTATTCTGTACGGATAGGTACAAGTGAACAAAATCTATATCTTGTTTCCTTAACATACTACATTTTTCCTTTCACAAAAACAGATTTTCCTTTAACGTGAAACTGAAAAAGGAAGCCTCTTCTAACAGTGGCAGCCTTTTTGGTGAAATTCCAATACACTGAACAGGCACATACAAAAAGCATCTCAAAACAAAAACAGGTCTTCAGTTACAGAGATAAAAGGTACTGCAGATGCTGGAGAATCCGAGATAACAAGCATGGGGCTGGATGAACACAGCAGGTCAAGCAGCATCATAGGAGCAGGTCCAGCCCCATGCTTGTTATCTTCAGTTACAGAGTTTATCACTATGGCTTCCGATTATCCTTCAACCTGCTCAAAAACGTGAAAAGTTCAACCCAAACCTAAAGAAAAATATTTGTGGCAGCAGCATTAACTTGTTTGTGCTGTATTTTGCTTCACCAAGATATATTAAGAAGGAAGAGATGCTTCTGCACACAAGTCAACTGAACATGAACAAAATACGAGTGGTGAAAGGGAACAATTCACTGAAACCTGAACCTAATTAAATATTGTAACAGATGCACTTGAAAAGGTAGTGAAGATTTTACGAGTGATATGTGGTCACAGATGGATGGACGGTAAACGGGCATGACTGAAATTTAGCTGGAATAAAGAATGATGCAGGAGCACCTTTGTACTATGGTTCAAAAAATGTCACAGGAATCACAATCATGAATTAAGGAAACAATTCTGCACATATCCCCTGGCAACAGTAGCAAAGTCCAAATTGTTCTGAAGCAGTCAAATGAAACAACTCATTTATCTTACAGAGCTGCCTCTCAACTGTTCCAGCATCAATTGCAGCACTGTAAAAGTAAATGAGGTACCACTACTGCCTCCCCATGCCACCATTCCTCATCAGTGCAGCCATCTGTACAAGGAAAGCAAAGCAAATTTTCATGCCCAAGCTTTTACATTGAGGAACATCAGTAGCAAAAGCTGAAATCCACAACAGAACATGTCCAGATGGATCCTATGGAACTGGAGGCTTCTGTATATTACAGAACAGTCAAATAAATTTGGCCAAAGCACTCGCTCTAGATTTTAAATAATTAAACAGTGGCCTATCACAAGGTGATTATAATGAGCTGTAAGAGAGAACTTTGACGTACAGACACAAATAACAACGACACTTGAGGGCTACAGCAATATTTAACATAGCAGGTTTTCTGCATGACAAGGAATGCACTGTAAGATATAAAAACCTTTCTTGTGATGTAAAACAAAAAGTACGTTTTGTGTGAGCACTTTGATACAAATACTCCCAAGTCGGTGAAGAAATTAAAGACAGTCTTTTCAAAACTTATGCCGTTTTGGTCTTTTTCTGTATATATGTTTTATAATAGAAGTTGCTGAACAGGATAATGATGGTGTTAATGTAGATGAACACGAAAAGGTTAAATCCATCTGGGAAATCGCAGTCCGTGAAAAGATTATAGGAGGTGTGCACAGCGATTCCAAAAAACTGAAGCTAGAATGCGAAAAAAAAAAATGGAATGTCAGCATATTTGTTACTAGTCTTCTAAGGCCCATCTATACTCCATAGCTCTCACAGGCCCACCCAAAGTATTAGACCATCTTTCAGATTCTAACCTTACCAGATATTTCCAGCTGTTTCTGTTTTTCCATTTATTTCAAATTTTTAAATGCTTATTGCAGGAGGTCTTACTCACACATGCATAACTCCCAACATCAATACTTTACAGCCAATGTACCCTGTCATTTTCCTATTCTGCATGGGTGATTTGTTTAAGCGCACAGGTATTTTACAATTTTTGGTACAGAGTGATACTGCTATGCAGCTAACACAAGAACTTTTGATTCTTTGGCTTAGAGGGAGCATTGATGATAGGTTGTCATATTGCACAGAACTGGCAGCACTGGAAATTGTTACTTCTATTCAGCACTCAAGCATATGGTGCACATTTTCAGCTCACTGTAACAGGACCATAGTTGTCAGCACTATCTTAGTAAAAGGCAATGAAGCATTAGCACCGCAATGAGGTCTTAACACAAAGACAGAGCTAGGATTAACAGATCTTTTTCAGGTTGGGAAGACTTAACCACTGGAGTCCCACAACGATCAGTCCCAGGGCCACAATTACCTACTGTCTAAATTAGTGACTTGGAGGAAAGGCAGAGCATAACGTATCCACGCTATGGAGAAACTCAGCAGGTTGAGCAGCATCTGCAGAATGAAACATTGTAGGAAACATTGCAAGTTCTGAAGAAGGGTAATTGGCCCCCAAAAAAAGCTAACTCTGCTTTCCTTCCTCGCTGAGTTTCTTCAGCAATCTGTTTGTCACACAAGTGATTTGGATGAGAATGCAGGAGGCATGGTTGGCAAGTTTGCAGATGACACCAAAATTGGTGGGATAGTTGACAATGAAGAAGGTTATCTAAGATTACAAAGAGAAATCTTGATCAATTGTGTCAATGGGCTGAGGAGCGGCAGACGGAGTTTAAATTTTTGGGTAAATGTAAGGTGCTGCATTTTGGTAAAACAAACAAGGTCAGGACTAATATAATTAATGGTAGGGCTTTGGGCAGTGTTGTAGGACAAAGACCCCAACAGGTTCAGGTACATAATTCTTTGAGATTTGCATCACAGGTAAACAGGGTGGTTAAGAAGGCGTTTAGCATGCTTGACTTCATTGCCGAGACCTTTGAGTACAGGAGTTGAGATGTCATGTTGAGCTTGTACAGGACATTGGTGAGGCCTTTTCTGGAGTACTGTGTGCCATTCTGGTCGCCCTGTTATAGGAAGGATATTATTAAGCTGGAGACGATTCTGAAGTTATTTACCAGGATTTTGCCAGGAATGGAGGGTTTGAGTTATAAGGAGAGGCTGGATTGGCTGGGACATTTTTCCATTGAAGGTTAAGGGGTAATCTTGTAGAGATTTACAAAATCATGAGGCGTGTAGATACGGTGAATGACAGTCATCTTTTTCCCTAGGTTGAAGGATTGAGAATAGGAGACATATTTTTAAGGTGAGAGGAAAAAGATTTAAAAAGGACACGAGGGCAACCTTTTAACACAGAGTGGTTTGCGTGTGGAATGAACTGCCAGAAAAAGTGGTGGACACGAGTACACTTACAATGTTTAAAAAACATTTAGATAAGCTCATGAATATGGAAGGCTTGGAGGAATACGGGTCAAGAGCAGGCAGGTGCGACTAGTTCAGTCGTGAACATGGTCGGCTTGGACTGGTTAGACCAAAGGGTGTGTTTTCATTCCGTATGACTCTGACTCTATTTCTTGAATCTGCAATTCTTTCTTTTGTTGTAATGTATCCAGATTTGCTGATGATAAAAATTTAGTTGTGACAGCATGTGGTTACGAGAACATGAGGAATCTGCAAAGGGACATAGATAGGTTTAGTGAATGGGCAAAACTTGGTAGACAGAGTTTAAAGAGGTAAAGTGAGAGATCACGCACTTTGATAGGAAGAATCAAGACTACAGATAATTCTCCTATAACACGACAGTTGCATTCGTGTGACTCTGTGCTATAGAAAAATCGCATTATAGGGAAACCACTATGGAAAATTACTGCACCCATTCGGGAGAAAGTTTGCATTATCCAAACAGCATCCACTATTCATCAATCGCGTTACAGCCAATTCAGGTTAACGAAACACGCGTTATAGCAGAACTACCTGTATTGCTGAAGTGGAAAGAGACTCCAAGAAAGTGCAGCAAAGAAGCATCTGGATTTTTTTCAAAGGCATGAAACACAAAGTTAGCATGCTGATGCAGCAAATAATTAAGAAGGCAAACAGAATTATGGCCTTTAATGCTAGGGAGTTGGAGTTTAAAGACAAGGAAGGTCTTGTTACAACAGGACAGGGTGCTGGTGAGGCTGCACCTGATGAATTATGTAGAGTTTTAGACTCCTGTATTTAAAAAATGGATGTACTGGTATTGGAAGACAAAAGTGGTTGACTTATCAAGAATAGCTAAACAGGTTAGGTCTTTATTAATTACAGTTTAGAAGAATAAAGAGCAATCTTATTGAAAGATACAAGATTCAGAGTAGATGTCGAGAAGATGGTTCCTTTCCTAGGGGAAACCCAAACTAGAGGACATATTTGTAGAAGACGACGATGCTCACTTAAATCTGAGATACAAAGGAATTTCTTCTCCCTAAGGGCAGTCAATTTTGGAATTCCCTATCCCACGGAGCGTTGTGGAGGCTAGGGTATTTTAAAAGAGGAGTGTGGTAGTTTTTTGAAATACCAGGTAGTTGACAGCTTTGAGGAGATGGCATGCAAAAGCAGCTAATGCCTGGGCCAGCTCGACCATGATCTTGTTGAATGGTGGGTCAGACCTGAGCTTCAAATGGCCTACACATGCTTCAATTTCTTATCTTCTTAATGCCAATTCTATTTCCTGTAATAAAGTGTGAAAGACAGGCCTGCAGAAAACTTTCTCAATTGAATTACAGCTTTGTTGAGTCACTTGAGTATAGTTTAAGGATAGGAAGTCTTTGCAGGTTTGAAGATTCTCCGTGCAACTCAACAGTGCATAAAATATCCAGATATTATCAGTTTTTCTTTGAAAAATCCAAGATTTTCATTGGCTCACTTGTATAATTAAAACCCCACAGAAAAATCACACAGTACAAACATGCAGCAAACCTACCAGCTGAAGCATGGTGAGATAACGCTTCCACCACAAATACTTCTGCATGTGTGGTCCCATTGCAGCAATTCCATAGTATAGGTACATCACAATATGAACAAAGGAATTCAACAAGCCGATGAAGAAGGCTGAAGAGAAGAAAGAAGATTTACTTGCAGCTGTATGAGAGATCAGGTTTGTCAATAGCTGGACTTCAATTCCATTCATTATGAAAAAGGATCACCATTGTATTATCAGCCAATAGGCTCTAGCAAAGAACCAACAGCAGTTAATGATCTCTCCAGTCCTGTAAAGTTCTTTTCTTTTGGAAATGAGAAACTAGGAGATAATTTAGAAAATCAAAGCAAATTGTTTCACATCAGCTGACAAAACGAGTACAATGTGCAGTAAATTAGGGAGAAGGCAGAAGAAATGATATTAAGCAAAACGGTCATTCAAAAAGCTGGTGCAGACACTATGGGCTGAATGGCTTCCTTCTGTGCTATATCAATTCTGTGAAATTTTGGGCTGAATATTCCCATTTTCAGGTAAAGGTTCTTGTCAAGTGAGATTCACTGTGCCCAGTCTGCCACAGTTCACAACTACTTGTCACACACAATTGAACGGCTTTTCAACTCATTAATTGTGCTACTGGGCTCTTTGGTAGCCTTCTCACGTAATCACACAGCAGCAGCAGCAGGGGCACTCACTGCTGCAGGCGCTTTATTTAAAGCCCAGCTGTACACCACTTCCGAACTGCAAGCCAGCAACTGCCCCTCACACGGTGGAGCTTTACCATTATCACCTACGGGGTGACTTCACCTGATGAAGAAGCAGCACTCCAAAAGCTTGTGATCCCAAATAAACTTGTTGGGCTACAACCTGGTGTCATGTGACCACTGACTTTGACCTAGAGGGATGGGATGAAAAGGAGAGAAAGGCAGATCCAGCCAGCCTGGACCCAGTTAGCATCCGGGAACAGTGCAGTGGGCCAAGTTAAAAGGAACACCCAGCAGCGCAGGAAAAAGATTATCGTGTATCGCAAGACTAAGTGCCACCACCTTCTCTCTGCTACCTCACATTCCTAGAGCCGCCACCACTCAAACTCTGCCACTGCATAATCACGTCATCAAGGCTCATGGACGGTAACTCTCACTCTTCCATCTATCACAACAACTCAACAGCCCTCACCCACTTCATCTTCAAACAACCAACTTATTCCACCCTCTGTGTTTGCTACTGACTCACCATCCATCACCTCTCCTGCATCACCATTCACTGCTCTCCTATCCTCTTCCAGCAAACTCAATCCCTCCCTTTGTCTCTTAGCCACTTTTTTCCCCTGCAAAGTCCCCTAGTCTGATTCTCTCCACAGAACGATGACTGACCTGAATTCCCTGAACTTCACCTACAAAGCCCACAATGGCTCAATCCCTAGATTTCAAGGGCACAGATCACCAGACTCTGACAGCACCGAGCACGTAATTGACTGTGGCCAACAACCCAGACTAGAATTGAGTATGTCCCCGATCTGAACAGCACCCCCTGACTGATCCCCTTCAACACACTAAGGACCAGTCCCCTTTGAATTTCACACACGCCTGCTTACTTCAAGCACATGCTGTGTGTTTGTCATGCAAGCCGTTGGTTGTTGCTGTAGGTGACACTGCCATGGTCGAGTGCTTTACAGCGACATATCCACCCTCTTGACTGTTCAGCACTCCCCACTGTGATAAGCTACCTGTCTCTTCGTCATCACTGAAAAGCAAAAGGCTGGCCTCCTCCAAGTAAACACAAAGTGAATAAGTGCTAAGAAATCAAACCCTATGGAGAGGGGCAAAGGATGTTTCTCAAAAAAGGGGAAGTTTAAATACATGGTTACTTTGCAGAAGCTAAGGCTGTCCCTCATAGAAAACAAACTTAAACAGAAGTGTTCAAAATTGAGAAGCTTTGATAGTGCCAGTAGAGAGAGACTGCTTCTTCTGGCAGGTTATGGGCAGAGATCGTGGGATTAAATTGGTTGGTGCTTCCAAAGGGCCAGTACAGATAAAAAGTCACCAAATGGTATCCTTCTATCATTCCAGACATTCAGCTCAATTTGTTCCTGCTGTACACAACAGCACTGTAGCATGAGGAAAGCTGAATACGTTAATTATGAAACACGAGAAAATTTGCCAACAATTTTGCTAATAATGTGTGCCAACTTAAAATTATGCAATAGAAGAGAGATTTCACTTGCAAATAATTTTAATGTTAAATTATTCTTGTAAAATATGCTTCGAAAAGTCAATGACTGTTCACTTCATGTCAAAACTTTACATGTCCTGTTGGCCACAATTTGAATACTTACACTGGCCCCCTGGCACATACTTCACTCCAGCCCACCAGTTGAAAATCATCGTACCATGGTGATAAACATGAAGAAATGTGATCTGATTGTACTTTTTCCTCAGAATGAAAAATATCTGTCCGAAAGGAAACAAAAAGAGAGTAATCAAAAGGGCTGCAGAAATGATGAAAATAAAAAGGAGGAAATTTGTAGGATCCATAATGTGGGTTCAAGGGAGCCAAAATACTAAATCAATTCTGTCTAGTCCCTTGTCACTTCTGGGCAATGAACAAAACACTGAATGGTCACAAAGACAGACTAAACAGCAGAAGTCAATTTTTATATCGTTGCTTTTCCGCAAATTTAAAATAGAATTCTAGATTGGTGCAAAGAGCAAGTTGGAATCAACTGTACTTCATTCAGTGATGTTAAATTCAGTGATATAAAGTTCATTAGATTTGACGTTATATTATTTAGAATGCTCCCTAATTATCTCTGATATGACAGACTCGTCTATCACCAGGCCAATGCCATTAATAATGTTAGTCTATATAAAGCATTTTTAAAAGTTAACATCTCCAAGGAGGTATTAGTATTGATTTTATTCAAATTCCATTTTGTAGCCATGAAAATCATATTTCACACTGGGAGATTAAATTTCTAATAGGATTACATTCAGTGTCTTCTTGCATGGTACTCCACAGAGATGAATGTCAAAATAATTTAGCAGCTTGGCAATTGAAAACATGCTTAGAACATTCTATAGCAAAACTGATGTCATTCAACATTTTTTTTATTTCACAGAATCTTTACCATACAGAAAACAATATTCGTAAGTATCTATACAGATGTTTTCATTGTCATGGTTACACAGGCAAATGTATGCAATGTAATACTAATGTGCTAGAAGTAACAGGTTTGCAGCTCATTCTCACTGTCCATAAGTCAAGTCCTGAATTTTAGCAGGTGCTAATTAATTTCTTTTTGGCTTTGAACTGGTATTCATAGTCCGGATACTCACCCTGCTAATCAAGCCAATCAAATAAACAAACATCCAATTCACAACTACTGCTGTCAAGTGATACTCATTTCAGGGTTGATCATGAAACTGACAAGTTTCCATTCTACTTCAACAAAAGTTGAAGATATTTCAAAAATATGAATGAACCAGGTTTAGAATAGAAGCTTAAACTGCCATCTAGTATTTGAAGGTCAAAGAAAGACGTAAGAAAATTGCAATTATACAGCACTTTACTATTTCCTTCAGAAAAATCTGACAGCAGTGAACACAAGGAAAAATCGTTGAACTGAAGCAACTATTCTCTATGCAAATAGGGCAGCCATTTTACACAGAAATATCTTCACAAGAAGCCATGAATTGAATGACTTGTTCATTTATTTTTGGTGGAATATGTTACCAGTTGAATGCTGGTCAAGTCATCAAAACAGTTTGTACTTCGTTGAATAATCACATGGCATCCTTTAATATCCAGTTCAAAAAGCACTTGGGGCACTGACTCACATCTCCAGGCAAATCATTAGCCTATTGAGGTGGCACTAGTCCTAGAACAGAGCTTGAAACCAATTTTGACGTTCAAGTGAGAATCAACCATACTGAATCAAGGCATGAGTCATAAATGTACTGGTTAGTTGTGTCAGCTAAAATAATGCACTCTCCATATTACTACCTTGCCAGGATCAGTGAGATGTAGATTTCATTCCTGGAAGTAACGTAACACTGTCCTCATGAATTACACTCAATCCATTATTACTCATTTATTCAATATGGCAAGTACCTTGGCAAATGTGGTTTTATTGTCAGCATGGGTTAGTACTACTGTGCCAGTGGTGCATTCACTAATCACTGCAAATTAAAAACGAGTGAAGTTCCAACAACATACTTGGTCAATTAGTAATTGAATTGTAAATGTTGGTTTCTAATTCAAAAACCTCTTTAAAAGGAAAAATCTCAGAAAAGCACTGAAACAACTGAAAGTATAGCATTTTCCATATTAAAAGTTGGTCACTTACCGTGTCCATCAGTTCAATGACTTTAGAGAAGAAAAACCACCAGCAGACATTTGCCATCTGTAAACAGACAAGGATGAAGAAGAAAAAGTTGCAAAAACATGACTAAAATAATGACTTAAAATGGTAGACACACAAAGCAAGTCCACTGCCATCTAGAAAGAAATGTTGGACTTTGAGTAGGCATTTTGCACCTTTGAAATTTACTAATTTTACTGCTGTTCAAAGATTTTCTGATGGCTATTTATTTCCGATGCTTCTTTTCACTTCAAACTTTCAGAGAACGCTCACTTGCATCCTGATTAAATTTAACCCTGCCACTGTTCTGCTAGGTCTATTTTTGAACTTCAACTATTCATCAGATCAATAACAGATGGAATTTAACCCTGATGTGTGAGGTGATACACTTTGGAAGCAGTGACAAGACAAGAGAGTGCTCAATGAATGGCAGGACACGAGGAAGCTCAGAGGGATCTTGACGTGCTGCTCGAATATCCTTGAAATAGGCAGAACAGTTTAACAGGGTAGCTCAGAAGGACACTTCCCTTTATCAAAAAAATTTGACATAAATATTAGAGCAGCAAGATTATGTTGGAGCTGCACAAAAACTTTGGTAAGGCCACAGCTGCTGTGCTTTGCGCAGTTCTGGTCACTGCATTATACGAAGGGTGTGACTGCACTGGAGTGGGTGTGGAGGAGATTCACCGGGGACAGAGAAGTTTAGTTATGAAGAGAGGCTGAATAAACCCCGCTATAAAGAAAGCAATCTGAGAAGAGACCTGAAATGAGGTGTATAACATTGAGGAGCATGGACAGGGGGGATAGAAAGCAGCTTTCCCCTTGGTAAAGGGTCAATAACACGGGACACATTTTACAGTGAAAAGGTGGTTTAGGGGAGATTGGAGAAAAAGATTTTTGTCTTTAAGGGAGATGGGAACTTGAAATACACTGCCTGGGAGGGCAGGTGAGTTGGGAAACCTCACACCATTATAATAAGTACTTGGATGAGCACTTGAAATATCATAACTTTCAAGGCTATGGGCCAAGTGCTGGAAAGTGGTGTACATTTAGAATAGCTTTTATCGGTGCAGACTTAAAGGGCTGAAGGGTCTCTTCAGTATTGCATGATTCTACAAGTTTGGTATCACTTGTAAATTCACCAAAGATCCACAGACAGCACCTTCCAAACCCACGATCACTTCCATCTAGAAGGACAAGGGTAGCAGATATATGGGAATACCATCACCTCCAAGTTCCCCTCCAAGTCACTCACCATCCTGACTTGGAAATATATCGCCGTTCCTTCACTGTCGCTGGGTCAAAATCCTGGAATTCCCTCCCTAATAGCATTGTGGGTCAACCCACAGCAGGAGGACTGCAGTGGTTCAAAAAAGCAGCTCACCAGCACCTTCTCAAGGACAACTAGAGATGGGCAAGAAATGCTGGCCAGCCAGTGACACCCCACATCCCACAAATGAATGAAAAAAAGTAGCCAAATTGCAGTAAATGTTTAAAATCCAAATCACTGTTGTAATTTGGAAACACTGGTAGCTCCAATGTCATTTTCATGGGTGTCCCACTCAAATCTCTAGCACCAAACCCCTGCCCAAACATAACTGTAGGCACAATGGGTTAAATGGTCCCCTTCTGCACTGTAACAATCCAATGACTCTGCTATAACAAAGACACATCTTTGGCTAGTTACTTATCTATGCCAATGGTTTATCTATAACCTCCGTTACTTTGTAAATCCAGGTACATATAACAGAGCTGTTCACAGTTAACCTGCATTTTCACTTCGTGAAAAAGAAAACTGGTTCAGCAGGTTCTTCCCAATCTGAATTTACATGGACAGGTAACTAGTTAATTGTACAGATAATTCTCAAATTTATTTCTGATAATGGATTTCATTATTTTACAAGGTATTTAAGCAAAATTGATCCATCTGTTATTGCCTATATCTGCTTTGTTGTCTTTTTGAAAATGGGAATGTCTGCCAACTTCCAATCTTCTAGTATGTCCCAAGAGGCCAGTCAATTCCTGTACTGACAAACCTTACCTAAAATCTGCAATAAATACTACATATCCCTGGGCATTTATTTGCTTTGATTCCGATTATTGATTTGTTTCTGTATTAAACAGTCAGATTTTACAACACAACAACATTGGCAGCACAACAGTTACCCATAAATTGCGACTGGAGATGATCTTTAAAATGATATACTAATATATAAACATAAATATTTTGCTTTGATTTCCACTTATTGGAAATGCAAGCCCTCAGTGCATTGTACCAATGAATGACTTGATTACCTACAGAATTGATAATGACCTCATCATCCAGGTATACACTTGATATTCTGAAGTTCAAACAAGACCATTTTAATCAACATTTGTTTTCTGCATCTTCATATGTTGTTCCACATTTTCTGATATAACACACTGTACATTAATTATAGGAAATTTGTGTAAGTTGTGCCCATTATTAGTAATTCCATAATTAAATCATGATAGAAACATCAAATGCTTAAATATGTATGTCACCACAACACGGCAATGAAGTGTGACATCCAGCAATTGGTGAGTATTCAGCTGGAAGAAGTGCAAAAATCAGCTGAAATAATACTTACAGGTCACACTAAATTATTGAACTGGCAATTATACATTAGGGTTCTATCATGCTGATACTGGTACTGGAACAAACATTAGCTTAGAATAATCTTCCCATGTTCAAACACCAGGCCTCATTACTCAATTATACTCATTCTTCAGACCCATGTGCACTGAACAGTGAGTCTTGCACTATCGAAACTTTTTGTCGAAGATGCAACTTGAATAAAAGAATCAATGCTTAATACATCAGTTTTACACTTCTGCAAACAATCACAACATTTATACTGATTACACAGGATACAGACCTAAACATTTCAAGTCATTACGCATAAATAAACAATGGGACAAAACAGGGATGGGGATATATATCAGTGGATTTTCACAGTTAAGTTGGAAATCTCTGTTGTTCATGTAGATTGTGCAAATGTTTCTATTAAAGGAACAGTGCTGCTGGAATATTTGCTTTCTTTAACTTTTAAAGCATTTTGGTTTAGTATTTGGAAGTTATCTATTTTGAATAAGTGTTAGCTCCAAGTATTCAGATGAGAGGTGTCACAAAAGTTGAATTAAATCACTTTTACTCTCTCCTGTAAGCTGCCTAATCGCACCTCCAAGAAGCACTGTTACTATACAAGTGTGAATCCATCCATTTTCCCACACAAGCCATTTTCTATAAGATTGAGATTTTGGAGTCCATTGTAAAGGATGAAATTTCTAAACATTTGGAAATGTATAGTAAAATAAGGCAAAGTCAACATGGTTTTGTCAAGGGGAGGTCATGCCTGACAAATCTGCTAGAATTCTTTGAGGAAGTAATGAGCAGGGTAGACCAAGGAGAGCCAATGGATGCTATCTACCTGAAATTCAAGAAGCCACACAGGAGGCTGCTGAGTAAGATAAGGACGCACAGTGTTAGAGGCAGGATGCTAGCATGGATAAAAGATTGGCTGCCTGGCAGAAAGCACAGAGTAGGGATAAAGGAGTCTTTCTCAGGATGGCAGCCGGTGAGGAGTGGTGTTCCGCAAGGGTCAGTGATGGGACCACAACTCTTCACTTTGTACATTAATGATCTAGATTCTGGCTAAGTTTGCAGATGATACAAAGATAGGTGGAGAGACAGGTAGTACTGAGGAGGTGGGGAGGTTGCAAAAGCACTTGGACAAGTTAGGAGAGTGGGCAAAGAAGTGGCAGATGGAGTACAACGTGGGAAAGTGTGAGGTCATGCACTTTGGTAGGAAGAATAAAAGCATAGACTATTTTCTAAATGGGGAGAAAGTTCATAAGTCTGAAGTGTAAAGAGACTTGGGAGTTCTAGCCCAGGATTCGCTCAAGGTAAACTTGCAGGTTGAGTCAGTAGTCAGGAAGGCAAATGCAATGTTGGCATTTATTTTGAGAGGACTTGGATATAAAAACAGGGATGTGCTACTGAGGCTCTATAAGGCGCTGGTCAGGCCACATTTGGAGTATTACATGCAGTTTTGGGCCCCATATCTCAGGAAGGATGTATTGGCCTTAGAGTGGGTTCAGAGGAGGTTCACGAGAATGGTCCCAGGAATGGAAAGCTTAACATATGAGGAACGTTTGAGGACTCTTGGGACAATACTCATTGGAGTTCAGAAGGCTGAGGGGGGGGATCTAATTGAAACTTACAGAATACTGAATGGCCTGGACAGAGTGGATGTTGGGAAGATGCTTCCATTGGTAGGAGAGACTAGGACCTGAGGGCACAGCCTTGGAGTAAAGGGAAGACCTTTTAGAAAGGAGATAAGGAGAAACTTCAGCCAGAGAGTGGTGAATCTATGGAATTCACTGACAAAGAAGGCTGTGGAGGCCAGGTCATTGAGTACATTTGAGACTGAGATAGATAGGTTCTTGATTATCAAGGAGATCGAGGGTTACGGGGAGAAAGCAGGAGAATGGGGTTGAGGAACTTATCAACCATGATTGAATGGTGGAGCAGACTCGATGGGCTGAATGGCCTAATTTCTGCTCTTATGTTTTACGGTCTTAAACAGGTTTCAACTCTGGGTCTACAACTCCATCGAGATTAAACCCTCTCCTTTTCAGAGGGGCGCAAAAGTAACTAAGCAAACTGAGTCATTGAAGGAGTCATCTACCTTGTAACAAAAATATATTTCTGCACTTGTTGGAAAGTTATTTAGCAAAAAAAAACTTAAACTCAAGTTGTTTAGCATTTCAACATGGCAGCCCCTTAGAAAATGGTCTAATTTTTCATTACTTTAAATGGCACTAAAGCAAAATCAGTAATCACAAGAAGGTGCTCTTCCAACACCACCACTGAAAACTGTTTAAGTGGGAGGAAGTAGGCAACAGCAGGGTAAATCCTAGTCACTTGTCAGCCATGAGCCAACATTAAAATGCAGGCGTGGAGAAGCATCAAGGAGATATCTTTTGTCTCATACATTATTATGTTCTACACCAGATAACAAGATAGATACTTGGTAACAAGCAACAAATAAAATAAGGGAAAATAAAATCAATTAATGCATAAACAGTACCTGCCAGTGTTACAACTACATATTGCTATTCTTCATATTAGCCTGAACTGGGAGCATCAATAGACAACTTAACCAGGAAAGCAGAGATTCTGAACCTGTTCATGCTCAACGTCTAGCTACTCATTTTGTAGCTTTTGATGAAGGTAAAAAATATCCAAGAGTCAAAATTAGTATTTTGTCTCTTCCCTAGACGCCACAAGAACCAAATGCAACATTTTTGTAGTTGTCCTACCCAATTCAGCAAAGAACCAGACTGGAAACTCTTGCTATGTATTGCTCAGCATCATTGCTGATTTTATGTCTTTACCCACTGATCTATCAGAGAAGTGCGCTATTATTTGAAGATAAAATATTTATAAACACTGCAAAAGCTCAACTATTCAGCAATCTTCAGTCACTGAAGAAACACAGCAAGATCATCCAATGTTTATGCAGACATGTCCAACCACTTATTTAAGGAAATGACTATCCAAGTGAAAGGCGGTAGAGCTGATTCTACAAGTAGTAAACAGCAGTTCAATCTCAAACGCCGTGCAGGGTATGGGAGAACACCGATGACAATAAATTGCTTAATGAAAAGTCTTATGTCAGGCGCACACAATCTGAAGGTTAAAGTACAGAATCCCCCTTTCTACTCCAGTGTCAGTGATCGCACACTCATTTTTCAGCATGTTCAAACCCCAGCTAAGGACTACAGCATAACACCTCAGCTGATGCTTCAGTGCAATACAACACCCTAGTCACGCGAGACAAGTGATTTCTCCCTGAACTTGCTTCATAATTGTCGTCAATGTCAGTTCATTACTGACAGTGGATTTTCACTCTTGCTTGGCGTCCTCTTCCCACAAGAGTAGAACTTCAGTTAAATATGCTATGCCATGCATATATAGGTCAACATAAAGCCACCCACGCAATCTCACCTTGCCATGAAAACACTGAGAAGAATGTTTAAATTGTCATGGTCTGAATATATTCAACTTGAGGTAGAAAAACTGAAGCCAATTAACTTCAAGGATATGTGAAGCTCAACGATGTTAAGTAGTTTTATACCTGTAGATTTTTAAAATATCATTAGATTCTTTAACTTGAGGGACAGACTCCCGTTTTAGAAAACTTTACATTTTCTGTTTCATGCCTTCTTTCTGAATCATCTGTAAATGAATGGGCTTCTGCTAATGCTACTCTGAAGCTAACCACAAGTAATGAATCACATGAGCATGGCTTGGGGTGATGTAAGTGGAGTTGTTCCTCTCTCCATCAACATGCAAAGAAATGCTCATTTTAACTTATTTCCACAACACTATTGTTGGATGGAGAATAAATCTGAGATAGCACCTCAGTTTTCCAAAACCAAAAAGGATGAGGCATGGAAACACAAAAGGCAGCCAGGGAGGGAGCTACAGGTTCCATTGCATACTAAAAATAAAAAGAATCACGTTTAATAGCTTTTATTTTCATGTAAAACTATATTAAGAATGCAACACCTCACTTCCGTCCTGCTTCTCTATGTACACTATTTGTGGATTTGTACTTGGATGACCATTATATTACATGCTTGTTCAGATGAACTGTGAAAAGCCACCATATTCCTACCAGACCACGGGGCTGCTCTCTCTTAAGTGAGAGAGACTACTGCTGGTGGTTTAACGAGGGTCACCATGACTCAGACAGGTGAAAAGGTTGCGAAGGACAATCCTTCATGGTCACCTCAGCCAGTGCAGGAACTGAAGCCATGCCATTGGAACCACTATACATTGCAAACCAGCCAAACAGCCAACTGAGGTAACTGATCCTCTTGAATTGCACATTTGAACATAGAAACATAGAATATAGGAGAAATAGGCCACTTTACCCATCAAGTTCACTGTGCCATTTAACATAAGATTGTATAATCCCTACAATGTCTAAGCAGGCCCTTCAGCTCATCGAATCCATATTGACCATCCAAAGGGCATTCCTCCCTGAGCAAACCCCCTCTCAAAACCCAGCCTATCCTTGCAACGTTGCATTTCCCATGTCTAATCCACCTAGCCTGCACATCCCTGGGCACAATGGGAATTTGGTGTGGCCAATCCACCTAAGGTGCACATCTTTGGACCGTGGGACAACACCAGAGCACCCAGCGGAGCCCCAAGCAGGCATGGGGAGAACATGGAAACTCCACGTAGACAGACAGTCACCTGAGGCTGAAATTGAACCCGCGTCCCTAACGCTGTGAGGTAGTGGTGCTGAGCTACCCACATGGTCATGGTTAATCTTCCAAATAAACGCCATATTCTCAGACTGTCCCCATTCCCGTCAATACTTTTAGCTTCTAGAAATCTGGACCTTTCTTCATTGTATTCAGTGACTTCACCTCTGTCTGTAATAGAAAACTGCTCATCACCCTCCTAGTGAAGAAATTTCTTGTCTCTGTCCAAAATGGCCTCCTATCCTGAAAGTATGACTGTTTGTTTTGGACTGCTGGCCAGGAAAACAGACTAAATCAACTTAACCCCTCCTCACCCAACAAACCTGCCAGCCCAGAAATCAAACTGGTAAACCTTCTATGGCAAGCGTATCTTTTCTAGGTAAAAAGAGTTCAAAACTGAACACAATACTTCAGATGTTTTCTCACCAAAGCCCTGTCCAGCAACAGTGAGACTTTCTTGCTCCTGTCCTCAAATCTTCTGTAATAAAGACCACTTGCCTTCATTACTACTTGCTGCACCTGCATGCTTGCTTTTAATGGCCGGTGTAAAAGGACCCCCACAAACATTTGTACCTCAATCTTTCTCAATCTATCACCACTTAAATAAAACACTGCCATTCTGTTTTTCCTACTTCATAGTTATCCACATTATACTGCATGTGCCACGTATTTGCCCACTCACTCAATTTGTCAGAAATAGGCCTGAAGTCTCTATGGCCTCCTCAGCACTTACATTCCCACCAAATCATTAATATATAATATATATATGGATACATGGGGTCCAAGCACTGATCTGTGTGGTACCCCACTTGTCACAATCTTTCACTTCAAATCAGCCCATTTATTCCTGTTGTTTGTTTCTGTTTGCTATTAATTCTCAATCTTTGTCAGTATATTGCCACAAATCCAATGTGCTTTTATTTGGAACATCATCTTATGTTAGGCCTTATCAAAAACGTTCTGAAAATCTAAACGTACCACATCCTCAGGTTCTTCTTCATCTATTCTACTAGGTACATCCTCAAAATACTTCAGTTAGTTTGTCAAACATGATTTCCCATTCATAAGTACATACCATGTAAGAGATGCCACCAAAGTGGAACTAGCATTACATATGCTTCATTTTCATAATTCCTCAAATAAGTTGCCTTTGAACAAATCAACATTGCTCATATCCTATTGTTTTGTACATTTTAGCTCGTCTCACTAAAGTATTTGATGACTTGAATCAAATGTCACCTCAACGACTGTTAATTAATTAGCCTCTAAGGAGACTGAAGAAATGTGCATGCAAAGCCATAAACATCTGATCCAGATAAATTTGAAGCATCTGGTGTCACTGAATATGGAAATGGGACTCCAAAGCACATCTGCGCTTGCAAGGGATGGGAAACGCAAACAGATATTATGTGTCTGAGAGTTTAGGTCCCTGCACGTTAGCCTCCTTCCAAATTCTGAATCAACATTCAACTACATTGCAGCGGTCAAATTGTAACTTGAAAAAATGTTTCAATAAAATAACATAAAAACTGGTATTTTAAAGCATAACAATGTAAGAAAATGAACGTGTACAAATCATTACGAATCAAACTTAAATGTCGGACATCAGATTTGCTAATACAATTCACTACATAGATCCTTAGCCCCATTTTCTATCCATGTTCCTCACCCTCAATCCAAGCTCACTGTTGCTGTAATCCACAGGCTCACAAAGGTAGCTGTAGTTTGCACGAATTGAAGTCACCAGGAACTAGAAAGGAAAATTAGATTATTAGATATTAAATAAACACAACATCCACACAATAAGCACTTGTGCTCAAACAGAGCCAGATGTCACCACAGTTTAAATCAAGTGGTATCACATCAAATGGTTGCCACACTTTCTCTTTGCTGCCAATAAAGAGAGTCTCAGTTTACTTCAGACATTTAATAATGATGCATTGAAATGATACTCATAGCTATTTGTTCTTTGTGGTATCCAAAAATCTCAACTCTTGATATGTCAAGAGCTGAAATTATTAACTAAAATAACTTACGTCTTGCTCAGTGTTAGGTACAAATATCTCAATGACATCTATCAAGCAATTAGCACCAAGTAGAAGTTCCAAAGTCCATGTGAAGAGACTACTCTGGTTTGTTTAGAAATAACCAACCACACTAGCTTCAAATGATGAGTCCTCCATGGCAACCGCTCATCCTCCCATCATGATGCGGATAGCAATGAATTCTGTCAATGAACACTGTTGTTGATCATCAATAGTTTTGCCTCATAAGAAAGTATTCACTAAATCATCACAGTCTCAAAAATAAAAAGAGCTTGCCTGCTCATTGATTTTCATTTTTCTGAGGGTCATGGTTGTTCATAGTTCAACCATAGCCAAGTCTGTGCTACCACAGTCACTCCACTATACAGGAGGGAAGAATGCCGTGTGGAAGTGCAACAGTAATAGAGGATTCCACAGTCAGGTGATCAGACAAGCATGTGTGTTGCAGTAAACGCGACTCCAGGAAGTGGCCCTAGAAATAATGGATGCATTGGTGGTCGTGTTTCAAGATTCCATCATCGCTGCACAGTGTCTATGGATTTGAGGGTAGCTAATGTAACCCCACGTTTTTAAAAAGGAGATCGAGAGTAAACAGGGAATTATAGACCAGTTAGCTTGGTATCGGTGGTTGGGAAATGCTAGATCCATTAAAGATTTAATAACAGAGCACTTGGAAAACAGTATTAGGATCGGTCAGAGTCATCATGGATTTACGAACGGCAAATCATGCTTGACAAATCTACTAAAATTGTGTAGTGCAAATGTTACTTGCCATTTGTCAGCCCAAGCCTGATATTGTCCAGATCTTGCTGCCTTTGAACAGGGACCGCTTCAGTATCTCGCAAATGCTGCTGAATATTGCACAACCATCTGTGAACTTCTGACCTTATGATGGCAAGGAGATCACTGATGAAGCAGCCGAAGATGGTTGGAACTAAGACACTACCCTGAGGAACTCCTGCAGAGATGTCCTGGAGCTGAGACGACTGACCTCCAACAACCACAATCTATGTGTCAGGCATGACTCCAACGAGCACAGAGTTTGCCCCCGATACTCATTGATTCTAGTTCTGCTAGGGCTCCTTAATGCCACACTCGGTCGAATGTGGCCTTGATGTCAAGGGCTGTTGCTCTCACCTCACCTCTGGAATTCAGCTCTTTTATCCATGTTTGAACCGAGGTTGTACTGAGGTCAGGACCAAAGTGGCTCAGGCTGTCCCAAACTTAACATCACTGAGCAGGTACTGCTTAACAGTGATGACACCTTCCATCATTTTTACTGATGATTGAGGAGTAGACTGATGGGGTAGTAATTGGCTGTGTTAGATTTGGTTTGGACATAGGCCTGCAAATTGGGTACACAATTGGTGTATAGTAATGCATATTGGCCTAAGAGTTAGAAAGAGGCAATACACATTTTATGGCACAATTCCAGAAGTATTCAGAGACAGAGGAACCTGGGAGCTCATGAGCGTAGATCATTGACTGCGGCAGGAAATAGTCAGTGAGGGAATGAAGCATATGGTTTCAGGGAAGTAGATCTTAACAGTAGAAAAGCTGAACATGTAATGCTTAACATTTAGAACTATATCCCCACTCCTTGACTGTTGCTGGATCAAAATCCTGGAACTCGTTCCCTAACAAAACTACAGAATTATCTACACCAGACGGATTGTAGCAGTTCAAGAAAGCAGCTCACCACCACCTTCTCAAGGGCAATGAGGGAGATGCAACAAACGTCACCTTTGCTAGCAATCTCCAAATCCCATGAAAGAGTAAATGCAAAAAACACCTATTATACATGAGTGTAATTATTTGTTTCGGGCAAGCTGCTCTTGGCAACATCTGTTATTACAGCAAGTCTTTGTTGTGGAAGCTCATTTTGCAAAGTCAGAGACAGCTTTTAACCTCTTCCTTTATCTAAAAGGATTCTTAAAGATGAAGTGCAGTGGATCCGCCCTCTGCTTTATCCCTATAGCAATTTGTTTTTAGAAGGAAACCAGCACATCTCAAATAGTGCCTGTGGCATAAGAGGATTACTATTAATTACAAAAATTAGAAGAAACCATACGTACCTCCCAAAAAATGTAAGCTGAGATAGCAACTAGGGAGAAATTGTAAACAAGTAGTACATATTTCAGATTGAATGGTTCTCGACTTCGCATGTACTTTGGTCCATATGTGCAGATTATAAGGTAGACTATGAAGGTCACAATAATGGGAATGGGTGAGTAAACCAGGAACCAGGGGTCAGTCCTCTTGTCTGAAAATTTTGAAAAGAGACGATTAAAACAAATAAGTCAACTGACAAATATACACAATCTTATGCATCACTTTTCCCCACATATAGAACATACCATCTTTAAAATGGATCTGAATTACAGGCAAACTTTACAGCCAATGTAAGTTAAGAAATGGTAATGACATTTCCTACTACCTAAAAAGTCACTGGAATTATATTAAGTGCTCAGCACCTTAAACATGAAACAGGCCAGTACACAATCCTCTGTCCACATACACCCAAAAAAACCACAAATCCAGGAACTGACGAAGAAGCCAGGAACGTCAAAAGGCACAGAAAGCCTTCAGAAATGTATAGGTATAATACTAACCAGAAGAGAAAGCTTTGAACAATTCTCTTATTGTGTAATAATGAGAAATGTACAAGGTGTGTTTAAGCCAAATAAAAGACTGACAAATCCAGTGAGACAGTACAGCAGGAAGGAAGGCAAACTGTCATGTGTTTGCAAGAAGAACTAAAACTAATTCTGTTATCATTGTATATTGTCCCGTTCAACACATGTTCTTTTTTCTGTAGAATGTCAATGGTCCACTCTCTCCAACTATTCCCACTGATAAAGTGACCCATGCTCCAACAAATTAAAGACTAGAACAATTACTGATGTCAAAGAAAATGGAAACAAACTGTGACATAGTTTTCTCATTTCCTCACGTACCACCCCACCAACCTCCGGATCCAACGCATCATCTTCCGACACTTCCGCCATCTGCAATCCGAGCCCACCACTAAAGATATTTTTCCCTCCCCACCCTTGTCTGCTTTCCAGAGGGACCACTCTCTCCGTGACTCCCTTGTCCGCTCCACTATCCCCTCCATCCCCTCCACCCGGCACTTTTCCCTGCAACCACAGGAAGTGCTACACCTGCTCCCACACCTCCTCTCTCACCCCAATCCCAGGCCCCAAGAAGACTTTCCACATCAAGCAGATGTTCACCTGCACATCTGCCAATGTGGTACACTGCATCCGCTGTACCCGTTGTGGCCTGCTTTACATCGGGGAAACCAAGCGGAGGCTTGGGGACCGCTTTGCAGAACACCTGCGCTCAGTTCGCAACAAACAACTGCACCTCCCAGTCGCAAACCATTTCAACTCCCCCTCCCAGTCCTCAGACAACATGTCCATCCTGGGCCTCCTGCAGTGCCACGGTGATGCCACCCGAAGGCTGCAGGAACAGCAAATCATATTCAACCTGGGAACCCTGCAGCCCAATGGTATCAATGTGGATTTCACAAGCTTCAAAATCTCCCCTCCCCCAACCGCATCCCAAAACCAGCCCAGCTCGTCCCCGCCTCCCTAACCTGTTCTTCCTCTCACCTATCCCCTCCTCCCACCTCAAGCCGCACCCCCATCTCCTATCTACTAACATCATCCCGCCCCCTTGACCTGTCCGTCCTCCCTGGACTGACCTATCTCCTCCCTAGCCCCCCACCTACACTCACCTTTACTGGCTCCATCCCCGCCTCTTCGACTTGTCTGTCTCCTCTCCACCTATCCTCTCCTCTATCCATCTTCTATCCGCCTCCCCCTCTCTCCCTATTGACTTCAGAACCCTCTTCCCCTCCCCCATTTCTGATGAAGGGTCTAGGCCCGAAATGTCAAGCTTTCCTGCTCCTATGATGCTGCTTGGCCTGCTGTGTTCATCCAGCTCCACACCTTGTTATCTGTGAAATAGATACCAGTTTTCTCCTCCTATTTTGACATACAAACCATATTCTACACCTGTTTAATCCAGTAATAAATTAGGCCTGGAGGACCTACTGGAATGCTGTTTTTCTTACCTCCATTTTCCACTGCCCAGTCATAAAAGTCTCTAATCTTTTCCCAGGTAGAAGCCATAGAGTTCACAACGCTCTATAATTGAATATCCTGGAAGGTATGAACACAATACAATTAAATATTGGACTGTTCTGCTTATTTTAGAAAATCATGCTCTTCTTGATAAAAGATTTGTAACTGAGCCAATAAAAAAAACTGGTAAGATTTATTTTCGTTGCAAAAATCACCCCATCCCTCAATCACTGCTTTGAAATGGGTGAGTAGAAAAGGCTGCACAAGTAGGAAACAGTGGATGCAAGTACAGTTAAAACATTTGAAAGATATTTGGACAGGTACATGGATAGGAAAGATTTAGAGGGATACAGGCCAAAGGCAGGAAAATGGAACAAGTGTAGTTTGAGAAACTTGGTCTTACAGGAGTTGGACGAAGGGTCCGCTTCCTGACACTACGACTTTAAGTGTACTTGTCCTCCTTTCCCACTCTATTACACCTCTCAAACCCCAGTGAATAAACTGCCTAGCCTATACTTGGTAGCTCAACAAGCCAAAATGAGGAAAACAGAGGAAAAGCCTGTTCTTTATTACACTTGAAGAGACTGTGCTTCAAAGTCACAATGCACTGTGCTGCTGTATATTAACCTTTCAAGTGGATGGCATGGCTAAGATATTACATGAAGACCCAAGTTATTGAAGATACTTCCTCCCATCCCGTTAAAATAACTAACATTGAGATCCAATGGAAAAAAGACATCACAGAGTCATACAGCATGGAAACAGACCCTTTGGTCCAACTAGTCTGTACTGAACATAATCCCAAACTAAACTAGTCCCATCTGACTGCTCTTGGCCCATATCCCTCCAAACCCTTCTTATTCATGTAACAATCCAAATATCTTTCAAACAATGTAACTGTACCCACATCCACCACTTCCTCAGGAAGTTCATTCCACATGCAAATCACCCTCTGTGTAAAAAATTTGTTTCTCACTTTTTAAATCTCTCTCCTCTCACCTTATTAAATGTGCCCCCTAGGCTTTAAATCTGCTATGCTAGGGAAAAGACAACTACCATTAACTCTACCTATACCCCTCATTATTTTATCAACTCCTATCAAGTCGCCTCTCAACCTCCTACGGTTCATGTCAAAGCATATTGTCTTGCACTCATCAGGACAGTTTGTAATAAATGCTAAAAGAGTATATAATTTTAAATTGTATAATGAAGAGTTCTGATTCAAGGGGACTCCAATTGGTACAGGGATTGTAGCAGTTAAAGGTGACTGACAGTTAATTGCTTAGCTTTGTTTACATTTTAAACTAGGCATGTTGACTGCAATTAATCCATTTCTCAGGGCGAGGCATTGACCAGAGAAGGACGCCTGTGTGTATACTGGAAATTACACATATTGATCAAAAGGGCCTAGTCCTTTGACAGAAAGGACATGTACACATACTGCAGAGTCCCACTCCTGGCGAAGGGTTTCGACCTGAAATGTTCACTTACCTGGTCATTTTGGATGCTGTTTGACCTGCTGTGCTTTTCCAGCCTGACAACTATAGACTCTGTACATGCACTGCACCTGGTTTATCTCAACAGAATACGTGCCAACTACTCTCTGGTTCATTTCTCAAGGTTATCAGAGTCAACCAGCCTTGTTTAAAATGTAAGAAATGTTTGACAGTTAGTTGCCAATCATTACCTTTGTATTTTCCGTGACAACACCTCTAGCAATCAGAGTGCACTTGCCAACCAACCGATTTCCTATGTACAATATTAATCATGCTTTCTTTTTACTTGGTACTTCTTGCTAATTGACCTGATGGGTACAAGGTAAAATGCTTAAAGCAAGTCTTTTTTCTCAGCTAATGTTCAAGTTGTGTACTATCAAACAATTTTAGTTACAATATGTTAAAGACTTAAATACATGACGTGCAATGTGCCACTGGGGGACATGATGTGGAACTGGCCAACCTTTCTTCCCACAAACCTACCGCAATCCCTCTCAACTGTGGACAGATATAAACATTTGCACATAACTGTGTTTTATATCCATCAAAAGCTCATCCAAAATAAAGGAAATAACTTTGATAGTGGAATAATCCAAACTAAAACACTTATTTCACTTTCTTACCGATTTCCAGAGTATCACATTTTGATTTATGTTAATAAATACTCATGAACTGCACAGATGCATTAGTTATAAATAATTCATTAGCAAATATATTTGATCAATAGACTTGAAAATCAGATAGAGTTAAATACATTTTTTTTACAAATACATCTTGTGTGAAACCCAACAGTTAAACGCCTTAAAAAGCTTACATTTAATCTATTAACAAAACAACATAATAGTCCTTTTCAAACACACAGAAATACAACACAATATGAAACATTATGTTATACATAATGGCTAATTCAAATCACCAGTCAAAATCGGTCCGATAAAGAAAGAGATGTCACAACAATTTATGCTGCTAAATGAAGCCTTTTCAAGTCCTGGCTTACAATAGCAACACAGACAATGGTACTTGTATTGGATTTATTATTTAATTCTCACAGGATGGGAGTGCCCTACAACTGCAAAATCTGCAAAGCTGTGAGTGACACTGTACATGGGACAATTGCAAACTGATGTTAGTAGTCTTAACAGAAGAGTTTTTACCAGGTCTGTACAAACTAAGATTCAATCCTTCCACTTGATGACTTAACAGATTCAATTGAAACATACCTAATTCCAAATTTTTCTGAATAAAACCAATGACAAAGGCACCAGTTATTTACAATCAACACAATAAAAAGTTTATCAAAATAAATCACCTAAGAACACAAAATATGAGAAAGAGGTGATTATATGACCCCCCCCCCCATCATTTGATAACATCACAACTAACCTTCTCTGTCAACTCCAATTTTATTCCTTGATTTCCTTACTGTCCAAAATCCTAATAAGCTTAGTTTTGAATGTAAATTGAGTGAGATCCCAAGCACCTAAAAGTAGCAAAATCCAAACATTCACTGAAGTCCAGGAGAAGAAATTTCTCTCTCACTCAAATTTTGACACTTATCCCGAGATTATGATCCAGAAGTCTACGTTTTCTAGCCTCTCAGCATCTACCACATCAGACCTTCACAGAATGTTTTATATTTCGGTGAGATCGCCTCTCAGTCTTCTAAAATCTAGAAAGTATAGGTCCAGCCTACACTTCCTCTGCTGTTATTTACGACAACTACTCACTCTGGAAATCAATCTGGCAAACATTTATTGTAACCCTTGTATATCCTTCCTTGGGTCAGGAAACAAAGGGCAGAGTTCCATCTTCTGAATGACTAGGCAATGGAAAGATTGGAAAAATTAAATTCTCATATCCAGAAATAAAAATGTCAGATTCCGCAATCAAGTTTTGAAGAACAAGTCAAGAAACTCACTTGTAAGTGTCAACAGGCCTTTTTGCATCTCATTATGTGTCACTGGTACCTTCTCACAAAATGAGCAAAAATGGAAAGGGGTGGAAAAAAAAAAATCACACAGTATCTTAGTCAAAGGGTCAATATCATGAGGTCATAATTTTAAAGTGAAAGGAAAGATGTTTAGAGAGTGTTTGAAGAAAAACTTTTTCACCCAGAGGGTGGTGGGGTCTGCAATGCACTGCCTGGGAGGTCAATTGAGGTGGGAAACACAAAAACCTTTAAAGAAGGTGCTTGAAGTACCATAACATTCAAGGCTATGGGCCAAGTGCGGTAAAGTAGGACTCATGTAGGCAGTAAATATTTTTGCTGGTACAGACTTGTTGGGTTAAAGGTCCTCTTTGCATGAATCAAAGAATCATCTGTGGAGAGAAAACAGAGCTAATGTTTCAAGTCCAGTGACCCGTCTTCAGAACTCAGTTAAAGGACTTGAAACATTAGCTCTGTTCTCCCTCCGCAGGTGCTGCTAGACCTGCTGAGTAGTTTCTCCAGCAATTTCTGATTTCATTTGTTTGCGATCTCTAGCATCTGAGATTCTATTATTTCTTTTAATACTTAATCATGTCTAATTGTTATGCACCTTCCTCTTCTCCCCATGCTGGTTTGAAACAGTTACAATCCCCAGCTGGTTCCTCCAGGTCTCCTTGTCGGACAGCAGTCTCCAACATCTCAGGGCATGCTCCAGTCAGTGGCCATCTGCATGCCATCCCCTCCATAAACGTCAGCATCAGAAAGACTCCAGCCTTCCTAAATCACGATGGCACACTGCTGAATTTCCAATTCAGTTCTCCACTTGAAAGCTGCACTTTTCATTGTAACGGTGCTGCTAGAACATTAGTTGAATGAATTTTTTTATTGTCATGTGTATTTTACAGTAAGAATACAACAAAATACAGTGAAAAGCTTTCATCCGTCACCACAATTCAGCACCATTGAGTCATTTAAGAATACATGGGAAAAAAGTATATAGCTTAAAGGGAGTTCATCAGTTTTGAGCCAGCTTATCAGCATTAACAATGGCTGTGCTACCATTCCTCCTCTACTGCTTTGCCACCATCTACACTGGACCCAGCCAATGAAGTCGCCAATCCTCAGGTGCCATCTTTTGCCGCCGAGCCAACACTCCTCAGCCACTGCCTCGCCGCCTTCTCCAGACTAACCAACACCAGAGTCACATCTCTTGCCACTGGGCCCACCTCAATGTCACTGCGATGCCTTCCGCCACCACTTCACTGCCACCAGCACAGATCCAACTGACAAAGTTGCTGATCCTCAGGCACCATCTTTCGACGCTGGGCCTACCTCACCGACGTAACAGCCGTTGATTCTGATGCCAGGTCCTGTGCTCACCCTGGAAAAGTAAGTAAGGGCTTACTCAAAGTCCGCAGTGGAACTGCTCAAGGTCCACGCTGGGCTCTCACCACTACCAGTGCCATCTGAGCTCAGGACAAGAAGTAAGTAAAAGGTATAGAGAGAGAGAAAAAAAAAGAGAGAAAAACAAAAGAGTGGTTGGTGCAGATGAGCTCCAGCTGAGGAGCCATATACTGCCACCATCTTGTTTTTTGCTTCTAGTATTGGTGTACGGGGACAAACACCCAGTTCATAGATTGGATCAGGTCACACATCAGATTCCTCAGCCACTCTCCTAGCACTCATTCAATGTATACCTACTTGGATGCTCACTACATCTCTGCCTTGCCTTATTGCACTTACGACCTCAATCAGAACTTAAAAGCTCTCAGTACTTCCACATTGCTTGCTGTTTAGCTCAGGCACAAGGCTAGGCAGTTTGTCGTGGCTGTCAGATGTCAATAGGGGTAGACATGTTACTGAATTTCACTTTGCTATGTCAGTGTCATACTTACAACATGTTAAAGCAGCTTACCCACCAAACACACAATGTGCTTCAAGCAAATGACCACATCTCCAAAGAGGAAAGGGTTTTGGTCAAGTCGAGGGGGACTCTTGTCAGTCAGGGGGTCCCAATACAGTCTGTCAAGAGCAGTGTCCAATCTTGGACACAGTTGGCCAGTTGCTTTGGGCAGTCAGGGTCAGGGAATATTGGCCAGAATGTCACATAGGTTCAGTGCAACCAGTCAGGAGATTTATGGCAATCATGTGGGGAGCTGCACAGAGACCAGACAGGGGTCTGGTCACTCATCACTTGTGGCTCTCCATCCAAGTTGGTCAGAGGAATGGGTCATGGTCAGACTTGGAGCTCATGCAAGTGAAAGTCAAGGGGACTAACAGTGGACAATGCTGTGGTAAGGAATGTGGGAAAGTCAATTGAATTAGCTTTATTGGCACATTGTTAGAATAAATCAGAAAAATAAGAAATAAAAAGTTGAGAACAATGCTCCTTCCAACTTGGTCCATAATGGCAGCTAGCCTCCAGTCCCCGCCAGGCCTTGATTCCAGACTGCGCCGGGCTTCAACTTGAGGTTCTTGAGGCCGGGAGACCGCTCTGGAATCACCTCAAGGCTAGCAGTCCATGCTGAGGCCACAAATGGTCGAGAGACCACCATGCTGCGATGGGCGACTGCCACGCAGCACCAAGAGGATGCCTTGCTAGGTCTGTGCTGAGGCTGAGAATCTGATGCTGAGTGTCCAAGCCTGAGATTCCAAGCCAGCACTGAGGCAGAGCGTCCAAGGTCGGGAAGAAAGAAGAGGAGAAAAGAAAATTAAAGAAAACAAAGAAGAGAAAGAAGAGAAAGAAAGAAAAAAAAGAAAAGAAATGGACGAAGCGGATGAGCTCCAGCTGAAGTGCACTACTCTGCTGCCATTTTGAAGTAACAGGAGATTCAAAAACAAAATGCTAGGATGCAGAAGGGAGAATAATTGCGAAGATCAAGAAATTCAATAAGGATGGGAGACGATAGTGGATTGCAGGACAAGGGTTACTGCAGAAGGGTGGAGTCATTAGTCATAACCACTCTGGCTAGAAATAGGGGACAGGGCAGCATGATGGTTGCATGACTAAGCTATAACGCTGAGGCTGAAGAGGTTATGTTTGGACAAGAAGTATTTGTGTCATCTATGAACATGAGTGAAGTGCCAGAGGACTGGAGGTTGGCTAATGTTGTGCCTTTAAGAAAGCTGTGAGGAGAACTATAGACCTATGAGACTGACATCAGTGGTGAGTAAATTGTTGTAGGTTCATTTTGAAAGACAGGATTTATATGCATTTGGAGAGGCAAGGACTGATTAGGGATAGTCAGCATGGTTTTGTGCAAGGGAAATCGCATCTTACAAACTTGATTGAGTTTTTTGAGGACATAACCAAAAAGACTGATGAGGGCAGAACGGTAGAAGTTGCTTACTAAGATTTTAGTAAAGCCTTTGATTAGGAGCCACATCATAGACTAATTAGATCACATGGGATTCAGTGTGAGCTTGCCAACTGGATACAAAATTGGCTTGACAGTAAAAACCAAAGGGTGGTGGTGGACGGTTGTTTTTCAGCCTGTGACCAATGGTGTGCCGCTGGGATCAGTACTGAGTTTGTTTGTCATTGTGGTTTGGATAAGAATATAGGAGGCATGGTTGGTAAGTTGCAGATGACACCAACATTGTGGAATAGTAGATAGTGAAGAAGGTTACCTCAGATTACAAAGAATCATGATCAGTTGGGCCAATGGGTTGAGGAGTGGCAGATGGAATTTAATTTGGATAAATGCAAGGTGTTGCATTTTGGTTAAACAAACAAGGGCAGGACTTATACAATTAATAGTAGTGTTGTAGAACAGACAGACTTAGGGATTCAGGTACATAGTTCTTTGCAATTTATGTCACTGGTAAACAGGGTGGTTAAGAAGGTGTTTAACACACTTGCCTTCATTGCTCAGAGTATGGGAGTTGGGACATCATGCTGAGGTTGTACAGGATATCGATGAGGCCTCTTCTGGAGTACTGTGTGCAGTTCTGGTCACCATGTTATAGGAAGGATATTATTAAACTGGAGAGGGTTCAGAAAAGATTTACCAGGATGTTGCCAGGAATGGAGGTTTTGAGTAATAATAAGAAGCTGGGACTTTTTGCATTTGAGCCGAGGAGGTTGAGGGGTGACCTTATACATGTTTATAAAATCACGTGGGGCACAGATAAGGTGAATAGCAGAAGGTCTTTTCCCTAAAGTGGGGAGTGCAAATCTGGAGGGCATTTTTAAGGTGAGAGGAGAAAGATTTACAAAGGACATGAACGGCAACTATTTTTTCACCCACACTGAGTGGTTAGTTGCAGGTACAGTTACAAATGTTTAAAAGTCATTTGGATAAGTACATGAACAGGAAAGGTTTGGAAGGATACGGGCCAAATGCAGGCAAGTGGCACTAGTTTAGTTGGGAACATGGTCGGCGTGGACTAGTTAGACCAAAGGGTCTGTTTCCATGTTGTATGGCTAAGAAGACGCAAATGACAAAGAAAGACCTGGGTTGGAACATGTAGAAGCTCAGTACTGATGGGGTCTACAGGAAAGAAGGGCATACGGGGTTTGGTAGGATGTGCTTTGATTACCCAGGTTAAGCCTGTGACCCTCTGTTCGAAATGCAAACCGCATTGCCTTCCATCCTCGTGTGAATTGGTAATGAGCAATGGTAATGGAAAATGGCTACTACCACACCCAGGGTGAGCAGAGTAAATGAGTTTTTCTACATCTGAGCATGTGGGTTCTACAGGTGAACAACATGAGTCCGTTCCAGGGTCAATTACATTAATCAGGCACTTGCAATGACATCTGCAATCAAAATGCTGGAGGCTGGAGGCTGGAGGCGGGAGGCGGGAAGACGAGCGTGGAGGAGAGTGGAGCAGAGTGCGGGACGTGGCCTTGTGGTATTATTGCTGGACTATGAATCCAGACACTCATGTAATGTCCTGGGGAACTGGGTTCAAATCCCGCCATGGGAGATGGTGAAATTTGAATTCAATAAATATCTGAAATTAAGAGTCTAATGATGACTATGAATCCATTGCCAATTGTTGGAAAAACCCATCTGGTTCACTAATGCCCTTTAGGGAAGGAAACTGCCATCCTTACCTGGTCTGGCCTACATGTGACTCCAGACCCACAGCAACGTGGTTGACTCATAGCTACCTTCTGGGCAATTAGAGATGGACAATAAATGCTGCCCTAGCCAGTGACACCCTCATTGTGTGAATGAATAAAGGAAAAAAAAAGTCCAACCATGTGGGATACAATTCCTGGACGCAAGCTATCTCGACCTTGTCACTGGGCATTACGGACTGATCATAGAAATCCCTGTGAAATAAATGTAATCGTATGTGACCTTGAAAAGTACACGTGCTCCAATCACAAAGACAATCCAGGATCTCATTGCAAAACTGCATTGAATTGAATTAGCTTTATTGTCACATGTACTCAGATGAGTACAGTGAAAGTTCATAAGTCACTACTTACACACTGCCATCTTAGGTATAGAGGTACTTGGTACAGTTTCTTCAGTCACAGATTAGTTACAGTGCAACAATGTCACCAACACACAGCACCTCCTTAGGTACAGACTATTTCGGTACAACCGCTAGTTACAGAATAGAGAAATGTAGCGAAAAAGTGGCAAGGAGCTGATTTCCTCTCACCTTGAAATGTAAGTATTTAACAACATGTTCTTACAAGCAATCCTACCTTTCTTGGATGATGTGAGGTGGGGACATGGTTTCAGTAACCCTACAACACTTGCAAAGACCATCAGAGATCGTATGATAATGGATTGTGCTGCATATATCAGAAAAAAGTCTCCCTATGTCTACAGATCCATGTGGACGAATCCTGGGGCCCTCCATGTGGGAGTCCCCCATGTCTCACTGTCTGGAGAATTACACTGAACCATCATTTTTGTGCAATGCTAATGCTAACTGCTCACTTTAGTGAGGAGCTGCTTTGTTTCTGATATTCCTCTCACAGATTCATTAGAATTGGTGAGCAATGTATCCAGACATAGCAAGGATTGTCACAATCACTGTAATGCTACAAAATGTGCAAAGAAATTGAGGAGAAACAGATATGCCACCAAGCCCAACATTAGAGCAAGCTCCATCAGTTGCAAAACAGCCTCCATATGAAAAGGTTGCAATTGAAGGTCCCCTCAGGATGTAGAAATGGTACATGAGGCCCAGAATCTATCAATCACTCTCGATGCTATTTCCTCCAGACAACTGATTGGCAGTATCACCTCAAACTGTGGATGTTTTGGAACACTGTCACAGAGCTATGTCAACTGGTGGAGACCCGTGACCTGAAATGGTAGCCATCAAGGTGACAGCTGTGCTAAACTTTTATTGCAGCTGCCTGCTTTCAAGGATCCACTAGAGACTCAAACCTCAACTTACAAATTTATCAAAGATGTCACAAATGCAACATTTGAACAGTTTCTTAAAATTCATTGTCAGGCTGAGGGCATCACTGGCCAGGCCAGCATTCGCTACCCAGAGGGCAGTTAAGAGTCAGCCACATTGCCGTGGGTCTGGAGTCAAATATAGGCCAGACCAGGTAACGATGGCAGATTCCTTCCCTAAAGGATATTAGGAAACCAGATGGGGTTTTCCAACAATATATTCATGGCCATTAGACTCTTAATTCCAGATTTTTATTCAATTCAAATGGTCTGCAGCAGAATTCAAACCCAGGTCCCCACAAAATTAGCTGGGTCTCTGGATTAATAGTCCAACGATAATACCACTGGGCCATTGCCTCCCTGTGACTTCATTTCTCCATGACCAAGCCAATGCTGCAGTCAAGGCAGTAGGCTCTGGTAACACTGCTGGCTTCTCCTAGGTTCAGGGCACTACAGACTGTACATGCTCCATCGGAAGAGCCACATCATTAAAGCAGCTGATTTCATCACCAGAAAAGGGTTTCATTCTATCACTGTGCTTGTCATCTGTGAGTATTGCTACCACGTTGTATCCAGTTCTGGTTGCCCAATTATAGGAAAGTTATTTTTAAACTGGAGGGGGTTTAGAACAGATTTACCAGGATGCTGCAGGGTATGGAAGGTTTGAGTTATAAAAGGAAAGGCTGGAACTTTTTGCACTGGAGTGTAGGAAGTTGAGAGACAACCTAATAGAGGTCTATAAATTCATGAGGGGTACAGATAGATTAATGGTAGTTGGCTTTTCCCCAGGAGGGGATATTTCAAGACTAGGGGGCACATTTTTAAGCTGAGAGAAGAGAGATTTAAAGAAGAGAAAGACAGGCAATTTTTTTTTTTTTAAACAGTGGGTAGTTCGCGTGTGGAATAGGCTTCCTGGGGAAATGGTGGATGTGGGTATAATTGCAACATTTGAAAAGACATTGGATAAGTACAAGAACAGGAAAGGTTTGGAGGGATATGAGTCAAGAGCAGGCAGGTGGGACTAATTTAGTTTGGGATAACATTCGGCACAGACTGTTTGGGCTGAAGGGTGTTTCCATGCTGTGTGACTCTATCAGTCTGCGTCAGGTACCCTAGGAGCTCACACAATGCCTATTTCACCAGAAACGTCCATGGTCCTGCTTCGTTTCAAGCATCGGATGCCCTACTAGAGTGGTTAATGGGAGACAAGGACTACTCCCTGCACCAGAGCTGACTGCTCGGTTACGTAAACCCACTGACTGAAGCCAGGGATAGATACAATGCAGCCCTTTCTTCTATGAACGCTGTGATGCAACAGACAATAGATCTCAGGAAGGAGGTTCTGAGGCTTGGATGGGTCAGTGAGGACCTTATAGTATAGGCCAGACTGAGTGTGTCATGTAATCCTATTGTGCTATGCTGGGCATATAAGGGAAAAAGAGCACCACCTCCATAGGTAGGAGATTAAGATGGATGTTACTAAGGACAGATAACTCGCACAGCTCAATTCTTACAGTTGCAGTTACAAAGGCAGTCAGACAATTGATGATGTAAAATAGCAATAAGTTTTGAGTGTGAGCTTCTATTCACATTGATACATCATCATGCCACCTAGCTACACTCGGAAGCTTTCTTTCTTGTTCCCCTCCAGCTATGTGCAATATGAAGGGCAGTGCCTAACCTGAAGCACAAAAGCCCTTAAAAACTGGTGTTTAAATATGGCGCAGGCACTGAGGATCCTTGAGGTCCCAGCAGGTGTGAGTATTTCTGCAATTGCTGAAAGCATGACAGTGAATGCAACTACTAAACTGAGCTGCAGACAACTGCCTGAGATAAAGTTACAAGAGTTCAGAGAGAAACCCTCTACAAATCTCACCAAAATAGACACCACTGATTTTTGGAAAATTCAGCCTCATAATTGCACACAATAAAATTTTAATAATTATTGGTACACTTCAACATCCCTTGCAGTAAAAGCAAATGGTTACATCCAAAAACATTTTTGTTCACTCTACAAGAAAGGAGGCAATGTAATTCTTAAATTATTCATGACAGCATAAACTTTTCTGGAGCTGGTTTAAGAAAATCAGCTTTCTTCATAGCTCTTTGAATGTTGCAATCAAGATGGGTCAGGGTAAAAAAAACGCAAGTGGCACAAGTGGGAGATGCTTTTGTACATTATGGAATCTCAATGTGGGAGGCACTGTCAAGGCATGGACAGCTGCAGACTTTTGCATATTAAAAGGGAACGGAATCTTTATTGCTCAAAGACTCCTTTCTTCATTATCTTGTTACAAGGAAAAAGTGATTCAGATGCAGATCCGGATCCAGATCCTGGATTTGCTGTTGAGAACTGTTAATACTGGGAGGGAAGGCAGAGTAACTTTTAAGAAAGTGGTGGGTTGTTTTATTTACAAAGTTGTGGTCTGCTGCAGTGGAATGTGCCACAACAATCAATTTTTTTCTGAAGAAGGGACCAGACCCGAAACGTCAGCTTTCCAGCTCCTCTGATGCTGCTTGGCATGCTGTGTTCATCCAGCTCTACACCTTGTTATCTCTTAATCAAAATTTAAGCAGAGCTTTCAGTTCAGTATTATGCATGCAAACTGGCCTGAAGCTTCCCCAGTGAGATGGAAGCTATAAATAAAAGTATAACTTTTCAGCTTTGTAATTATAGAACATCTATCCATTAAGGGAAACATCGAGGAGGAGCTATTTATTTGTTATAATGCTGAGTTAACAATGGGTTTTGAGTATCCTCTTCCCTTGTTGCAGCAGGGACTTATCAAATAACCAACTCAGAAAAGCCAACTTTGATAAAACTACATGCAAAACAGTGGGCTCCTTTTTATTAAAATTCATTCACAGGATGACAGCATCGCTGACTAGGCCAGCATTCACTGCCCATCCCTAATAGTTAAGAGTCACCCACATTGCTGTGGGTCTGCAGTGACATATAGCCAGACCAGATAAGGGAGGCAGTTTCCTTCCCTAAATAACGTTAGTGAACCAGATGGGTTTTCTGACAATCAACAATGAGTTCATGGTCACCATTAGACTCTTAATTCCAGATTTCAGTTTTTATTGAATTCACCATGGCAGGATTTGAACCTTGGTCCCTGGAGCTTTCCTGGGTCTCTGGATTAATAGTCCAGGAATAATGCCGCTGAGCAATTGCCTCCCTTACTTTATCTCCCATAATCCATTAGTTATCATTTATTCATTAGCATAAAACGATTTCCACCAAGTAACAAGTCATAATTTTCACATTAAATAAAGACAGAATGAAACCATAAAGCAACATAATTAAATGCTCACTACAGTTTGGGATAACTGCAGGAACATACAGCATACAAACAGGTCAAGCACCTCAACCGGTCCTTGCTGACGTTTTGTAATACACATGAGCCTCCTCCCACCATTCTCCCCACCACAGTATATTAGTTTCTCCTATGTATTTATCCACATTCATCTGAAACGCATTTATAAAATTCACAACAACAGGCACCTGTCCAGCCTTCAGCTGAAACTTGCATTTTCTGTTTTATTTGACACAAGATGTCAAAGGGAAGAAAGTTAATGTGCATTACTCTTCATGAGGACATCCTAAAACTCAAGTCATCTGGTGGGTTGCTAAGTAGAGAGAACTTCTATTCATGAGGAGCAAAACAGAAAATCACTCTCTGCCATGAGGACACACTCTAAAAGGGAAACGTGTAGACAGGTCATCTGACCATTTTTTCCAGCTATGACAATGTAACACTATGTGAATAAAGGACAAAGTACAAATTACATGAAAAGCATTAACCTACAAAAGTTTTAAAAAGTTATAGTGACATTCCTATCACTCAAGGAACCAACATTAGAAGAATAATTTGTTTGCATTTTAAACTTCAGGCTGGTCAGGTTAAAGTGTAACATTTCCCCAAAATATAGTCATGCTTGCTAGTAATCAGGTCAAGGTAGACTACATATGTTTTATTTGCAGCACACACCAGCTAAACCAACCAGCCACATTACTATATTCACAAATCAACTCCTGCATACAAGTACTGTTAAACTATATCCTACCGTAGCAACAAAACCAATAATGGCCATTGGGCAAATGGTCTCACTGCTAGATATTTATCAAGTTTCTTATTATGGCCAGGTAACGAATGGGAAATCAGTTCCCTGTTATTAATCCTTTCTTGGTCAGTTGCAACAAAAGCACATGGCTATCTTACTTTAAGGACAATATAACTAATTAGATTAAAATGAAGAAGCCAAATTTACAAGGTTTTGAATGCAATTATCTACCAACCTGAAAGATAAAAACTCAGTAATCAACACACACACGCACACGGAGAAAGTGGCTGGTATGGCCAAGAAGAACAGGTTACACAGTCAAGATCCTAGAATCTTGAAAATTTTAGAATTTATATCTAGGGCCTTTTTTGACTCATTCTGCAGCAATGCAGTTTTCAGACATTGAGTTCTTCATAAATGACTGTTGTCCAAGTTGCTTTTTTTTTTAAAACTGGGCGCTGACTTTGAGGTTGCAAAAGAGACAGGGAAAGAAAGACTTACAACTTCTTGATGCTATCAGATCATATTTTTTAGGGTCTTTAGGGTATAGATCCATTTGTATATATTCCCAAGTTTGCTCTATTATCATTGCAAATGGAATATTCCACAGGTAACCTTTCACTTCCCAATATGTGAAATGGTGTGATCTAAACAAGAAATGTGAACTTCTTAGGGCTGACACAGTTGGCTGGTTTCAGGCTTTAGTTAATGGTCTGACCTCAATGCAGCTGGTTTTGTTTATCTTATATAGGTTCCCTGGACTCCTCTCAATTTACGGTCAAGTAATCACAGCAAACCTGTCAGGTCAGAATTTATTCTTTCTTTAAATAAAAAAAAACTTCTTTGTGCAAAAGTATCAGGTTTGATAATCAGATTTTGGAAGGTCAACACTGCTATGATCACAGCCTAATTTTACTATCAATCAAAACTAAAAATTTGTACATTGAGTTATTTAATCAAGCTGTTTCTCAGATATATCTTTCTTGTTGCTCATACTCCCAGCTCCTGAAAACATCTGAATTTATGATAAACATGAGCAAAAGTTCCCATTTCTCAAAACAGGTACAAAATAAACCATCAAAACACAGCTCAATATAAAGCACTAATTCAGGAGGCAGGCAGCCTTAATCCGTTGAAAACATGACAAACTAGCTAGCCCAACTCCACAACTTTGAAAAATAAGTACTGTAAAAACAAACACTGTGTAGCCTTACAGGCCAAAGAAAACTGTGGAAACGTGGCTGTTCTGTACCAATATTACAGGATGCATATCAAACAAAATGATGCACAAGCTACAACATTACTGATAGTTATTCACATTGTAAAGGGAGTATCCTCATTGTACCTAGTCTACAGTTTTCACTTCCAAAGCTAAACCCTAACCTGTTAAATGTGTTAGTATGGGCTAGATGTAAAGGCAGTAACATCAAAACCAACTAAACATTCAGTTCAGTTCAGATAAGGAGGGAAGCAATCAAGGGTCAAAATTAGACTACAAGGATCTAATTTTAATTCCTTAAAATGAATATTAAAACAATACATGCCACTGTCAGGAAATGGGAGCTATAATTCACTGTCCTGTCCTGTGCACTATTGCTTTTGGCATAACCAGTTGAATCAGCCATTCCCTTCAATGGATTGCAAGCAGGTCACAATAACTTGTTACAGTCACCAGTTCCAAATGCAAATTTATAAGACACATTGCATTAAAAATGAACTTTAAGGACATGGTTACAAAACCATGCCTTAATTGAAGGCCAAGAGTCTCATTATAAAGAAGCCAGACTGGCACAACAGCTCACTAACACAGTCTAGAAATAAAATCAAGCTGCTGGCACTGGAAATGTGGTCGCACTCAACACTGTCATGAGCCCAGATCAGTCTGCTAAATTTATTTCACAATCTGGTTAGGGGCCAGTAGCTTTTTGTTTTGAAGCAGACAAAATGTGAGATCCAAGGTACTTAATCAGAGAATAAAGCCACAAGATTTCATGGTTTAAAAAAAGTAACAATGTTGGGTATTATCACAACTTATATGACAAAGATTAACATCCAGTTCTAATTAAACTGGTGATAAATATGGCTAACGGTGTCAAATAGCCAAAGGAACATTTCAAATAACAAATGTGGTAAAGACATCCCATGGTTTGCTCAGGCTTCACACATCAGTGACACTGTACATTACCAAAACCTTTTCAAAGGAGTCAAATTCTTTACTGTTGAAGACCTAGCTCAAAAGCTCTCTCAAAACCCACTCCTTCACAGGTTATCAATTGAGATGACACTTCTCTAGATTCTGGATGTACTCCAACAAGTACTTCAAGTACAGTTTGAGCTTTTCACAGACAGCTTGCTTTGTCAAGCTGGTACCGCCTGTTTTTTTTTAAAAAAAGAGTTCTAATCTTCATCAGCTGTACAAAGCAAAGGAGATATAGTTGCTAAATTTGCTGATAAAAAGAGTTAAGAAAGTACATTGTGAAGAGAAAAATAAAGGAAGCTACTATGCTATATACACAGGTTGAGTGACTGGGAAAAGACGTAGCAAATGGAGTATTAATCTAAGAATATGTCAACTGACCGTTTTGACAGGTAGAACAAAAAAAGTTATCTAAATGGCAAGAGATTGCTGAGCTCCAAGTTGCAGAGGAATGTGGGTGTCCTCATGCATGAATCGCAAAAGGTTAGTATGCCGGCATAGCAAGTAATTAAGAAAACTAACAGAATGTTATCACTTATCATGAGGGGAATCAAATACATAAGGGGTTGTGCTTCTGTGATACAAGGCACTGGTGTGACCACATCTGGAGTACTGTACAGAACACTGAACACCTCATTTAAGTAAGGATGCAAATGTGTTCAATGCCACCCAGAGGAGAACTAATATTGGAATGGGAAGTTGGGGTGGTGGGGAGTGGACATTTGTCACCTATGAAGAAAGGTTATAGGCTCAGCTTGTATCTGCTGATGTTTAAAGGATTAAGGGATGAATTGGTTGAACCATAACATCCTGAGGGGTCTTGACAGGATAAATGTGGAGAGGATGTTTCCTCTATGGGAGAACCTAGAACAAGGAGGCACTGCCTAAAACTCAGAGTCATTCATTTATAACGGAGATGAGACAAAAAAAATTCTCTCAGATGATTGACTGCCTTTGGAACTTTCTTCATGAATATTTTTAAGCTAGGGATGTTAAGATTCTTGTTAAGCAGGGGTTAAATCAGGAGTGGATGAGAATTCAGTACATTCAGATCAGCCATGATTTCATGGAATGGTGAATCAAGCTCGAGGGGCTGAATGGCATTCTGCTGCCCCTAACTTGTATGTTTGCATGTCTTAGCTTAACCCTGGATCTGAAAGGGCCAAATAAGGCCCGATGACCAAACTTTTGTGAAAACCTTAATTTTAAAGCCATGTCTCTGACAGCATAGCACAAATGTTTTATATATATTCCAAATACTCTGAGGTAAGTAAAGGTATAGAGAGAGAGAAAAAAAGGAAATAAAAGGAAAAGAAAAGTGGTCAGAGCGGACGAGCTCCAGCTCAGGAGCCCTACTCCAGTGCCATCTTGTTCTTGTGTTATTTAACTATTATTAAAGCTTCAGACAAGGGCTTCACAGTTGACCATATATCTGAAGGGAACAACACAACAGGAACAAACTATTGAATATCATGTGGTTCTTTCTGTCTTGGAAAAATTGAGTGGGGTGGCAGGGGGTCACGATAGAATTATTTGGAGCCAAGAAAGCATAAATTATATCCGAAGTAAGCCCTTCTGCCACATGTAGAGTTTCAGTATAAAAGGAACAAATTACAAGTGTACAATAAATAGGAAATGCTGGAGGAACTTTTGTTTTTAATCAAAATAGGTGATAAATATAATAGGTAGCAAAACTAAATACCATAATGTGTTTTAACAAAGAAGTGAATAGGTTATTCTTAATAAATGCAATTCAGGATTGCTAGAAATGCACCAAGTGAATATTATGGTTGGGCTAAAATAATAAGAGATTATCTACTGCAGTTCTTACTAGCCGATGCAGTTCATAATGGAGCTTGGAGCTGGAGGAACACTGCACGGAGCTGGAGGAACACCGCAGGCCAGGCAGCACCAGAGGAGCAGGAAAGTTGACATTTCGGGTCGGGACCCTTCTTCAGAAAACCTACTTGAACTGTTTTTGCATCTATTAACTGTTGTAGGTGGTTGCAGTTATGTATGTCACTGTCAAATATATTTTGGCATTTGTCTGCCTAGATACTAAATCTTGGAACCAATTCAAAAGACATCAAAATCCTACTAAGGCCATCTGAGCAATTACATTGATACCGCGCAGTGCAAGGATCACAGAAAAGAAATTTCTTTAAATGTTGCTAGCAATTCAATCCTTCTGCACATTGTTACAAACTATTAACTAATAAAATACCTATCCTGACACTCACCCAAATCATCAAGTATCAATCCAACCTTTGAGCTAAGGCACCTCCAATTCACCACCCTTGACTTGTCTTTGTAAATGAAAAGCTTTTCAATTTGACCTGCATTTTCAAAGTTGATCAGAAAAACATACGCCTGTACACCAAATGACATTTTACTTGTAGCACAGTCATCAAGATTTCTTTAATAGCTTTAAGTTGACAGACTACATGACAATAGCATAATATCGACAATACTCAAAAGTAATTTATTAAAATATACAATACAGTAGGTTAAGCCCTGGTGTATACACATAATTGCAATGAGACATCAATTCTGCAAATGTTCTTAATCTACTTTCTCACATACATACCTTTAGCTTACCGAAGTTATATTAACATAACGAGATAAAGAAACTACAGGGAACAACCAGACAACTACAGGCCAATGAGCCTGACATCAGTGGTAGGCAAATTATTGGAGAGGATACGGAGGGCCAGGATCAATCAACATTTGGACAGTCAAGGTCTGATTAGGGATAGTCAGCGTGGATTTGTGCGCAGGAAATCATGTCTGACAAATCTTCTGGAGTTTTTCGAAGAAATAACCAAGAGGATGCATGAGGGTAGTGCAGTGGATGCTGTCTATATGAACTTTAGCAAGGCCTTTGACAAGGTCCCGCATGGCAGGCTAGTCATGAAAGTTAGGTCGCATGGGATCCAGGGAAAGCTAGCTAATTGGTTTCAAAATTTGTACTATGGTAGGAAGCAGAGGGTGATCGTTGAAGGTGGTTTCTTGGATTGGAGGCCTGTGACGAGTGGTGTGCCACAGGGGGCAGCGCTGGGATCTTTGTTATTTGTTATTTACAAAAATGATCTGGATGTGAATGTACAAGGCATGATTAGTAAGTTTGTGGATGATACTAATTTAGGAGGTATCGTTGATAGTGAAAAAGATGATCAAAAATCACAGAGGGATGTTGAGGATTGGCAAATGCAATTCAATACAGGTAAGTGTGAGGTGTTGCACTTTAGAAAGTCAAACTAAGGTAGGACTTATACAGGAAATGGTAATGTCCTGAGGAGTTCTGTGGAACAAAGGGACCTCGGGGTACCAGTACATAGCTCGTTGAAAGCAGCATCACAGCTGGGCAGGGTGATGAAGAAGGCATTTAGCATGCTGGCCTTCATCTATCGAGGCATTAAGTATAGGAGTTGGGACGTTATGTTACAGTTGTATAAGTCACTGGTGAGGCCGTACTTCGAGTATTGTGTACGGTTTTGGTCACCCTGTTATAGGAAAGATATAGTTAAACTGGAAAGTGTGCAAAGAAGATTTATGAGGATGTCTCCAGGACTAGTAGGCCTAAGTTACAGGGAGAGGTTGGCCAGGATAGGACTTTATTCCTTGGAACATAACAGAATGAGGGGTGACCTTATTGAGGTGTATAAAATCATGAGGCATAGACAGGATGAATGCATATAGTCTTTTTCCCAGGGATGGGGAATTGAAAACTAGAGGGCATAGGTTTAAGGTGAGAGGGGATAGATTTAAGAAGGACCTGAGGGGCAATTTCTTCATGCAGAGAGTGTTGTGTATATGGAATGGGCTGCCGGAGAAAGTGGTTAAGGCAGGTACAATAGCAACATTTGGATAGGTTCATGGATGAGAAGGGTTTAGAGGGATATGGACCAAATGTGAGCAATTGGAACTAGCCGAGTGGGCACCGTGGTCAGCATAGATCAGTCTGTTCTGAAAGGCCTGTTTCCATGCTGTATTACGCTATGACGCTACAACTCTAAATTAATAGGATTACTATGATTTAACAGTCAATCTTCCCCATACATAACTTGCTGAGTATTTTATTTGGTAGTCTGTTGTTTCCATTCTGCTCCTGTCAACTGCCACACCTACGTGTCTCCATGCCATGTTGTTTCAACCAACAACATAATTTTCTATCCTTCCATCAAGCAGCACATAATAGGTAAAAGTGAAGCACTTACATCTGTAGTTCACCTAAACCCTGCCATAGATATCAACAATAGATTATCTTCTCGTCACATCTGCCCACCTCTCCAATCAGGCAGCTCTCTTTCAGCCTATTCCTTTGTCATATCATTGTTCCACAGCACCACAGCTACATAAGCTACTGTTGTTATCTATACCTTCTTGCCGTTTTGATCTTCCCTTTCCTCTAGTTTTACCTCCAATTACAATAAGTACAGCCTCACCCTTCTTGTCAATTAATTTATTTATCCTACACTTGTTAATCAAGAATGTACCCACTCTGTCCTCTGTCTGACATTCAATGACCCAGCCTCCACTACTATTGGTGGTGGTGGGGAGGGGGGATTCCACAGACTAACAAATCAAAATTTCCACAATATCTCCCCTTAAATGGGAGCTGCCATATTTGTAAACTGTGTCCTCTTGTTATAGTCCAGAGGGGAAACATCCTTTCAGCATGCAGCCTGTCAAGTTCCCTCAGGATCTTACATGTTTCATTAAGATCATGTCCCTTTCTTCTAAACTCTAACAGATACAGTCATAACAGGCCAGCTTTCCTTCATTAAATAACGCACTTGGCCAGGCCTCCTGACTCACATGGCCCAAGGCCTGAAACGCCAGTGGTTACTGTGTGACCAGAAGCGAAAGGAGACCGAGAATAGGCAATGTACTCAGGGTGACAGGAGTGCAGAGCAAAAGCAAATGTAGAAGCCATGAAGGCAGCAAGAGGCATTGTGGAACATCAGAAAAAGAAACTTAACTTAGCTGCAGATTCAAAGGCAGAGAAGTGAAAGCAGCAGCAGCCCACCTGGAAGACTATGCAGGTACACAAAATTTGACAGCACAGCCTATTTTTCCATTTTCTTTTCAAAGTAATTATCACAGCAGCATTTGGGTTTGTTAGGCATCTGATTCACAGAAGAAAATGAAGGGGAGAGTTCTTATAATCTGTAAAGTACACACTGTATTTCACCACAAGATTATGTTTACTATGCAATGGTTTTCAAGGTGTCTTCTGCTCACCCATTTGGATATAGTCGTCAGTTATAGCAATGTCAATATTGAGGGGCTGTGGTACAGATATTACTCTTGAAAACTGAGGAAACCTGATAACAGGTTTATAAGGGATAGTAGGAACTGCAGATGCTGGAGAATCTGAGATAAAAAGGTGTAGAGCTGGATGAACACAGCAGGATAAGCAGCAGAACAGCAGGAAAGCTGACATTTCGGGCCTAGACCCTTCATTTCTGAAGAAGGGTCGAGGCCTGAAATGTCAGCTTTCCTGCTCCTCTGATGCTGCTTGGCCTGCTGTGTTCAACCAGCTGTACACCTTGTTATAACAGGTTTATAAAATTATCAAGTGGCACAATACAGTGGGCATGAGTCCAGAAAAAGAGGATGAACATAAGGTAGCCAGTAACAAATCAAATGAAAAATTTAGGAGGAATGTCTTCACCGAGAGAGTCATGAGAATGTAGAATCCTCTACCCATTGATACAAATAAAGACAGGCTTGACATGTGCAAAAGAGAATGAAAATAAAGAAAATTAGGAAGAGTGACAAAGGAATGGGTAGGAAGAGGCTAAGTGGAGCACAAAAACCAGCACAGACCAGTTAAGTAGAACTTCTATGGTCTATCCATCTTTTTCTGTACTGTAAATTCCGAATAATTCTATTGAGCAATCAGGAGCAGGAAATGCCAATTGCAAAAGACATGCCAAGACTCAATTTTAGCCCTTGATCTGACCATGCAATTTTATTATCATAACTACACCAACATTATTCATTCTGATCAAGTTAAAAATACATAATGCTATGTATAGCCGTGCCCCAGTTGGTAACATTCCCACTTGAGTCAGAAGAGTGTGAGCTCATGTCACACAGCAAAGGCTCGAGTGTCAAATCTAAACTGACACTTCAGTGCTTTATGCTGCAAGGAGATACTGTATTTCAAAACAGACATTTTTGTTGCAAAAATATATTTTATTCATAAGTTATCTGTAAGCACAAAAGGTCCAAAACAGTTCCCTGTAGACTCTGCAGAAAATACAGTGGAATGTGACTTTTCTCATTAGAGCTTCAATCCAGTCAACAAAAAAGACATTTTCTTATCACGAAAGCAAACCATTTCAATTCCTGTGAAGGAAATGAGGGAGTCTCGAAATCTAACAGGCCTTCATTATATTTTGGCCAAAAGACTGTGGTCTTTCCCAATGCCGCAAGCTTTGGTGCATCCCTCAGCATGCAGTCTTGGACCTTGGAATGTGCCAGTCTGCAAAACTTGGTCAAGGTCAACTCTGTGACTGGAAGACTAGGAGGCTTTGGTCAGACCAAAGAACATCTTTCACCAAGTTGATGGTCTTCCACATGCAGTTAATGTTGGTCTCAGTGTGCATCAGGGGAACAGCCCATACAGCACATCGCTGTGGTTCACGAAGTTGCTTGGGACAAATTTCAACGAAAACTACTGCATCTCTCTCTCTCCAGACCTTCTTTGCAATCACACATTCCTGAGCAGACTTTAAAACAAGGCCCCATTTCAGTTGAATACAACAAATCCAACAATCATTATCTATTAACAACAACAGAAATTGCTGGTAAAGTTCAGCAGCTTTGGTAGCATTTGTGGAAAGATATCAGAGTTAACATTTTGGGTCTAGTGACCCTTCCACAGAACTGACAGTAGTTGGGAAAAAGCTCGCTTTTATGCAGAAGATACGATGGAGGGGACGAGGTAAGGAATAAACAATAGGTGGAGATAGAGCCCAAAGAGACAGAAGAACATTTTGACAAAGGATTAGATAATGACCAGTCTGTAAGAATGAGTAGCTACTCATTCTCCCAGGTTGATCTGCCCTTCTTTCAATATGTATTTAGTCATTATCTCGTTGTTCTCCTGTTTTCATTGGTATTGAACCAGTGACTGCACTTCAAGAATACTTTGGTAGTTTGTCAAATTTGTTCAGACTGAGACCTGTGGCGTTACTTTCACCTAGTGTGGACTGGTATGATTGCAATTCCTCCAAACTGACTGGTCCATATCACCTAACCAACAAATCGCTATCCAAACAAAATCACAAAGTATTGGAGGGCTAACACAGGAAAAATCAAACTCCCGAACTTGGGGTACAGAAGCAGAGAACAGCAATGAGTGCCTCCTTCTGTGCTGTGCAGACTCTCTGTTACAATCTTCTATTCACATTCTGAAACAAACTTATTGAGTCCAGGTTGAGAGCAGAGACAACCGGGCATCGCTGCTCCTCGCTGAAATTATTAGCTCACAAACCATGCTGAACAGTTATGAAGACTTCCTCATAATTTACCATGTGTTTCTTCTATGCTCCCCTTTCCTTGCACTTGCAATTGCAATTTCTAAGCCGCAGAAAGTTTCCTCAGCAAGATGGGTTTTTTTTTTGCAAAGACGTTATAAAAAAAGTGTTAGTTTTTTCGTCGGTGCTAACTTGACCCCTGAAGGGAGGGTGGTGATAACTGACCATGAGTAGGGCTGTATCGCGAGGGAAACGGTGCAGGGCGAACCCAATTCCGCCCAACAGGAATCTATTAAAACCCAGTCCCAGGGTCAGCCTGCAGGAACCGCAACCGCAACAACGTTGTTCCAAAAATAACTAGATCGGAACGAAGGGCTGATTTCATAAGGTTCGACAACCCGCTTAAAGTTAGTTCGAGACCTAAACTTCAAGACATTCCGAGGAACATATCCCCGCTTCCCTTTTAAATAAAAGGCCCCCAACTACTAATACTGCCCAAAAATAAAACACTTGTCCGTGAAAAGAAATCTTGGGGGAGGGAGAGACTGAGTGCTTGTGAACTGTCAGGATCGCAACGTACCGTGAGCGCATCTTTTGCATTTAACGTTCAACAAGTGATGCAATCAAACGCGGGGCACTGCCACGCCTTGATAAAGAACAAAAGGAGCGGAGGGGGGAGTAAGCACTCGGAGAAAAGCCCGGGGGCTAGAGGAAGGGGGATAAGCAAACTCCACTAACCTGGCAGCTGTCTGCTCCGAGACCGCACTCCCGCGTGCTGATGGCCCCTGAGAGAATGCGAAAAAGAAGAGGCTCCAGGTCCCAGGCGGGAAGCAGCAAGATCCTTCTCGCAGTAAAAACCATGCGTCAGCTTCCCATCCCGGCTGCGCATGTCTCAGACCTCCTCATCGCTCTCTCTCTCTCTGTAAGGGTCAGAATCTGCACTGACGATTCTTAACTGCTCTGTTCCTACAATACCAACTGGCTCTGAGGCTGAAAAAAGTTTTTTTTTTAAAAAATCACGGCTAATCCACCTAATTTGCTGTGGGCACAATAGGACAATTTAGCACAGCTAACCTACCTAACTTGCCCACCTCTGGGCACTATGGGACAATTTAGCATGGCTAACCTACCTAACCTGCACATCTTTAGACTGTGACAGGAAACTGGAGCTCCCAAGGAAACCTATGCACAGGCATGGGGAGAATGTGCAAACTCCACATGGATAGGAATCAAAGCAAAATATTCTCCAGGTTGCATGAAAATCTGAAACAAAGTGCTGGAGAAACTCAGCAGGTCTGGCAGTATTTGTGGAGACATATAGCAGAATGAATTAAAGTTTTGAATCTAATATAGCTTCTTGAACCATACAGTACAGAAGAGGCACTTTCGCTTTTGGAGTTTGCACTGATAAAACTCCAAAATCAACACTCCCCTACTGAACAAAAAAGGGTTCTGAAGAAGTCATATCAGACTCGAAACCTTAATTGTGTATCTTTCTCCACAGATGCTGCCAGACCTGCTGAGTTTCTTGGGTATTATTTGTATTTGTTCCTAACTCATCAAGTTCAGTTCACCTATCACCCTTTGGTTTCTAGTCTGGCAACAGTTTGGTTTTAAAATTCTTATCCTATTTAAGGTGTTCCATGTTCTCACATTTTTTTAGCTCTGTAACGTTATCCAGACAATTGCGGCATCTTGTATATCTTCAAAATTATAATATAGATCGCCACATGATGAGGGATGGCACATTGAAGCCTGATCACTATGCATTCATATGCCACTATTTCAGACTAACCAATTACCAAACTAACAATGCTTGTTTCAATGTCCTCTTGTAGATATGAGAGTGAGTTTGATATATTCACAAGCTTATTTGGAAATAGAGCATTGATAGTGTGAGTTGCTATCGGACAGGAAGGTGGAGGGGCACATTTTTTTGCGGTGTGTCCCTTGCCCATGTAAAAGCACCCCATCAATATGATATCCCCACTTTGACCCTCTACCCACCTATCCACTTCCCTAATCTTCTTATTGGGGTTTCCCAGCTTTGTCCACCCAAAATTCCCATTGTTACCTGATATCCAGGAGACACCTTCACATTTTCATGGAGCTGGGTACGGAAGTTTTGACTTCTCAAGAAAGGCTGGATAGACTGGGACTTTTTTCACTGGAGCATAGGTGGTTGAGAGATGACCTGATGGAAATTTATAAAATAATGAGAGGTATAGATAGAGTTAATGGTAGTTGTCGTAGTAATGGTAGGATGTGGGATTTCAAGACAATGAGGCACATTTCTGAGGTGAGAGGAGATTTAAAAAAGACATGAGAGGCAATTACTTTACACAGAGAGTGGTTCGCGTGTGAAATGAACTTCCTGAGGAAGTGATGGATGTGGGTACAATTACAATGTTTAAAAGACATTTGGACAGGTATATGAATAGGAAAGGTTTGGAGGGATATGGGCCAGGAGCAGGCAATGGGACTAGTTTAGTTTGGGATTCAGCATGGACTGGTTGGACCCAAGGGTCTGTTTCCATGCTGTATGACTCTATGACTGGTTGCAGTCCAGGCGGTGGATTTTTTTTCAGGTGCTGCTGATACTACAGAGAATCTTCAACAGTTAAAGCCTCATTTAAATTTTTGCATCTTGACCCTTTCAATCTGAACATGAACTCCCACCCATATTCGGTATAGTGGCCAATAAAGTTAACATTTTCTTTGGTTTAATGCAGGATTGAATACCTTCATTTTCTGTTCTTTGTCTCTCAGATAGCTGCAAATTGGTTTATGTCTGTACCTCGAAGGGATATCTTTGAAAACCAGGAAGCTGATAATACGCTGGCTTTCTATGGGTACGTTCCTTCCCAAAACTCACCTCTTTGACAACAAATCAGATGGCTTTGTATCCAGGTAGAAATCTATTTAACTGTCTTCTGGATCCCCAACTTTATTCTATGTTGGAATTCGTTCAAAATTTGACATTGCTAGCATTTCACAATGAGATTTGGAGACTAACAGTTCATCATACAATCAGCACAACTGCGCATTGTCTACAGATTCTTAATCTTTAAGAATCAAGCCACCCAAGCTTGTGGTTGGACTAAATTTAGAGCAGGTCACACGACCCCAACACTACTCCATTTTACCTTAGATTGAAGAGATAATCCAAAAAATCAAAGACAACAATGTTATGAACTCTATATTTGTTGCATTTGAGCCATGTTCATAAAGCAAGAGGTCACAAGCATTGTGATGTAGGAATTAATGCTGGACACATTGCCTGAATGAATTGCTGTTTGCCCAAAAGTAAAGCTACATGTGTTTGAGTAAGTATCAAACAATAACATTTATAACAAAGATCTGAATAGTGAAAAAAAATGTAATGTGCAAACGCACAGAAATACAGGAATGGGAGTAGGCATTCTGAGAAAGAGTCACCAGACCCAAAATGTTAATTCTGATTTCTCTTCACAGATGCTGCTGGACCTGCCGAGCTTTTCCAGCAATTTCTGTTTTTGTTTCTGATTTACAGCATCTGCAGTTCTTCCAGTTTTTATTTAATAGGCCATTCAACCCTGGAACCTGCACCTCCATCCAGCTAATTTATCTGATCTGATCCCTCAGCTTCAGTTATCCATTTTAGCTCCTTATCAATTTTTAAGGCTGACCTACTTTTATATGAATATGGTTATATTCATGTAAAAGTCAATTTTCTGATCCTAAATGTTCAGTCAAAAAGTAAGGCCTCAATGTTTACACTCATAACATTTTGGAAATATTGAAGTTTAACTGTTCCCATTGCTTTGCTATGGCTGAGTGGCCAAGTCAGAGACTGTTCCTACCAAATAACCTCAAAAGTAATGAAGGTGACATAATTAGGCAAGTTAGCCCTGGAGAGGTATCCACCCCCTTTTTGCCACTTTATTAATTAAGTGCTGGGAGGCAAGGTCCATTGAAAACTTACAAATCAAAATTAATGAACAGATAAGGGCCTCAGCTTACTATAAAGCCAATTATCTGCCTTCCGGGCAGGCATCCATTTGCTCCAATCTTGGAGGAATCTGGCATGAAGTGAGAGTGAGTGGTGGCCTCTGAAAACCAACCCTTGTCCTTGCCTGCAACATCCCTTCTTCCTGCAACCTTCACCCACAAGAAGCAAAAGGAAAAGATCTGTTGTCTTACCATTGGATCACCAGAAGAGTAGGCCTTGAGTGATGGTCTTTAGGACAAAGAACCTGTCAGCCTCTGATTGACAGCACTTTTGGCAAGCTGGGATGACACTTTTCAGACCTGCAATTCACCTAGAATCTAGCTGGTCAGTTCTTAAGTTGATTGGCATGCTATCCAATGCATTTCCTCAGCGGTGAGGGCAGTGAGTTAGTCAACACAATGACCACCTCCCACACTTGATAGGAAAAGAACAAATCAAAGCCTGTATATCTGTCCTATGTAATGCTTTTAACTGTTTAAACTACCCAAACAAATCATACTTCAAACTTCTCCATTCAAGGGGATACAAGCAATGTTTCAAGATATATGAGCTGGAGTAGGCCATTTGGTACTTCAACCCTGCTTTGTTATTTAATAAATTATGTTTGTGCAAAGGTAGCTCAGTGGTTAGCACCGCTACTTCAGAGTGCCAGGGGTCTGGGTTCAACTCTAGCCTTGGACGACTGTCTGTGTGGAGTTTGAACATTCTCCCTGTGCCTGTGTGGGTTTCCTCCCATAGTCCAAAGATGTGCAGGTTAGGTGGACTGGCCATGTTAAATTGTCCGTAGTATCCAGGGATGTGTAGGTTAAGTGGTTTAGCCATGGGAAATACAGGGATAGGCTGGTGAGTCTGGGTGGGATGCACTTCAGAGAGTCAGTGTGGACTTGTTGGGCTGAATGGCCTGTTTCCACACTGTAGGGATTCTACATTTGACCTTTCACCTTAACTTCACCTCCTGCAGTATTCCCATATCTATTAATTCCCTTAAATCTGTCAAACTCTGTCTTAAATATACCCAACGACTGAGCATTCAATACTGTGGAATGTTTGGAAGATTTACAAGCGTTTGTTCATGTGAAGAAATTCCAGCTAGTTGGCTGACCCTTATTCTGAGACCGCGACCCTGTGTTGTAGATTTTACAACTGGGAAAACATTTCTCACCATCTATCCTGCGAAGCCCCTTAGAATTTTTTGTATATTTCATTAGATTACTTTTCATTCTTCTAAACTTTGGGGAATACTGACCTTGACTACACAATCTCTCTCCATAGGCACATCTGTCTTTCCAGGAAGCGGCCTTGTATTGTGTATTCTTTTGGCACACTAATACTAAAATTTAAGCAAGGATCTTGTAGCCAATTTTTAAAGCTCTTTTGATTTGGGGACAATAGGCACGGTAGCACTGCTCTAATCATATTGACAAATAAGACGTGCTTTATCAACAACTGAAAGACTTCATTATTGAATATGTCAATGAGGAATGGGGCGAAGTACTGATTTATTTGTCATCTTGCTTTACCCATAAGTGATGTTATTTTCTCCAAATTCAGCAAAATGACAAAATTAATTACATATCACTAGTAATATGTATCAGCAATTACGTATGGCATATTTTTTCATAATTGTATCACAATTGTCATTTATCTTGGCTCATATACATGGTCAGTTTCCGTTTCAAATAATTGGTTATTACTTAATGCTGCAAAATTGACCCTTCTGTAAAGTAGTTCCTTAATTTATAAATCTTCCATCATTATTCAAATCCACTTCATCAATCAGCCTGTGGCACAGCAGTGACTGACGGAGGGCAACCTTTGCGTTAGTTTGCACTTGCACTAAAACTAGAATGTACAGTCAAATTCATAGGAGTACTGGTGATGTGTGCTCACAATTTTGTAACCAAAAACCGCACAGACTCCAGGGCACAAAGAATCAGTTTCCAGAAACATTAAGAATAAAAATGGTAGAATTAAGAGACATGAATTATTTGGTGAAAGGAATTTGTCTGGTTCTCAAAATTACTTATATGCTGCCAACAGCTGACCCTACAAGTGCACAACATTGATTAAATAGGTTATTTTGTTACTTGAAGTGAAATTGGTTACATTTTAGTGCACAATCCTTTGATAACTAGTTTCAGTCAAAGGATGCATACACATATATAGAAGAAACTGTGAGCTCTCAACATAAAAATTCAGGATAGAAGATGGAAAATGATGCGCAGATTGAATTAAAAGTCAGTTGATGCTAGCAGGAGATTGGGCACAAGTTGTTGGTGGAGATGATGCAGAACAGAATATGAGTAGGCAACAACAAATTGAATGGACATAAAACAGATGTGTTTTGAATTGTCTTGTTTTATTTGTCTGTTACCATTTTTAAAAAAGCTATTTCACTCAACGCATTTAGAATAGCTAAAAATCTGTGCAAATTTACAAATTGAATGGATATTAAAATACAGATGTGTTTTGGCTTGTCTTGTTTTATTTGTCCACTACTATTTTTAAAAAAAAATTTCAGCCAAATGATTTAGAATATCTAAAGACCTGTGTAAATTTAGAAAAAAACTAAATCCTCAATTGTATTTATAATTCAGATTTTGGCATACAACAATTAAATATTTTGGTGGCTACACAAAAATACGTTTGGAATTTGGCAAAATGGGTGCATTTTCTGATGATATGGCTACACGCAATGTTTACCATTCATAAGAACAGTACACATATTGTTCATTAAATAGAAGACTTGTTCAGAATAGTCAGTAGGAGTGCCCCTTGCCCTAATTTTTTTTTTCAGTTACATTACATTGGCTGTTAGAACTTAGAATTACTTTGCAGGGATGGCATAACCTGACTTTCAGTGCAACCATTGTGTTTATATAGTGTTCTAAAGCACATCACAAAGGCATTAGTAAAATGATTGACATCAACCCACATATTAGGGTAAAAGATCAAATGCTTGGCTGAAGAAAGAGGTTATAAGGAATGAAAGGAGGAAACTGACATAGATAGGCAGTGAAGTTTAGAGAAATAATTTCAGGGTTTAAATCCTGGGCAGCCAAAGACATGACCACCAATGACAGAGCACTTACAATTGAAAATGTACAAGATCCTGAGAAGCACAAATATCATGGCGGGATATTGGGGGTTGGGGAACTGGTGTGTAGCAATGGAGAAAATTATGGAGGTAAGGAAGGACAAGATCAGGGAGGATTTGGAAACATGAATGAGGATGTTTAAATTGAGGCATTACATAAATATGAATCAGTGTAATTCAGCAGGAATGGGGATGATGGGTGAACAGATTTTGGTACAAGTTGAGATACAGGCAGCAGAGCCTTGGATGACCTCATGTTTACAGATGGTAGAATGTGGGAGGACAACCAAGCATATCTTAGCATAGTCAAGTCTGCAGATAACAAAGGAATGATTACAGGCAGTGCAGTGGCTCAATGGTTAGCACTGCTGCTTTGTAGCACCAGGGACCTGGGTTCAATTCCACATTCAGGTGACTGTGTGGAGTTTGCACATTCTTCCTGGATGCCCCGGGTTCTCTTCCATAGTCCAAAGGTGTGCAGGTTAGGTAAATGGCCATGCTAAATTGCCCATACAGTCCAGGGATGCGCAGGCTTGGTGGATCATCTATGGGACATGCATGGTTACAGAGTTACAGGGATAGGGGAGTGCATCTGGGTGGGATACTCTTCGGAGGGCTGGTATGGATATTGATGGGCCAAATGGCCTGCTTCCACACTACAGGGAGTCTATTATTGCAAGTTTCATCAGTAGAAGAGCTGAGGCAGGACAGAGTTATGTGATGTTATGGAGGCAAGAATAGTTACTCTTAGTACTGTGTAAATATAGATTGAAAGCTAATCTATAAATGTAATTAAGATGAAGAAAACTCATGTGGGGAGATGAAGGCCTGTTGGTATTATTGTTAGATTGTTAATCCAGAGTCCCAGGTAATGTTCTGGGACCCTTGTTTAAATCCCACCATGGCAGATGGTGGAATTTGAATTAACTGAAAAATAAATCTGGAATTAAGGGTGTAATGATGACCATGAATCCGTTGCCAATTGTTGGAAACAGCCATCTGGTTCACTAATGCCCTTTCGGAAAGGAAATTGCCATCCTTACCTGGTCTGGCCTTCATGTGACTCCAGACCCACAGCAATATGGTTGACCCCTTAATCAATTAGGAATGGACAATAAATACTGGCGTAGGCAGTGATGCCCTAATCCTATGAATGATTAAAAAGAATGTACAGCATAATGTTTCCTGAGCTAGTGGAACCATTGAAATCACATTTCAAGGAACAGAACTTATTCACAATTCTGTAAATGGACTGCAGTGGTTCAAGAAGGCAGATCTCCCCCATCTTTTGCAGGGTAACAAGGAACCAGCAATAAATGCTGGTCCAGGCAGCAATGCCACATCCCATGAGTAGAAATCTTTACAAAAAATATTGTATATAAACTTTTGCTTGACTTCTTTCTGGCTTCCAAGGAGAGGTCTCCAAAGCCTGTTCACCATCTACAAGTTGGGGTTTGATGGAATGCTTCCCATTTTCCTGGATAGGTGCAACTCCAACAACATTGAAGAAGCTTGGCATCACCCAGCACAAAGTAACCCTCTTTGATTGCTATTACATCCGCAAATATTCACCCATTTTACCACCAATGCAGTGGCAGCAGTCTGTACCATCTACAAATTACATTGCAGAAATTGCATATTCTTTCTTCATAAACTGTAGTAGCTCAATTGAATACAATCTGTATAAATGTTTAGTTTCATTTGATTTCACTAAATACCCTTTCTTGTTCCATGCTGTCTTATGTCTTAATGAAAATCGCAAGACCCTAACAAGATGAAAGCCAGGTGTTGGTTAGAGTCTTTGATCACCTTATTTACATTGTTAAAGTGCAAGCTGACCCATGCTCTGATAACTAAAACCAAAACACCCAGAGAGGAGTGCCATGCCCTAAAGTCTGTAAAAAAGGCTTTTACAAACATCAATATTTTACAAAAACCGAATTCTAAAGACCTGCCTTCTAATCCGTACGTACTCTACCCAACTTCGCAACACCTCCCCCATAAGAAAAACAGTGAACCATCATTATTAAAGTATTACTAGATCTATGTCTCATTAATTTAGAGTTAGATATTTCATATAATCCTATTTAAATATAGCATTTAATACTACTGTTTCTATATTTTATAAACAGTTTTCTTTTAAAGCCGTGATAAAGCATCCACGATAACATTTTCATGATCTACAATATGTACAATTTGAAAATTAAGTACTTGTAACATAAGACTTCAATGAAATAATCTGGTGTTCTTGTCCTTAAATCTTTCCAGAAATGTCAAAGGATTGTGATCGGTATACAGAATCATCTCTGATGCATTGTTTGCAACGTAAACATTAACATTTTGTAAGGCCAGTATCAAACTCAATAACTCTTTTTCAGTGGTTGAATATCTTTTCTGGTGGATACTGAGCTTTTTTGAAATTGGCTTTCCAGTTTCACAATCATGCTCCTGTAACAACACAGCTCCAACACCTACATTGCTTGCAGCGATGGTGGCTTTGAAGGGTTTCAAGAAATTTGGTGTGGATAAACTTGATGCAGTGGTTAACACTGCTTTTAAATTCTCAAATGCCTCATGGCATTGTTCTTTTTTAACAAACCCGACAATGATGCACCATGCTACAAACATTTGGCACAAATTTCCTGTAGAATCAGCTCAATCCTAAAAATCATAGCACTTCCTTCTTTGAGGATGGTCTTGGAAATTCCTAAGTGGCCTTCGTCGTCACATTTCTCGGTGTCATCCATCTGTGTCCAATATTGTGTCCTAAGGATGTTGCTTCCACCTCGGCAAATATTGTTTTTGCTAAGTTTATGACGAACTTTACCTTCTGCAGCCTCTTAAAGAGCTCTGCCAAATGCTCCATGTGACCTTTCCACAAATGACTAAAGGCCACTAAGTCATCAATGTAGATGGCACAATTGAATACAACTCTGTTCGTAAGTCTTTGAAAAGTGGCTGGTGCATGTTTCATTCCAAACAGCATTACTCTAAATTATTATAGCCAATTTGGGTTACAAAAGCAGAAACTTCTTTTGCTTTATCCAACAAAGGTACTTGCCAGTGACCGTGAAGTAAGTCCATCTTTGTGATGTAAGTGGCTTGTCCTACTTTTTCCACACAGTCCTCCAGCCTTAGAATTGGGTAAAAGTCAGATTTCGTCATGGCATTGACCTTCCAATAATCTGCGCAGAATCATTGAGTACCATCAGGTTTGGGAACCAACACGATTGGTTCCCAATAATTCCCGATAATTTTTTTACTATCTGGAATAATTCACCTGACTCAACTTCTTCTCAATCTGGTAGGGTTTGAAGGGATCTCCTACCACTGATAACAGCACAAATACTTCATCCTCTTGGGCAAACATGTGAATTTTAGATTTCTTATCTGCTTCTTGCTTCATTATGTGCTGTGTCACCTTCAAATGCTGTGTAGCTAATTCGCCTACTCTATTTAATCTTTCTCTCACCTCAGATACATAATCCAACTGTGAGATCTCTGACTTCGGACCTATCAACATTTCCTTAATTAATTTTAAAGGTCCTCTTACTTCATGTCTAAATATCAATTCAAATGGAGTAAACTGAGTGGATTCATTTGGGGCATATCTAATGGCAAATAATATAAATGGGATACCCTTATCCCAATCATTTGGATAATCCTGGCAATAAGCCCTCAGCATGGTCTTTAGGGTCTGATGCTACTGTTCCAATGCTCCCTGGGATTCAGAATGGTATGCACTTGATTTAAACTGTTTGATACCCAAACCATCCATGACCTCTTAAATAGTTTGGCAGTATAATTGGACCCTTGATCTGACTGAATCTCCCTGGGTAGTCCATAATAGGCAAATAAAGCAAGAAACTCCTCCACAATTTTTTTTGACTTGACATTCCGTAATGGAATTGCCTTTGGAAATCTGGAAGACACATCCATTATAGTTAGCAAATACTAGTTCCCACATTTGGTTTTAGGGAGGGGACCTACGTAATCAATCATAATCTATGTGAAAGGTTCTTTAAATGCGGGAATTGGCATCAAAGGCGTTGGGTTTATTACTGCCTGTGGCTGTTCTACCATCTGACACACATGACATGTACTACAAAATTCAACCACATCTTTATGTAATCCAGGCCAATAGAAATGCTTTTGTATGTTAGTCTGAGTCTTCCTCACTCCTAGAGGTAACTCGTATGCTACCTACAATACTTCCTGGCTGTATTCTATCAGCAACACAATCTGGTGAACTTCCGCCCATTTCACATCTGTACTAACTTGGCAAGGTCTCCATTTCCGCCTTAAGATTTTATCCTTAAGGTAATAACATTCTGGAATACATTCTGATTTCTTTTCCGGAATAGGCTTTATGATATAAATCCTTTATCATCTCATCTTTTTGTTGTAACTCCATTAATCTGTCAGAACTATATGCCTCTGCCTGATCGTCTACCTCCTTAGGTTTCTCTTTTACCATTTCATCAAACAGAATGTCAGCTAAATGGACCTCAACTCCTTCATCTTTCCCTTTTGTTTTCCCTTCTTGTTCAGATCCGCTAAAATCCATTCAAATCCCGGACACAAGCTAGCCAGATCCTGGACCCGAGCCCCTAGACTGTTATAAAGCAGAGGTTGACCTCCTCTGATAACTAAAACCGAAACACCCAGAGAATAGTGCCTCGCCCTATAATCTGTAAAAAAAAGGGAGTGTGAAAAGTCGTGTAACCTGCCCCTTCCACAATTTCTAGTGGCAAAACAAAGTAAACCCCTGACACTCACTTTACAGTCAACAAGTAACAATTTATCTAACTCTAACAGTGAACAAACCAAATTATTAACAAACCGAATGAACCCTTTCTAACTACTCACTATTCCTGAATAAAACAAGATTTTAATAGTATGCTATCCAATAAATACAAGTCCCACTTATATAAAATAATATTTAAAAATTTAGAATTTAGTCTCTTGAATTTACAGCCAGGTTACGTGTCTTCCGGAATGTTCTGTGCCTTCCTAGTCAAATGTTCTGCCACAAACGCCTTCTCTGTCGAATGCTCTGTCAGGAACATTAAGTAGTTGTGTCATTGGTACCATTGATTTAGATGGTGCTTTCTCCAGGACTTAGAGGAGACTGAGAGTGCCAATGATTCTCTCTTGAGAGCTGAGAGCTATTAACTCTGGCAGACAACAGTTGATACTCCTGTCTTTGTCCAACTGCCCTCTCTTTATACGCTTGACGACATATCAATTTCTTACAATAGGATTGGTCCTATGTTGTCAAAACCATCAGATTTAAATTTAATTGGTTTTTGGTATCTAAGTACCAGATTCAAATTAATTGGCTAAACTCAAAATATGTTGTCTTGATAACAAAACAACACTGCTGTTTGGCCTTCTAACTGTACTTTTGACACGAATATTTCAATTCAGATGTTCTCTATGCACCAGCAAACCCACAAGCTGCTACCCACAGACATCTTCTTTGAACCTCTAAGCATAGAAAAAGTTTGTTCTCTTTTAAAGGGACCACGCACTGCTTTCCCCCCTCGCATTTTACAAACACCGTTATTTTACAAACACCAAATTCTGAAGCCCTGCTTTCCAATCCTCAAGTACTCTACCCAACTTTGCCACAACATTAACTGCCTTAATCTTCCATCTATTTTATAGTCTAAAAGTCTGGCTTCTGTTCAAAGGATTACTTGGGTTAATTGGTAGAACGAGTTACAGATAGAAATGCAAAATACATACTGTCAAAATCTATTTTTAATCTTGAAGGTCACTTAATGTTTGCCTTTTTTTGTGCTTGTCCTCCAATCCTGCATTGAAATTTTAATTTAAAAGGAAGGAATGTAGAAAGCAAAATATAAAGAGTTGTATAAAGCGTACTTTCTGGTTACAGCTAGAATTAACTGAAAATACATATACCAAATACATCAGTCAGCCTTGTTAATTAAAATGGCATTAATGTTGTTTCTTCATTGAACTCTCTTTTGCTTCAAAGCAGTCCCATTAATGTCAGTTAAGAGAAGGACTGCTTACATGCTAAAGCAGCTTTGTCCATTTCTATAGATTTTGTTACTTCAGAGCTATGTGAGTGAATATTCAGCCTGAGCAGTATTAATATCTTCCTGTACATTTTTGTAGCCTGAGTTTATCAGCAACCACCGGTGTAAAATAACAAATTCTAATCTAATTAATTTGCATTCCTATCTACCAATGTTAAGGAAGACCATCAAGTGGAGACATGTCTTTTTACAAAAGTGTGAATGATTAATCAATGCCAAAGCTCAGATTACTAGTTTTAGATGGTACCAGGATAGTCCTGATAGTATGTTAACTATCCATCTTCTCAACTGAATTAATAATAGCAGTTCTGTGCACCAAAGGACCAAAAAGTAACTTAAAAGACAAAAGACAAATCAGAAAATAGATTTCTGAGTGAAATTACTTTCTAATTGTGACGTTTTATTGCTTCATCATACCATGAGTACTGGACAATTTTTTTATTCATTCAGGAAATATGGGCTTTGTTGGCTGGGCCTGCATTTATTGCTCACCCCCATTGCCCTTAAGAAGGTGGGGGTGAGCTGCCTTCTTGAACCTTAGCTGTAAGAAGAACCATATGCCATTTGGGAGAGAGTTCCAGCAACCCAGTGATATTGCAGGAATGGTGACATATGGCAGAAGGACTTGCAGACTGTGGTGTTCCCACATATCAGCTACCCTTGTCCTTCTGGGTGGTAACTGTCATGAGTTTGGAAGGTACTGTCTAACAAGCATTGTCAAATTTCTGTAATATATCTTGCAGATAGTACATAGTGCTGCTACTGTGTTGGTAGTGGAGGGAGTGAATACTGTGGTTACGTTGGCAATCAATAGCTGGCATCAAGCTTCTTCAATGTTGTTGAAGCTGCACATATGCAGACAAGTGGGGAACATTCCATCACACTTCTAACTTGGGCCTTGTAAATGGTGATTAGGCTTTGGGAAATCAGTGGAGGATTACTCACTGTAGGATTCCTAGCCGCTGATCTGCCCTTGTAGCTATGGCTAGATGGCTAGTCCAGTGCAGTTTTTGGTCATTGGTAACCCCCAGGATGGCGATAACAGGAGTTTGAGTGATGGTGACGCCATCCATATGGCCCATCATTTCCGCACCAGTCATCAAACACCCATCTATTCTAATCAGAGATAAAAGGTACTGCAGATGCTGGAGAATCCGAGATAACAAGCGTGGGGCTGGATGAACACAGCAGGTCAAGCAGCATCATAGGAGCAGGAAAACTTGATGTTTCGGGCCTATTCTGATGAAGGGTTTAGGCCCGAAACGTCAAGTTTACCTG
>JAHRHZ010000038.1:9047256-9070489 GCA_024137785.1 Ginglymostoma cirratum | reverse complement strand
ACCTGCCCCTATGATGCTGCTTGACCTGCTGTGTTCATCCAGCCCCATGCTTGTTATCACCCATCTATTCTCATTCCATTTTCTATCACTTGGCCTGTAGCCTTGTATGCTATGGCATTTCAAGTGTTCATCTAAATAGTTATTAAATGTCTTGAAGGTTCCTACTTCTACCACCCCCTTTAGGTAGTGTGTTCCAGATACACACAACTCTCTGGTGAAAATTTTTTTTTTCAAATACCCTTTAAACAGCCTGCTTCTTTTCTTAAAATTGTATCTTTTGTTTTTGACCCCTCAACTGAGGGGAATAATTTCTCCCTATCTACACTGTCTATGCTACTCAGAAGTTTGCACACCTCAGTCAGATACCCCCAACCTTCTCTGCTCTAAGGAAAACAACACCAACCTATCTAGTCTCTTTTCATAGCTGGATTGATCCAGGTCAGGCCACATCCTGGTGAATCTCTTCTGCACCTTTTCGAGTGCAATCACATCCTCAACAATGTGGTATGAATGTTATTTGCCATTTCTTAGACCAAACCTGGATATGTGTGGGATATCTTCTGGTAAAGAGTCACCAGACGTAAAATGTTAACTCTGTTTTCTTTCCACAGATGCTGCCAGACTTGCTGAGTTTTTCTGGCAATTTCTGTTTTTGTTTCAGATCTCCACTATCTGTAGTTCTTTGCTTTATTATAAACCTGGATATTGTCCAGGTCCAACTGCATTTTCAGTCTCTGAAGGGTCATGAATGGTACTGGACATCATGCATCCATCAGTAAACATCTTCATTTCTGACCTTCTGATAGAGGGAAAGTCATTGATGATATAGCTGAAGGTGGTTGGACTCTAAAGAACTTCTGCAGAAATATCCTTAAGCTGAGATAACTGAGTTCCATCACCTCAACCATTTTCCTTTTTGCTAGGTATGCCTCTAACCAATGGAGAATTAGCTCCAATTCCCATTGACTCCAGGTTTGCCAGGACTCTTTGATGCCAAGTTGGTCAAATCCTGCCTTGATATTAAGGGCAATCACTCCACCTCCTCTCTGGAATCCAGCTCTTTTGATGATGTTTGGACCATGGCTGTAACGAGGTCAGGAGCTCCGTGGTTTTGGCTCCAAAGTGAACCCGAACTGAGTATCAATAAGCAGGTCATTTCTGAGCAAGTGTTGTTTGATAGCACGGTTGATGGCCCCTTTCATCACTTTGTTGATGATTGAGAAAAGACCGATGGAGCTGTAATTGGCTGGGTTGGATTTGTCCTGCTTTTTATACACAAGGTATACCTGAACAATATTCTAGGATCATACCAGTGTTGTAGATATATTGGAATGGGTTGGCATGGGCATGGCAAGTTCTGGAGCGCACATCTTCTGTATTATTGCCTGAATATTGTCAGGACCCACAGTGTATTGAATTTGCCAAAGACAGGCACCTATGAAACTGGGGACCACTAGAGATGGCCAAGATGGATCATCCACTTGGCAAACTGTTGCAAATACTTCAACCTTACCTCTTGCACTGATATACTGGGGTCCTACATCATTGAAGATGGGTTATTTGTGAAGCATTCTCCTCCACTGAATTGCTTAATTTTTCACCACCATTCCTGGTTGGATGTGGCAGGACTGCAGATATTAGATTTGGTCTGTTGATTTTGAATTGCTAATCACCACCTATTACTTGCTGTTTGTGCACAAGTAGTTCTGTGCTGTAGCTTCACTAATTTGACACTTAATTTTTAGGTATGCTTGGTATTGCTTAGGGCATGCCCTCCTGCATTCTTCATTAAATCAGGGTTAATCCCCTGATTTGAAAGTAATGGTAGAGTGGACCTTTACAAGCTGTGAGAGCAGATTGTGTTTGCATGTAATTCTGCTGCTGGTGATGGCCCACAGTGCCTCATTCATTCCCAAACTTGAGTTGCTAGATCTGTTTGAAATCTGTCCCACTTAACACAATAGTAGCGCCACACAACCGGATGGATGGTATCACCTGTCCGGAGGGAGGAGGGTAAGTTCTTCAGGGTAGGCATCCTTAGAACAGGCTTCGCAGTGGGGTTAAGATTGTGTCAGAGATAACAGGTACTGCAGATGCCAGAGAATCCGAGATAACAAGGTGTGGAGCTGGATGAACACAGCAGGCCAAGCAGCATCATAGGAGCAGGAAAGCTTGACGTTTCGGGCCTAGACCCTTCATCAGAAATGGAGGAGGGGAAGAGGGTTCTGAAATAAATAGGGAGAGAGGGGGAGGCGGATAGAAGATGGATAAAGGAATGTGTAGGTGGAGAGGAGACAGACAAGTCAAAGAGGCAGGGATGGAGCCAGTAAAGATGAGTGTAGGTGGGGAGGTAGGGAGGAGATAGGTCAGTCCAGGGAGGATGGACAGGTCAAGGGGGCGGGATGAGGTTAGTAGATAGGAGATGGGGGTGCAGCGTGAGGTGGGAGGAGGGGATAGGTGAGAGGAAGAACAGGTTAGGGAGGCGGGGAAGAGCTGGGCTGGTTTTGGGATGCGGTTGGGGGCGGGGAGATTTTGAAGCTTGTGAAATCCACATTGATACCATTGGGCTGCAGGGTTCCCAGGCTGAATATGAGTTGCTGTTCCTGCAGCCTTCGGTTGGCATCACTGTGGCACTGCAAGAGGCCCAGGATGGACATGTCGTCCGAGGAATGGGAGGGGGAATTGAAATGGTTCACAACTGGGAGGTGCAATTGTTTGTTGCGAACTGAGTGCAGGTGTTCTGCAAAGCAGTCCCCAAGCCTCCGCTTGGTTTCCCCGATGTAGAGGAGGCCACAACGGGTACAGTGGATGCAGTATACCACATTGGCAGATGTGCAGGTGAACATCTGCTTGATGTGGAAAGTCTTCTTGGGGCCTGGGATTGGGGTGAGGGAGGAGGTGTGGGGGCAGGTGTAGCACTTCCTGTGGTTGCAGAGAAAAGTGCCGGGTGTGGTGGGGCTGGAGGGGAGTGTGGAGCGGACAAGGGAGTCACGGAGAGAGTGGTCCCTCTGGAAAGCAGACAAGGGTGGGGAGGGAAAAATGTCTTTGGTGGTGGGGTCTAATCAATCGCCTCAACCTCTCTACGCCTCTCACCCACTCCACCCTCTCCCCCGCAGAACGTGCAGCGCTCCGCTCCCTCCGCTCCAATCCCAACCTCACCATAAAACCCACGGACAAGGGAGGCGCAGTTGTAGTATGGCGCACTGACCTCTACACCGCTGAGGCCAGGTGCCAACTCTCCGACACCTCCTCCTACTGCCCCCTGGATCATGATCCCACCCCCGAGCACCAAACCATCATCTCCCGAACCATCCACAACCTCTTCATCTCAGGTGACCTCCCACCCACCGCCTCCACCCTCATCGCTCCCCAACCCCGCACCGCCCGCTTCTATCTCCTTCCCAAAATCCACAAATCTGAATGCCCTCGTCGACCTATTGTCTCCGCCTGCTCCTGCCCCACCGAACCCATCTCCACCTACCTCGAATCCATTTTCACCCCCCTTGGTCCAGGAACTCCCTACCTACGTCCGTGACACTACCCACACCCTCCACCTCCTCCAGAGCTTCCAATTCCCCGGTCCCCAACACCTCATTTTTACTATGGATGTCCAGTCCCTATACACCTGTATTCCCCATGCAGATGGCCTAAAGGCCCTCCGCTTCTTCCTGTCCTGCAGACCTGACCAATCTCCCTCCACTGACACCCTCATCCGCTTAGCCGAACTCGTCCTCACCCTCAACAACTTCTCTTTCAATTCTTCCCACTTCCTACAGACAAAGGGGGTGGCCATGGGTACCCGCATGGGCCCAAGCTATGCCTGACTCTTTGTAGGTTACGTGGAACAATCCCTTTTCCGTGCCTACACTGGCCCTAAACCCCACCTCTTCCTCCGTTACATTGATGACTGTATCGGCACCGCCTCGTGCTCCCACGAGGAGCTCGAACAGTTCATCCACTTCACCAACACCTTCCACCCCAACCTTAAGTTCACCTGGACCATCTCTAACACCTCTCTGTCCTTCCTGGACCTCTCTGTCTCCATCTCGGGTAATCACCTAGAAACCGATATCCATTTCAAGCCCACCGACTCCCATAGCTACCTAGAATACACCTCCTCCCACCCACCTTCCTGCAAAAATGCCATCACCTATTCCCAATTCCTTCGCCTCCGCCGCATCTGCTCCCAGGATGAGGCATTCCACTCCCGTACATCTCAGATGTCCTCATTCTCCAAGGACTGCAACCTCCCCCCTACAGTGGTCGAGAACGCCCTCGACCGTGTCTCCCGCATTCCCCACAACTCATCCCTCACACCCCGTCCCCGCAATAACAACCAAAAAAGAATCCCACTCATCCTCACGTACCACTACACCAACCTCTGGATCCAACGCATCATCCTCCAACACTTCCGCCATCTGCAATCCGACCCCACCACCGAAGACATTTTTCCCTCCCCACCCTTGTCTGCTTTCCAGAGGGACCACTCTCTCCATGACTCCCTTGTCCGCTCCACACACCCCTCCAGCCCCACCACACCTGGCACTTTTCCCTGCAACCGCAGGAAGTGCTACACCTGCCCCCACACCTCCTCCCTCACCCTAATCCCAGGCCCCAAGAAGACTTTCCACATCAAGCAGATGTTCACCTGCACATCTGCCAATGTGGTATACTGCATCCACTGTACCCGTTGTGGCCTCCTCTACATCGGGGAAACCAAGCGGAGGCTTGGGGACCGCTTTGCAGAACACCTGCACTCAGTTCGCAACAAACAATTGCACCTCCCAGTCGCGAACCATTTCAATTCCCCCTCCCATTCCTCAGACAACATGTCCATCCTGGGCCTCCTGCAGTGCACAATGATGCCACCCGAAGGCTGCAGGAACAGCAACTCATATTCAGCCTGGGAACCCTGCAGCCCAATGGTATCAATGTGGGTTTCACAAGCTTCGAAATCTCCTCTCCCCCAACCGCATCCCAAAACCAGCCCAGCTTGTCCCCGCCTCCCTAACCTGTTCTTCCTCTCACCTATCCCCTCCTCCCACCTCAAGCCGCACCCCCATCTCCTATCTACTAACCTCATCCCGCCCCCTTGACCTGTCCATCCTCCCTGGACTGACCTATCTCCTCCCTACCTCCCCACCTACACTCACCTTTACTGGCTCCATCCCCGTCTCTTTGACTTGTCTGTCTCCTCTCCCCCTATACTCTCCTCTATCCATCTTCTATCCGCCTCCCCCTCTCTCCCTATTTATTTCAGAACCTTCTTCCCCTCCCCCATTTCTGATGAAAGGTCTAGACCCGAAACGTCAAGCTTTCCTGCTCCTATGATGCTGCTTAGCCTGCTGTGAACATCCAGCTCCACACCTTGTTATCTCGGGTGGATGGTATCCTCAATGTGAAGATGGAACTTCGTCTTCATTATTTATTTATCTTATGATGTTTACATTGATTCTATGCAGACAGGACAACATTTCCAATGAACTGCAGCATCTCTCGCATAACTTCCAATAAAATATTTTAAATAAAGATTTTACCACTCTTGTATTTGAAGATTTTATTATCTTTTCCACATTTTAATGATTAATTGCTTCCCTGGCAGACTTCACCATTTGCAAACATTGGCAAATTTTCCAGGGTTCACTTAAATATTCTAGTCAGAGTCTTATTGAGACTTCACCAACTAGGGTGATTGGGAGGTTGGCAATAAGATAAGTAATATGTTGCTGGAAGACACAAGCATAACTGACAGCTTAAAGGTCCATTGATCAGGAAAAATGAAAGTCATAGCTTAATGTAGGGCACAGGATGCTCAGGTTTTCACAGACAAAGTGCAGCCGCCAACAGAAGGCTGGTAGTAAGAGCTCCTGTTTGGGACTGAAAGGAGAAGGAGATCTGACAGAATTGTTCAGACACATTGTAAGGAGGTGGGCGTTGTATATGCACCTTTATGACCCCATATGTGGTAACTCATTACCTGGGTGTATGATGGAGGCAATTTCAACTGAAGCATTCAGACGGTTATCTGAAAGTGGAGAATGTGCAGGGATATGGGGACAAGGCTGGAAAATGGCACTATGTGAATTGCTCATTCAGAGAGTTGGTGCAGACATATTGGGCTGAGTAACTTCCTTCTGCACTGTAATAATTGTGTGATTCTGTGGTAAAAATGTATTAACATTATCCAACTTGAAAAGAGAAGAATAATCAGACACACTTTCGAAGAACATGCTACACCAAACATGTTTGTCATTCACAGTCTTCTTAGTTTTAGTCATAAACAATTGTAATTGTGATGCAATATATCTCCTCAACCTCTTTGATCTTTTTGACATAATATTACTATTCTCTTCCAACATCTCTCCTTTGCCTAAGATGGTGCGACTGCCCTCCTTGTTTTCTATCCTGTAATGGGAAATCTCTGTTTTTATAGAGGTGTGATTAGCATTTTTCATATCCAAAGTGAAAAATCACGTGTATGACATTATCATTTCTTCACTGCTTTAATGTAAGCTCCCATTTAATTTAGCTGGGTATATGTAGGCAATGCAGCAAAAATAGTTGGGGATGCAGGGTAACAAATTCCTGTCACACTACAGACAAAATATTGACAACATGAAAACATAATTCAGCCTGTTAAGCCTTCCTATACTATTCAAACTGAGAAAACAGGTGAACATCTCTGTATAAGACTCTGACACTGATAATTTTCACAAGAATTCATAGATATAAGCTGTGTTAAAGTTTGCAGCCCATAAATTTTAACATTGTTTTATTTTGACTTGAAATTTAGCATAACGGATCAAATAGCTTCAATGATTGTTCTCAAGGGTCTCCAACATCATAATGTTCTGCGTGTCATTTCCTTAAGAAATTCTTTTGAATGGTAGGAGAAATTGTAATTTCATTGACCAGAAGAGGGCATGCTTTTTATTCAGACAGGGATGTTAGATGTATAATTCCCCTGTTTTATCAAATAAAGTTTTACTTCTAATGCCATGTGATAATATAATTTATATTACTCTGGGCTCAAATGTTTATTGATGCTTCTGCGGGTGTATACTACCTTTCAAACCTATGATTTCTACTACTTAGAAGGGCAAGAGCATGGGAGTACCACCAACCATATGCTCTCCTCCAACTCACACTCCATCCAAACTTAGAATTATTTTGCCATTCCTTCATTGTTGCTGGGTTAAAATCCTGGAACACCCTCCCTAATAGCATTGTAGATGGACATACATCTCATAGGCAGCAGCGGTTTATGTGGGCTGTTCGTCATCACCTTCTCAAGGGCAAATAGTGATAGGTAAGCCGGTGATACCCACACTAACATGAACAAATATGAGAAGTAGCAGCATGTAACATAGGTATTAATGGAACTGCCATGTTTTGGGAAATATGTCATGTATTGTAAAATGTATGCTTTTGATATAAACAAAAAATATTTGATATGCTTCAGCTATGTGAAAGCGACTCTCATTTCTTTAAATCGTTCCATGAAACAGGATTGTTGATGAAAGTTGAGGTATTGCAGTCTAAAAACAAGAAGCTTATTAGTCTCTTCACTGATTAGTTTCATGAAATGATACATTTAATTTTAACTGGTTTTGCACTTGAATACAATTTGAAATTATTAATTCGAACTTACACAAGAAGGGACAAAGAAAGGAATTGTTCACCTTACCGATTTAACTGTTCATTTGGTCCCTAATTAAGTCATATGATCAGATAAATATGTTTGTTGCAAGCATTGATTCTCACTCCTTAACTACCTTTGGGATTTTTCAAATCCATTTCATTAATTAAAAGTCACACATTTTTAGCAAAGATCTAAATGATTAACTTTCTAATTCTTGCCTTATTTTGTTCCACTTAGTTTTGTGACTGTCCAAACATTACTACTCCATTTTTTTGTTAGTTTTTTTTATTACTTTCTTCTTTATTGACACAGCTGGGAAATTAGAGAAGTGGCAAGCGACAGAAAGTAGGGGTAAGGGGTTCGTACTCACATTGGCAGGATTTGACCATTGAAATCAGGACCAACGGGAATCTGTGTTAGGGTCTCAATTATTCACATTATTTATTGATGACTTGGATAATGGCATGGAAAGTATATATCCAAATTTGCTGATAACACAATGTTAGATAGCATTGTAGATCATGTAGAAAATGACGTAAATTACAAAGGGATATTAATAGACTGAGTAAATATGTATAATTGTGGGAGATGAAGTTCAAAGTAAGCCAGTGTGAGGTTATCCATTTTGGTTGAAAAAGGATAGATCAATGCATTTTCTAGATGGTATGAAGTTAAATACAGTGGAAATCCAAAGACTTGGGAGTTTAGGTATATAGGTCTCTAAGATGACATGAATAGGCCCAGAAAATAATCAAGAAAACTAATGAAATGCTGGCCTTTATATCTAGAGGACTGGAATACAACGATGCAGAAGTTATGCTGCAGTTACACAAAACCCTGGTTAGACCCCACTTGGAATATCGTAGGCAGATCTGGGCATCACACCTTAGGAAGAATATATTGGCCTTGGAGGGTGTACAATGCATATTTACAAGAGTAATACCTGGACTTCAGGGTTAAATTATGAGGAGAGATTATGCAAATTAGGTCTGTTTTCTCTGAAAGGCTACAGGGTGATCTGATCGAAGTGTTCAAAGATTAAACAGTGAAAGACAGGTCGAATAAAGAGAAGCCATTTCCACTGATTGGGAATTCGGGAATTAGGGGGCATAGTCTGAGAATTGGGGTCAGTGTGTTCAGGAGAGATGTTAGGAAGCAGTTCTATAAACAAAGAGTGGTAGATGTTTTCTTCCACAAACAGCAGTGGATGCTGAATAAGTTGTTAATTGAGATAGAGAAATCTTTATGGGAAAAAGTATTAAGGAATTTGGGCTAAGGGCAGGAATATGGAGTTAGGTCATAGATCAGCCATGATTTCATTGAATGGTGGATCACACTTGGGGGGCTGAATAGCCTACTCCTGTTCCTAAGTTCCCATGATGACCCCTTGTATGCAGGATGAGGGTTTTCAACACATTTCTTTGAGATTGAGAATTACATTTAAATATTTGAATCCTGACTTGTTCAAGGTCAGAAATCACACGCTACCAGGTTATAGTCCAATAGGTTTATTTGAAAACACAAGCTTTCAGAGCGTAGCCCCTTCGTCAGGTGGCTATGCTCCAAAAACTTGTGTTTTCAAATAAACCCGTCAGACTATGACGTGGTGTTGTGTGATTTCTGACCTTGTCCAGCCCAGTCCAACAGCGGCACCTCCACATCATGACTCTCTCAAGATTAAGTGTTAGGATCAACACTTAAAAGAACAGATGATCTGTATGAGACATGCCGGCTTTGGAGCAGTGAAGTGTATACTCTGCGAATTGGTAGAATGTCTTCATTTATATAGTATTGGAAAGTGCTGTGCTGTATTTAGTTCCATTGTGCGGGAAATAAAAGCATAAAATGTTTGGAAATACACAGCAGATCAGGCAACAATGGTGCAGAGAGAAATATAAAGACAAGATCATAATCAGACAAGAAAACTTCTTGAGAGTAATTAGTTAAGTTCTCTTTCTTTATTACTTGCAAAGTATAAACTCAGTGACATTGACAGCAATCTTGAAACAGGTAGGATTTCATATGTGGATTCTACAAGCTTCCAGTGCATATTGTGTCTGATATATTCTAAGACTAAAGACTAGCAGCCGGAACTGTACTAGTCATTCCTTGGAACTTGTTTTAATGTTCAACGTTTAACATAATCAAGCAAACAAAGTATAATAGATGACAACAACTTGCATTTATATAACACCTTTAGCATAATAAAATGTCCATGGGTACTTCATGAGAGATTATCAAACAAAATTTGACATCAAATCACATACAAAGATCACAGAATCATTATGGCGCTGAAGAAGATACAACCCATCACATTTAAATACTTTTCTCTTATCCATTCTCTGTAACCTTGGGCATGGTTCCTAGTTAATAATATTATTAATATTTAGTGTTAACTATAATATAAATACTAGCATAATTAATAATCATCTAATGCCCTCTCGGATACCTTAATTGAATGTGCCTCCATTCCAGGCAATGCATTCCAGACCTGAACCACTGGCTGCATCAAAATGTTATTTCTCATATCTACTTCTTTTGCAAATGGTGGTAAATTTGTTCCCTCTCATTCTTGATCCATGTATGATCAGGAAAATGTCTACTCTGTCCAGGTGTCTCTTGATTTCAAAAACATCAATCAAATCTCGTCTTAGCCCTATCCTTGTCGGCAAACAGTTCCAACTTCTCTAACATCTCTCATTCTTGTAAATCTCTTCCACATTCTGTCCAATGCTTTCACATCCTTCCTAAAGTATGGCAATAGACAATAGGTGCAGGAGTAGGTCATTCGGCCCTTCGAGCCAGCACCACCATTCATTATGATCATGGCTGATCATCCACAATCAGTATCCTGTTCCTGCCTTATCCCCATAACCCTTGATTCCATTATCTATAAGAGCTCTATCCATCTCTTTCTTGAAAGTATCCAGAGACTTGGCCTCCACTGCCTTCTGGGGCAGATCATTCCATATATCCACCACTCTCTGGGTGAAGAAGTTTTTCCTCAACTCTGTTCTAAATGGCCTACCCCTTATTTTTAAACTGTTTCCTCTGGTTCTGGACTCACCCATCAGCGGAAACATGCTCCCTGCCTCCAGAGTGCCCAATCCCTTAATAATCTTATACGTCTCAATCAGATCCCCTCTCATCCTTCTAAATTCAAGTGTATACAAGCCCAGTCACTCCAATCTTTCAACATACGATAGACCCACCATTCCAGGAATTAACCTCGTGAACCTACGCTGCACTCCCTCAATAGCGAGAATGTCCTTCCTCAAATTTGGAGACCAAAACTGCGCACAATACTCCAGGTGCGGTCTCACCAGGGCCCTGTAGAGCTGCAGAAGGACCTCTTTGCTCCTATACTCAATTCCTCTTGTTATGAAGGCCAGCATGCCATTAGCTTTCTTCACTGCCTGCTGTACCTGCATGCTTGCTTTCATTGACCGATGTACAAGAACACCTAGATCTCATTGTACTTCCCCTTTACCTAACTTGACTCCGTTTAGGTAGTAATCTGCCTTCCTGTTCTTGCCACCAAAGTGGATAACCTCACATTTGTCCACATTAAACTACATCTGCCATGCATCCGCCCACTCACCTAGCCTGTCCAAGTCACCCTGTATTCTCATAACATCCTCCTCACATTTCACACTGCCACCCAGCTTTGTGTCATCAGCAAATTTGCTAATATTACTTTTAATGCCTTCATCTATATCATTAATGTATATTGTAAACAGCTGCGGTCCCAGCACCGAACTTTGCGGTACCCCACCGGTCACCGCCTGCCATTCCGAAAGGGACCCGTTTATCACTACTCTTTGCTGGGGTCTAGCTACAGCCTTATACAGTGTTAGCTTAACGTCAATGCTCTTGTATGCTAAAGCTAAAAATGGCTAAAAGTTTTTTTGAAGAGTTGAAGCTTAAGGATCATTTAAAGGGAGGAATGAAAGGGAGAAAAGCCAGGAGATTTATGGAGAGAATTCCAGGCTTTCCAATTTTGGGAGCTGAAAGGATGGATCCCATTTATGGAGCAAGGAAAAACAGGCGTGTGCAAAAGGGCAGAATTGGAGGAGTGCAGAAATCTTGGATGAATGTGAGGTTGAAGCAGGTGCCAGAGATGTGACAGTCATGGATAGGATTTTAAAATTAAGGCTTTGGCAGATTCAGAGTTTCTGTAGATCAGAAACCACTAGGATGTTGGATGGGTAGGACTCTGTGTGAATTAAGATACAAGCAACAGAGGTTTGGATGATCTCTGGTTTGAAGAGAGTAGGATGGTGGACAGTAGATTATTGGAATACATGAGTGTAGAGATAACAAAGTTATCGATGAGTGTTAAGCAACACATAAGCAGGCAGGGGCAAAGAGAGGTAATCTTAAGGAGTTGAAAGTAGTTGGCCTTGATTATGGAAAGGACTGCAAGTTATTTATTGAAATACTTTCCTGTGTTTATAGATGAACCACATTTACAATTTATATACGTAGGTCTTTCAAAGCCAACTTTAACTTTCTTAAACATCCTTTTTGTGATCATATATTTTCATATGCACTACCATATTAGAATAGAATAGAAGAGAAGAGAATTCCTACAGTGTGGAAACAGGCCCTTTGGCCCAGCAAGTCCACACTGAACCTCAGAGCATCCCACCCAGACCCATCCCCCTATAACCCACACCTCCCTGAACACTATGGGTAATTTAGCATGGCCAATCCACCTAACCTGCACATCTTTGGATTGCAGGAAGAAACTGGAGCACCTGGAGGAAACCCATGCAGACCTGGGTAGAATGTGCAAACTCCACAGGATTGCCTGAGGCTGGAATTGAACCCAGGTCCCTGGTGCTGTAAGGCAGCAGTGCTAACCACTATGCCATTGTGCTGCCCCAAGTTGTCCATTGTGAAAAAACAAAATGTTGTTTCCCTTTGTGAGTCTGGGAGCAGAGGGCATAATCACAGAATAAGGAATCACACAAGACAGTGATGAAGAGGTATTTATTCCCTCAAGAGGATTTTTGTTTGAATTCATTCATGAGATGAGGGCGCTGTTTGCTGGCCAGCATTGATTGCCGATTCCTAATTGCCCAGCGGGCAGTTAAGAGTCAACCTGGAGTCACATATAGGTGAGATCAAGTAAGGATGGTAGTTTCCTTCCCTAAAGGGCATTACTAAACCAAATAGGTTCTGCCAACAATTGAAAATGGATTCATGGTCATCATTAGACTGTCACTTCCAGATTTTTATCAAATTCAAAGTCCACCATCTGTCATGACAGAATTAGAACCTGGATCCCCAGGACATTACCCGAGTCTCTGTTTTAACAGTCCGTCAATAATACCACAAGGCCATTGCCTCCCCCGAACAGAATTAATTTGGCTTTGTGAATCTGTGGAATTCTTCAGCATAGAAAGTTGTAGAGGCTGGATTGTTAAGTATATTTAAGGCTGAAATTAGCAGATTTTTAATCAGTATGGAAATCAAGGATTAAGGGGGAAAATGCAGGAAAGTTAAGTTGATGCTCATTACATCAACCATGATCTCAATGAACGGTGGAGCAGACTCAGTGGGCTGAATGGCATACTTCTGCTGCTATGTCTTATAGTCTTACAAGGACTTGACAAGTGAAACTAAACATAAATTGCTATTTGTTAGTACAGAAATTGAGTACTGCTTAAAAAAACTGAAATTTGGTCAAAACCCTTTGTCTTGCATTTTTTAGAACAAATTACAATAATACTGATTGAAAGGGAAAACTAAGGTTTAAACAGTGTAAAGGGAGATTTTTGATTGGTTGGCAAATTGACTCTGATTAATGAAGGGATTTTCGTGGAAGAAACACCAGTTAATGATGATTGACAGTTAATCACCTGGTTTTGTTTAAATTTTAAACCAGGCACCTTAACTCTGATTAGTCAAGGCATTGCCCTGAGAATTGAGCTAGCAAATGGCTGTCACCAATTTTGTTAAGTTGAAACAGGTACAGTGCATGTACGTGTTCTTTCTGCCTTCAAGAAACTCGTGTTTTAATCTATAATGTGTATAGTTTCCAGTTCAAGCAAATGTGCCATTCTATGAGCTAACTATCATAAATTGGTTATCAATGTGATACTTCACACACTCAGGATTATGCAGCAAAAGTTGTTCAATTACTGAATCACATCTAAAGTCAGACATTGTCTTGCAAGATGACTGACATCACAGCAGCACTGAAATTCATGTAACACTCTGCTCATTTGGGTGATAGGCAGAATGTCTTTTGTGGTTGATGATTGCATCCTGTTAGTGATGAACTTGTGTTCCTACTGCACAGCAGCTTCACCTGTTGCTCAAACTTTTAATATACTTTACCCTTCCAGGATAATCTGAGGGAGACTCGGCACATTTTAGAGCCATATATTGTGAGAAATGATCTGATTCAGATAGCCACCATATCCTGCAGGATAGCTTTGATATGCTCTAGTTCTGCATCAAACTTGGCACAACAAACAAATAACTTAGACTCTATTCACAAGGTTGCCAATCTTAATTTAAAATTTAAACAAAGCCTGCCATTTAACTGTCAATCATCACTAACATGTGCATTTTCGACAACAACACCTCTAATGATCAGAGGTCACTCGCCGATCAATGAGCATGCTTTTACGTTGGATAAATGTTGATTTTCCTGTTAAATTCATAGTCTTGTGAATTAATGAGTGGAGAATAAAATTATTGATTTTTTTCAGCAATTCTTACATACAAATTCTTATTCTTGTCGCTGGGCAACACAACTAGCTCTAACAAGAGTAGTCATAAATTATGTCACTTTAGTGGTCACAGTAAAAAGTTAAAATCAATTTTAAACTAGAGTCAAGCCACCTTTAATGATTGAATAGGTTTATCTTTCAAACAGAAATTCACTTCTGTATTCTGTGAAATGTATTTTTTTAAATTCCAAGTTAATGAATACTTAAAAAGATTTAGATAACCACTAATAGTTGAAAGACTTGAGAGAACTGAAGCTGCCTCATATCCCCATATTTTAAAGGGATATTATAGAAGATAGGAGAAGGAAATCTTGTTCAAATTTCTTTGATGATTCAGTCAAAACTGACTTTTCAGCTGCAGCTCTGCACTTCAGTGATCTTCCTGCTTATTATTCTCTAGGCACATCTGATATTCTTAAGAATCTCCTACTTCAATTGCTCGTGTAAATTTTTGATGGCTGTTGATTGTTCGTGCAGTCAATGAAATTCAAGAAATTATACTGAAACACAAAGATATCCAAGGCTTCCTTGCTGTTTCAAACTAGTTCATTTCCTTTAACAAGACTTGTTTCAGAACAGAAGAGCTGAAATAACTTGTAAAGATTGACTGACCCGCAGAGAAGATCTTCGATGTACAAATCAAAATGACAGTTACCTAAGCTCCATTGGTGAAACCACTTTATATATTTCACGGTACTGCTGCCTTAGTAATAACAGGGAAAGTTTATGATGGATGTTTGGCTTAGTTATCCATTTAATAGCCTCTTGAGCTGCTGAATGGAAATATTGGATGTCTCCTCATTTAATGATAGATATCAGTGGGCAGATTACTGTCATGTATTGATGAGAATGTACATATGATCTTCATGTTAATGCTGGTTCAAGAAGATGGTCAATATCCTGAAATTGGCCACTTGGTCTGAAAAGCAGGAATTGTTCTATGATGTCGACGTTTCATAAGTATGAACTGTTCACAGTTCCAAAAAATAGTGCATGCTGACTCTGGAAAAATTGTATTTTCTCCCCACTTTCTTAACATATTTCCGAAGTTTTTATTTCTAAAGTATTATAGCTAAGGAGCTCTGCTTTGTCTTTTCCACGTCATGAAAACATCCTTCCAATTTTTCCTTTAGTCATGCTACTTGGAATATTGAACTGTCTACTTATTTTAACTTGTGCAGAATCTGTGCTTTGGGCATCCAAAACTAGTATACCCAGTGAAAATTGACTAGTCTTTAGCAATTCTAACAACCTAGGGGCGAGTACCTACATAGTGCAGACATTAAAGGAGAAATGTTTGAAGCTCACCAGTAATTATGAGGTATCTGCAACTTTGCCACAGCCTTTAAAGACTATGTGGAAACGTAATGAGCTTAAGTGACTTATTTGGAACTTTAATGGAAACTCAGAAGGTTACCACCCAAACATTAAACCCCAGCTTAAAGAGCCATGTGCACAATACAGGCATAACCTGATGAACCATATCAAAAAGATTTTCAAAGTGTCACTATCTACTGTAAGGGGAATATTGCTTCAATGTGCTGTGGTGTCCAATGGGCAGTGATCCATAACTCCCACTGTTTTAATTTCTTTTGTGTTGTACGCATCTTAATGTGAATTTAGATTGTGCATGGCTGTTTGCTGTAGTTTATGGAATGATCTACATGATTGCAAACCCATACAACTTAGAAAGAATATGGCAGACAAGTAAAAACCGAAAGAACTGCGGATGCTGTAAATCAGGAACAAAAACAAAGTTAAAAAAATGTTCTGAAGAAGGGTCACCAGACCCGAAACATTAACTCTGTTTTTTCCTTCATAGATGCTGCCAGACCTACTGAGCTTTTCCAGCAACTTTGTTTCTGTTCCTGATTTACAGCATCCGCAGTTCTTTTGGCTTTCAAAGGGTTCGTTTGATGTGTAGCAGCACTGATGTCAGTAAACAGATTGGTAACCAAATGTTTTAAAATATTCACACACAGCAAGCCAGCAAGTTAAAAGCACTTAATATTCTTTTCTTTAATTAAAATTTCCAAAGACAGAAATACATGAATATTGGATTAAGATTGAATTTAAAATAAACAATCATTAAACGCCTTCATTAATTTAAAATTGTGGAATTTTTGTACCCCAATTTTTAAAAATTAGCATTCTACTTACATAAAATCAGCTTTTCAGATTCAAAGTTTATAACACTAAATGTTAAACTGAAGCTACACCTCATTCAACAGACTGTAACTTTTCAAACGTGTTTAGTGATACTAACACGAGACTTAACCAGAAATAATGTCTTTGTTAATTCACTTGATATTCATTAATTTCAGTCTGTGGTGCCTTAACAGTACATTCACAGAAGTAGTGAAAAGTCACTGACAGCAACTCTTTGAATTTCTGGATAATTCTGTGCCTAGATTTCTATAAGTTACATTTGGTTTCAGGAGATAATGATGCCCAACATTGAATTTCACCATCACTATCACCACAAAATCTGTGTCATTATCATATGTTGATCCTCCAAGTCAAATCTTTCACGATTCAAACTTGATCTTTAGCTGCCTTCTTACTTTTCAGGTGTGACTTTCTTAATATAACTAAACTGACATATGTTAACACCCATTATCAGTTGGTTTATGGTGCTTAAATTAGCCAAGCAGCTGTTCTGGTGCACATAATTTAAGCTCAAGTATCTTTAACTTCCATTAGAGAATCCCACAAATGAACAAAAACCAATTTAATTAATTACACATACGCCCTTGTTTATTTCACATGTATACAGACCAGGAGGTCCGGGTTCAAATCCCACTTGCTGCAGAGGTGTGTAATAGCATGTCCGAACAGATTGATTAAAAATATCTACAGGCATCTCTTTGAAACTTGGAGGTATACAAGAAAACAGGCTTCAATAATAGAGCCTGATAGGTTCTTGTACAATAACAGTGTAGTTTGGATTTTAACCAATGCACAGGGTTCTTGACATAATTAAGATTCTTCCTTCTGTTGATACCACTTGTCCTTATATGTAATGCAGTGTGTGTTAGAACCCTCATTGATATTTTGTTATTTGTATTTTATTCTTTTATAAATTTTGATTTGAGCTGTGATCTGGGAACTGAGAGTTAAAGGTGACTTTTGGACAATAGGTAACAGCTTGTGTTAACAGGACAACAGACCAAACAGGGTTTTGTTTATTTGTGAGACCAGATGTGGCATTTAGTTGCAAGTTGATACCTAGTTAAAAGGTTCTGTAGACATTTCATCACCAGGTAGAGTAGTATGTTTAAACAGATATTGGAAGTTGGTTGTTGCTAAGGTCAGTACCTGGGAATTGGTTCCAGCAAGTCTCAAAAAGAACTCATGCTAAGGTAGATGTTAAATGGTTACTGGGACTCGTGGAGGAGATGATCAGTCTGTCAGGAAGAGATCAGAGTTTGAATTGAGTTTAGGACTGTGTTTTCTGTAAAAATAGGAATCTGGCTGTTGATGCTACAGCATGAGGATTTGAAAGCTCCCTGCATAACTTCCTAAAAACAACTCTTGGAAGTTTATAGAAAATCACATTCTAAGTAATACTGTAGGCCAGGCAGTATCAGAGGAGCAGGAAAGTTAACGATTCGGGTCAGGACCCTTCTTCTTCAGATTTTTCTGAAGGGTCCTGAGCTGAAATGTCAACTTTCCTGCTCTTCTGATGCTGCCTGGCCTGCTGTGTTCCTACAGCTCCACACTGTGTTATCTCTGACTCCAGCATCTGCAGTTCTTGCTGTCTCTCTTGTAAGTAATACTGCTTTATCCGAATAAATTGAAATGATCGACATTTTCAAAAAATCAACCAAGAAACCAGCATCTTTGCCTGTGGAATGACACATTGTGGAAACTACTTAAGTAATCCAAGGAAGGGTCACTGAGCCCAAGACATTAACTCTGATTTCTCTCCACAGATGCTACCAGACCTTCTGAGCTTTTCTAGCAATTTCTGTTCTTGTTAAGTAATCTGGCTAGTTTTGTTACTTTCTTTTATTTATTCCTTAACCGTCTTTGTTTGTCTGTCTGTCTTTTGTGTGAATGGGGACGAAAACAAAGGTATTTGGGTTTAAAGCACAGACCAATTACATTACTTTGTTGTTTAATTTTGCCCTACTAAAGTTATTGTATTACTAATAAATTCCTAAGTATTTTAAACTACAAACTGATGTCACAAATTAATTATTTGCAAAGTCAGGATCAGTTATTCAAAAAGTTTGATAGAAGTGGCTGGAATCAATTTTGAGGTACTTCGAAGGTTTTAATTTCACTGTGTTGAAAGTGCAGAAGTAGAAAGGCTGATTTGTTTAGCTGTCTGTCTCCAGGTCTTAAAAATTGCATTTTTCTAAATAATAAAATTTCATAAGTTAAAGAGATTGTTTTAGACTTTAGGGAATTAAGTTCTTTGATTGAATGACTATGTCCTGGATATTTCACTTTCGTTTTTTAGACGAGGAGGATGTTTAAAGCTGAAAGTGTGGTGGCATATAGTTCATTGTATTCAGTCAAAACCACAAGAGGGAGCAATTGTAGTCACCTTTAAATCCTCATGGTTTGAGAAAAATTGCAAGACATTTATTCCTACACTCTGCTTTTTGCCTATTAACTAATTTTTAATCTACATGATTACATTATCCCAATCCTAAGCACTGTGATTTTATTTGCTAATCTCCTGCATGGGATTTATCAAAAGTTTTCTGAAAATGTGAATGTGCCAGATCCACTGGTCCGCTTTTGTTTATGTTACAAGCAACAAAATCCAAAATATTTGTCAGACATTATTTCCTTTTTATAAATCCATGTTGACTCATACCGATGTTGGCATTCTGATCTAAAAGTTCAGTTATCATTGTTCTTAATAATAAATTATAACTGATTCCCTGCTACAACTGTCAATCTAACAGGACTGTCACTCTTCACTCTCCTACTTTCTCCCCTCTGGATGAACCCTTATCTGGTCCAGGAGATTTCTCAATCCTCAATCTAGATAATTTATAAAGTACTTCCTCTTTCTTAAAAGTACTTCTTGCAGTTGTCAGTTATACAAATCTCTTGGTTATCAAGTAACTCTTGGAGATTTTCTGCATCTTCTTCCATGAAGAAAGATGTAAGGTAACTTTAGTTTCTTCGCAATTTCCCTGTTTTCAATAATAAATTTACTCATTGCAAAAGCAATGATCTGGAATATGTCAATTTCAAATTCTTATCCACGTTTAGAAATTCTTCCTTTGCCTCACCCTTTCCTATCTCAGTAACGCCCTCCATACCTACAACTCTCCATCACCTCTGTGCTGCTCCAGTTCTGAAAGGGTTAATGCTTTAGCGTGCATTTCCATAAACATGAATTCAAAGAGCTTTGTTTACCCCTAACATGGGAAACATACAATGTCAGGGTTCACATTCAAGGACAGTCTTCTACACGGAGTTTAAAAATACATCATGAAAAATTAAATTCAACACGAATTGCCAGTTTTAAAAAAAAGTAACACTTGGAATTGAACAGTCATTTTAAAGTGTACAGTATGCATTATTCACATGTTTTCCTAGTTTTACCTTTATCTTTAAAAAGGATTTCAAAGACTCATGACCCTCCAAAAGAAGATATCTTCCACATCTGTCTTAAATGGTAAAAACCCATATCTTTAAAATCTGATAACAGCCCCATTTCCTCTCACAAGGGGAAACATCCTCTCAGTATCTGACTGGTCAGAAGCCCCTCAGGATATATACCTGCACATCAGGAGTCGGTGGGACTTAAAGCCTGACCTCTTAGGTCAGGGGCAGGGACACTACCACTGCACAAGAGCTCTCAGGATATTATAGTTACTTTAATCAACCTGCTCAGACATGTTATGACACACCTCCAGCATACAGGGAACTCAGACCTCCTGACCCAGATGTAGGGGTACTACTACTACACAACAGATTATTATGTTTTGATAAAATGACCTCTCATTTTATTTTGATGACACCACCTTCCAATGAGCTGCCTCTGACATGACCCCTATTTTCCTCAAATGCGAAAACCCCTCTATTGTGGTTGAGAGGGCCATCAGCTCTGACCAACCCATCTCCCCATACTTCTGCCCTCACTCCTTTCCCCTCCATCCCAGAACAATGAGGTTCCACTTCTTCTTACTTTCAAATTACTCGTCTTGCATTGCAAGTATCAATTCTCCAACCCTCCTAACATTACTTAACTCCCTCCAAAGCCCCAGCCATGGATGAAGCAATGTTTTACTTCTCCTTCTTCCAATTTAGTCTTCTGCACTCACTGCTCAGAAGGTCTGGGTGATCACTTTTTGGAATATCTCTGCTCTGTTCGTAGAAATGACATTGACATCCCAGTTGCTCACCATTTCAATAAAACAACTTTCGCTCTCACGAAAGCATTTCTATTCGGATTCTGAGTGCAGGACGTACCCCTGTCTGTATCAATGGTGCTGAGGTGAAGGTGGCTGAAGGCTTCAAAGTTCCTAGGAGTAAAGATAACCAAACATTTGTCCTGGTCCAGCCACGTCAACGCTACAACCAAGAAAGTACATCAACGCCACTACTTCTTCAGAAGGCTACGGAAATTCTGCACGTCCACAATGACTCTTAGCAATTTTTATACATGCATCACAGAAAGAATCCTAACTGGATGCACCACAGCTTGGTGTGGTAACAGCTGTGCCCAAGACCGCAAAAAATTACAGAGTTGTGAACGCAGTCAAGTCCATCGTGAAAACTAGCTTTCCTTCCATTGACAACAAAGTTGCTGGAAAAGCTCAGCAAGTCTGGCAGCATCTGTGACGGAAAAAACGTTAATTGTGTTTTTTCCTTCACAGATGCTGTCAGACCTGCTGTGCTTTTCCAGCAACTTTGTTTTTGTTCCTGTTCCTGATTTACAGCATCTGCAGTTCTTTCCGTTTCCATCCATTGACTTGATTTATAGTTTTCGCTGCCTCAGGAAAGCAGCCAACGTAATCAAAGACCCCTCCCACCCTGGTTTACCCTGTTCCATTAGGCAGAAGTTACAAAGGTTTGAAAATACATAAAAATAGATTCAAGAAGAGCTTCTTCTCCATTGTTAACAGACCTATGAAATAGATCTCACATATGAGAGTTAATCTTTCTCTGTAGCTGTAACACTATATTTAGTGCTCTGTTTTGTTACCCTGATGTACTTATTTAAGATATGATTTGTGTGGATAGCATGCAAAACTATACTTTTCACTATCTCAGTACGTGAAACAATAATAAATCAAAGCCCTGGGCGTGCTGCAACATTCTAACTAACCACAATGCAGACCTAAGAAGTGTACACCTCATCTTCCCCTTAGGCACTTCAACAGGCTCTACAACTCAACATTGAATTCCACAACTTCACAGCCTGAGCGAATGATACTTGTTCACCCAATTTTCTTACATTCTTTCTCCCATGAAGCCTTGTCGTATTTATGTCTTGCTTACTTTGTTCTAAATAGAGAAAACCCTTTCACACTTTATTTTACATCTCTATTTCTCTTTCACAACCATTAACAACCTTTTTTTGCAGTGGGCCTCTGCACCATCTGCTCCCTTCTCCTCTGTCAAAAATATTAAAACACCCATTTTCCAACACCTCTGCAGTTCTGAATAAGAGCCGGGTAAGCCTCTAAACCTTAACTCTATATTTCTTCCCACAGATGCTACCAGTCCAACTGAGTCTCTCCAGTATTTTCTGTGTTAGTTTCAGTACTCCCATTCTGCTCTAAATATGGACACAACCGACTCAACAGGCTCGACCGTGCCGCGGAGCATGCCGGTAGTTGTAGTTCATTTCCCTGCCGCCCCGGGAGGGGGAGCGTGCTGACGATGTGTCCCAGGATGCCGCGCGGGCAGACGGTGGAGATGTTCACGTGATGCCCACCACGCCTCACGTGACTGGTGCCTGATCGTTGGACGCAGTCGTCCTGGTCTCTGGCCGTGAGCCGTCTGCTTCTTCCGTCTGGAACGATGAACGGCTACGCGCTGCTCTATGGTGGTATCACTGTGGCCTTTTGGTCCACCATCCTCATAGTAGGTAAGACAGTGGGAGTGTGGGGGCGGAGTGTCGCTCCTTTCTGTACCGGGCCCAGCCCGATGTCAGGCCTAGTGCAGCGGGGACGAAGATCCTTCCCCGGGGGTGCTGCACCTTCTGCTGACGGAGGCTTTTCGCTTTCAAGCGTGTGCATGCAATGTTTGAGCTTTTGAAATGGAGTCCGTAGAGGTGTCCCCCGGCTGGGTCACTTTGTCAGGGTTGTGTTTTTAATGAATGAACCCCACAACCTGTTGAGAATCGTCGCTAGGAATTAAGTTGGGTTTTAAATGGGTGCTGGAAATTAGAAACAAGGTTCTGGAAAATTTCAGCAGGCCTGGCAGCATGTATGGAAAGAGAAATAGAATTACGTTTCGGGTCTAGTGAGCCTCTTTCAGGGGCATTTTGCTATCCATATGAAAACGAATTTGTTAATGAAGAGAGTGCTATTACAGATTCAGAAAGTAATGTGAAGAGTTGTTGTGTTCGATGAATAAATACTTCCTTAAAATTTTTCCCAGACATGATTTCCAGCCTTATAAAGTGCATTAGTTGTGCAATAACCTGTGTGCAAACCGTTTTTCTGTTGATCAGGATAGTGAGAGAACATGAAATGATGTCTCAAAAAATTACAAATTCTGATGCACATAGAGATAAAAGGTACTGCAGATGCTGGAGAATCCGAGATAACAAGCATGGGGCTGGATGAACACAGCAGGCCAAGCAGCATCACAGGAGCAGGAAAACTTGACGTTTCGGGCCTAAACCCTTCATCAGAAATATCAT